>CM033427.1:87849794-88379794 GCA_019425775.1 Rafetus swinhoei
AAGACAAATGCACAGTGCTCCACTTACGAAGGAACAATCAGTTTCACACACACAGAATGGGAAGCAACTGTCTAGGAAGGAGTATGGCAGAAAGGGATCTAGGGGTTATAGTGGACCACAAGCTGAATATGAGTCAGCAGTGTGATGATGTTGCAAAAAAAGCAAACTTGATTCTGGGATGCATTAACAGGTGTGTTGTGAGCAAGACACGAGAAGTCATTCTTCCGCTCTATGCTGCGCTGGTTAGGCCTCAGTTGGAGTATTGTGTCCAGTTCTGGGCATCGCATTTCAAGAAAGATGTGGAGAAATTGGAGAGGGTCCAGAGAAGAGCAACAAGAATGATTAAAGGTCTAGAGAACATGACCTATGAAGGAAGGCTGAAAGAATTGGGTTTGTTTAGTTTAGAAAGAGAAGGTTGAGGGGGACATGATAGCAGTTTTCAGGTATCTAAAAGGGTGTCATAAGGAGGAGGAGAAAACTTGTTCATCTTGGCCTCTGAGGATAGAACAAGAAGCAATGGGCTTAAACTGCAGCAAGGGAGGTTTAGGTTGGACATTAGGAAAAAGTTCCTAACTGTCAGGGTAGTCAAACACTGGAATAAATTGCCCAGGGAGGTTGTGGAATCCCCATCTCTGGAGATATTTAAGAGAGGTTAAATAAATGTCTATCAGGGATGGTCTAGACAGTATTTGGTCCTGCCATGAGGGCGGGGGACTGGACTCGATGACCTCTCGAGGTCCCTTCTAGTCCTAGTATTCTATGATTCTATGACCATTACAGCCTCCCTCCGACTTATGAACTGGTTACGGACCAAGCAATTGGTCATGACTCAGTTTGTTTGTAAGTCGGACCCCATTGAGTTACACGCGACTGTGCTGTTTGTAAGTGCGGATTGCGTTCGTAACTTGGGGTCCGCCATTTACGACAGTTTTTGTCGTAACTGCGAACAGTCGTAAGTCAACCATTCGCAACTCGGGGACCGGCTGTATATATCAGAGGGATACAATGAAGAAGTAAACAAATTACACAGTAAGGAACATAGAATAGAAGGTGGGGGCAAGGGGACAAAGAAGAGACAAAGAAGGAGGAAACTGCTTATTGTAAGAGTCAATTAAGTGACTAATCTGGAGTTACTACAAATATCAAAAGGTGGGGAGGCTGTCTTTGTAATGTGTAAGGTAATTATCATCTAAATTAAGGCCCATTCGCAACATGTCGAATTTTAGCATCAATAAAAGTTCTGAAGTCTCCCTCTGTAATCTGGTGTTAAAGTCTCCTTGTAGTAAGACACATGTTGTCAGGTCTTCAAGGGAATGGCCAGTTTGATTAAAATGTTGGCTGACCGGTTTCTCTGTGTGGAGATGTCTGATGTCTGATTTGTGAGCATTGATTCTCTGGTGAAATGACTCATCAGTTTACATTGCATACTCTATACATTGCAGAGGGACACTGCTGGCACATGATGGCATATATCACATTGCTGGACGTACAGGAATAGTATTTGTGGAGCAGATATCATTGGTAGAGCCCTGCCAGGGTACAAAATTTGTATCTGCACCTGTAGCCATAAAAATGAGGTGTGGATATCAGCATGGAGGCCCACGGATATCCGTAGGTTTGCAGGGTTCTCCGTACAAAATTTGTATCCATGTCCATATCCACAAAAATGAGCTGTGGGTATCTGCATCTGCGGATGCAGATACCTGTAAATATAAAGCAGATAGCCATGGATTTGCAGGGTTCTAACCATATGCCAGTACGTTCCACTCTCACCTTTCATCCTGAAGGATCCCGAAGGATACATAAGGACCCTAAGTGAAATATTGGAGCTACATCTGAGGTGGAGGATAGAGGCAACCAGCTAGCAAAGTGCAGTACAGGTGGAACCTCCCTCATCCCATACCCTCGGGACCTGAGTGGTCCTGAACCATGAACTTTGTTGGATTAGGGGAGGTCAAGGCTCCTGTCATGTCTGTTGGCTTTGTTCCTGGCTGCCAGCCCCAGCCACTGGGCTCTCCTCCTGGCTGGGGCTGCCCTCTCTGCCACTGGCTCTGCTGTGGCCAGCTGCCTGGGGCTGGGACTGTGCTCCCCACGGCTGCCCAGGCCAGGACTGTGCTCCCACTGTGCTGGCCCAGGCTACTCTCTTGGCTGCCAAACTGGACAGCATTTCCTGCTACCAGCTCAACCGCAGCTGGGGCTCTCTGGTCCAGCACTATCCATGGTTGTGCTGGACCACAGATGTTGCTGAACCAGAGAGTCCTGTATTTGAGAGGTTCATCCTGTACTATGAAAGGAAAAAACATACCTATATAGAGAGAAATATATTAAGATTTTACTTATATTTTAGAAAGATATGCAATAACAATAGGGATGTGTCAGTTGCATCAGCACCCATTGTAAAATGGGGATTTAACAATACTACCCTCCACCCCACACACAGAATCACCAGTCTCATTTGCACTAACTAAAGGAGGAAGTGCTCTGATAGTCTGTGAAAAGGAATACTATATTCTGAAGCCTACAGATAGAAGTAAGAATTATTCGGGTGCCACACAATTCTGCCTGTTTTAATGAGAGACATCAACATCCAGGGTCCCTATGTAGGTGGCTACCTACATCATCTCTGTCTAATGCTAGTTCTGTACAGAGGATAAATCAGCAGAAAATGTTACATGCTATGGTAAAAAAGGTTATATTCTTTGATTTTCACTTATAAGATGGCATTGGTCAAGTTATACAATTTGAAGATTGTCTTACAAAGGACTCTAGAGGTGCAAAGGAACCACTTTCTCTATTATCACACAGATTTGTTTATAATATCAATATACTATCATAACATTTACGGTAATGTTTTCATACCTGTAAACAATGGCTGTAGTTTTGAGTAAATGATGTAGTTGTGATGCTGGCAGGATAGGTGCCAACTTATGTCCAGACCTCACTGAACACTTACAAATGCATAGCTCTAAATCAATCTTTTTTACCTGTGTGTTAGCATCATCAAAATATTCAGAGGGGTAGCCGAGTTAGTCTGTAACAGGAAAACTTAAAAAACAATGAATAGTCTAGTAGCACCTTAAAGACTAACAAAACATGTAGATGGTATCGTGAGCTTTCGTGGGCACAACCCACTTCTTCAGATAACTGGAGTATTAGAAGCCCAGATCCAAGAATAAATAAGGGAAGGAGGAGCGGGGGAGGAGGGAAAAAAAGAGAGAAGGGGAAGGGGGAGAAGAGAGATGAGTAGATGGTTCAAGTAGTTACAAGAGGCTGATAAGAACCGTATTAGCACCTCCATTGTTTGGTTGGTTGGTTAAGTCATTAGGATGTGAAAGGTAGTGTGCAAGTATTTAACTTTTTATAGCAGCCACTGTATATTCCTATAATATTTATACTGTCTGTGATATATTGCATTTCGGTGGAGGTGAGGTGATGGGGGGAGGGGCGGTGGATTGCCTTTGGTTAAAATAGTGCAAGATTACCTGGAACTTCAGTGACAATTGCAGATTGCTAAGCACTTTTGAAAATGTGGCCACTCATGTAGATATCTAATATGGATTTAGACGCTCATTTTTGATAATTTAGTCTAAGGGAACAGGAACGCTATTGCTTCCTCACACTTTTGTTGTACATGTTTTTATAGTTTTCTTTTCTTTTCAGATTCCCATCTCCAATAGTTCTTGGACTTGGACAGGTAAGTTCCACAATAAAGCTGTGTATATTGAAGTTAATTAAGATTGATAAAGAAATTAAGTGCTTTCACAGTTCTGGGGGAGTTCTTCAATTGTTGCATTTAGAGCCATGGTAACATTGTAGAATTCTCTCAGGACTGCAATAATACTGTTATGAAATAAATCACTTTCTTCACAGTTTATCTGTTTTAATGACCCAGAGGACATGAGGGTCTAGTTCAACCCTTATGTGGGAAAGCCCATGGAGAAGGCTGAAAATGCCATAAACATTCCCTTCCAAAATTCAGTCAACAAGATGTTCAGCCTTCAAAATCTGCTAGTTTCTCAAAAGCCATATGGATCCCTGGGGCTCCACTGAAGACCTGGGATATATGTGTGGTGACACTGTCTCTGCATTCCCTCATAGTTCTCTCTAATTCCCTTCCAGTTTGCCAGGAGTGATCCACATATTTTTTGTTCTTTGCCTACAGTGGCAGACGTGACAATAAAGCTGAGCATAGTGGTGTATCAGGAGAAAGGGAGAAATCTTTGTTCAAACTGGTAACAGAGATATCTCAACCCTTGTTTACACTGGGAATGAAAAGTGTGATGACTCAATGAAGGAATGGGTCGGGAAAATAGAACCTCCTAAAGCAGGGGTGGCCAACCAGTTAGGGTATGTCTACACTACAGCGCTATTTTGAATTAACTTATTTTGAATTAGTTAATTCGAATTAAGCTAATTTGAAATAACGCATCTAGACACAAAAACTAAATCGAAATAGCATTTTTCTAATTCGAAATAGCGCGTCCACATTGAGTGGGCCCTGAATCGAAGTTAAGGCTGGCCGGAACCAGTGCTGGCAGGGCATCAGGGTTGGACTTAGTGTGTGGTGCTGCTGCCTCAGGCTATCCTAGGTCTGTGCTTAAAGGGACCCGACCCCCCATCCCGGACAGACAGTTCTCAGGTTTCTCTGCTTGCTGGTCTACCTCGCTGAGGGACAGCAAAGGATTTGTGTCTCGGAGTGCTCTGCTTGCCCTCACTCGGGACACCATGGCACTCTGCAACATGGAACCCGACCTGTCCCTGGGCACGTGGGGTCGTTGCCATCAGCCCGGCTGCACTTGCTGCAGGCTGCCATCTGG
Organism: Rafetus swinhoei; assembly: GCA_019425775.1. Taxonomy (NCBI): domain Eukaryota; kingdom Metazoa; phylum Chordata; order Testudines; family Trionychidae; genus Rafetus; species Rafetus swinhoei. Next base: position 87,854,612 of record CM033427.1, read on the forward strand.
GAGGTCCATCGGGGGGCTGTCAGGATCCAGGAGGCCCTGTGGGAGGGCGTCCACCCCGAGGAGCCCTCAGAGCCACCCCGTCCTCCCCACCGGGGGCTTGTGCCCCATTCCTCCTTCACATCCTTCCACTTACCCTTCCCTAGCCCCCCTTCCTGATGTCAAATAAAATATACGTTTTTTCATAAACATGAACTGTTTTTATTTAACAAAACTGGGGAGGGGGAATGAAACTCTGGGGAGACTGGGGAAAGGAGGCGGGAGAGGGGAGGAAAAGGGTTGGAGAGGGGAGGGGAAACTGGGAGGAGGAGCTGGAAGGGGAAGCAAAGGGAAGAAGGGGAGGAAGCTCAGCGCTCAGGGGTGGGGAGCACATGTCTCACAGCACGGCAGGTGCGGGGGCCTTGGCGTCCCTGGGGTTGGGAAAGAGGTGTGGAGGTTGAGGTGGGGTGTGTGGAGATTGAGGAGGAGGGTGAGGAGGCTGAGGAGGGAGAGGTAGGAGGGGGGGCAGGAGTGGGAAGAGGAACAGTAGCTGGGGGAGGCAGCAGGCACTGGGGTGGCATGGGGCAGCACGCTCTGCAGCAGGGCCTGCAGGTGTGAGCACATGGCACAGTCCTGAGCAAGCTGCTCCCGGTGGAGCTGCAGGTCCTCCTGCACCGAGGCCTGGATGGTGCGGTGCAGGGCTCGCAGGGCTCGCAGGGCCCCCAGGTGCTGGTCCCGGTACCCCTGCCACGTGTTGGTGGTCCGTAGGAGCCCTCGGGTGCGGGAGCATGTCCCAGGCAGGGTGGTGCACCCTGCACGTGCAGCTGGTGTGGCTGTGGAGAAAGAAGGGGAGTGGTCATTTCTCCCTGGGGACGCAGTGGATGATGCCCAGCGCCCCCTGCGAGGTGCGGATGACCGTGCCCTGCACCGTCAGAGCCTACGTGCTTGCACAGAGGCCATGGTCAGGATGTCTGGCTCTCCCCGGGACTGGGAGCTGCCCCAAGACTGCACCCATGCCCCTGTGCCTTGTATAGTGTGGCCTAGGCAGGGGGGAGATCTCCCCTGCCTCTGTATAGAGGGGGCGTGTGAAGGGAGGACGTCCTGCTGGGTCCTGCCCCGGGGTTGGGAGCGTGTCAGGTCTCTTCACACACGTGTGCCTATTGGGCTATGGCCCCTGGGTGTCACGCAGCTGGAGTCACCTGCCCAAGAGTGGCATGGCACGTACTTGCACGTGCACAGGTGGCTGCGTGACCCGTGGGAGGCATGGCCCATGCGCGCAGTCCCTGGTCTCCCTTCCTGCCTCCCCCCCGGGTAGGGGACAGTGCTGGCACTTACCTGGTATGGCCTCCCCGGATGACCCTGCCGACTCTGGTGCTGCGACAGCTGGTGGTGGCCCCTCTGCAGCGCCTGGGTCAGGGTCCTCAGCGCCTGGCTTGCTGCCTCCCGAGCTGGCGCGGACTGCCCCGCTCCGCCCCGCCCCACCCCACCCCGCCCCCCAGGATTCGGTCTAGGGCGGAGAAGTAGGGGAAGGTGGCAACCCCTGCTGCGGCACTGCCCCTGGTGGCCCTGGAGTACACCTGCCGCAGCTCCTTCACTTTCAGGCGCACCTGCTCCTGGGTGCGCCTGTGGCCTTTCCTGGCCATGGTGGCCGCTATGCGGCCGTAGACGGCCGCGTTCCTCCACCTAGTGCGGAGATCATGGATGTTGGGGGCCTCCCCCCAAACCTCAATGAGGTCCATGATCTCCGCACTAGTCCATGAGGGCGCGCGCTGTCTGCGGCCCCTGGCTGGCCCCTAGGTGCTGGAGGCCTGGGTTGGGGACGGCTGGCTGCCACTGGCTGCCGTTGTGTGGCCACTGGCTGAGGGTCTGCGGCTGCTGGCAGGCCTGGCTCTTGAACGTGCCCAGTGTCTACCCCTTTAAGGGCCCCGGGGCTGGGGGAGAGGAGAGGAGTTTTCCTGGTTTGGCCCAGAGTGGCCACCAGGGTAAACTGGGAAGGGCTGGAGGCCCCGTAATTTGAAATAACTGTCTACACAGCACTTATTTTGAATTAGCTATTTCGAATTTGGTGTTATTCCTCGTAGAATGAGGTTTACCAAATTCGAAATAAGTGCTCCACTATTTGGAATTTATTTTGAAATAGCAGTTTGGCTGTGTAGACGCTATTAAAGTTAATTAGAAATAACTGCTGTTATTTCAAATTAGCTTTTAGTGTAGACATACCCTTAGAGATGAAGAGCCAAAATAGCTGAGGATAGAATGCGATCAGCCACATATTATATATTTATTTGTATATATCTATCTATATAGATAGATAGATATAATACACAAAATGTAGTGATAAAAATAACACTACAGGACATGTTGGGTAAAAACCAATAAAAAGTCTCTAGTCACTTAAAAAATTCACAGCTAGTCCATAGATCTTCAGAGAACTTGACAAGGAACAAACATCAAATTAAAAAAAAAACTCTTTGAAAATACAGTAATAATCTCACACTAAAAATAAGCATCCGCACCATGTATTTTAAATTTAACACTACTGCCCTATTATGTCCTGTCAGTTTTTAAAAATTAAACTGAACTGAGAAGTAAATTAGCACAATTTGAAGTGCCTGTATTACTCCAGCTTCTTGATCGCTGGTATGGTTTCCTCATTTTTTTTTTACTTATGAAGATTATGGCTTTTTTATAGTTCTAAAAATTCAGGTCTGTCCCAGACTGCAAATATGAGAGGTTAAAAAACAATAAGGGAGAGACTCATATCTCAGATTAATTGCTTCAGCCTGGCAAACAATAGCCTTTGAATTTTCTTTAAAGAAACACAGTGTAAACCAGGTACATGCTGATTTTTTTTTTTTTTGCCCTGGAATTTAAATATGACAACTGTGTTGGCTGCCTTATTCTGCATCCATGAACACTTTGAGGTTAAGGTGCTTCAGCACCCCGCTCTAACCCAATCCTCCTCCTTTCCCCCAGAGCCAGGCACTCCCAGCCGCCCCCAACTCTAACCCAATGCCCCTCCTTTTCCCCAGAGCAAGGTGCCCCAGACCCCCAATCCAATGCACCCACCCTCCCCAGAGCCAGGGACTCCCAGCCTCCCTGCTCTAACCCAATGCCCTCCCCTCCCCAGAACCAGGCACTCCCAGCCCCCTTCTAACCCAATGTACCCACCCCTCCCCAGAGCCCAGCACCCCCAACTCCCTTCCCTCCCCTAGAGCCAGCCCCCCCCAGCCCTCTCTCTAACCCAATGCCTGGGTCCCGGAGCCGCCGCTGCTATGTACTTCTCCCTCCAGGCGCTGGGGTGTGTGCGCGGAGCGTCCGGCTGTGAGCACGCACTGGGGTGCATGCACAGAGCGTCTGGCCATGAGCAGTCTGGGCACGTGGCTCAGAACTACCAGGAGCCACATTTCTTTAAGCAAAGAGCCGTATGTGGTTCAAGAGCCGCAGGTTGGCCACCCCTGCCCTAAAGGAAAGACTAATTTGCTGTTCATTTAAACAATTTAAGGGAGAGGCATGATTTTTAAATGAGGGTAAGAAGATGCTGAGCTGAGAACAAAAGGGAAACAGTGGGCCACAAGCTCCTCTCATGAGGAGGGAAGCAAAATGGCCAGAAAAAACTCAGTTATGTGAAAGAGAAAAGTGGGACTTCATTGACATGCTCTGCCTCCACCTGCAGAGACTGTGGGAATACCTCCATACACACCTTTGGGGCTCCTTTAGCCTTGAAATGGGAGTAGGGAACTGTTGTTCTCCATGGAATGTTCTATCGTGCAGATTTTCCCTGGAAAGTTGGTGAGGTGCAAATTTCTACTATGTATATAGGGCAGTGACTGATCTCCACAACTACTCCCCTCTTTTAGGAGGTAAAAATGCGGAGGTGCTGCTGAAGTCCAATTGGTGCCATGGCTCCTAAGGGAGCCATGTCGCTGTTAAAGAGTGACGATCAGAAAAAACAGGGGAGCACAGATGTAGCCAGGTTTTCTTGCAAAACTTAAGGATCCATGGGGTTTCCAGGCATTCTCTCCTCATTCTGACATACATAGATTACTATACTGGTCTGGTCACGGCCCCCTCTCTCAAATTATTTAAAAAAGCTATAGCACTGGGTGGTCTTTTATTCATCTGCATTCTGATTGGTTGAGAGAATCCATTAGCAATAAGACATTTGTGTGAGTAGCATGGAGCACTGATCATCTTTTTTATTTGCTAAGTTACCCAGTGAGCATATACAATATCTTAAGGTGTACTCATGCTGTCGTGCCAGTAAAGGATATCATATTACTGTTTCAAATGACAGGATTTATGAGAGAAAAATATTCCAGCTGTTGCTTTGTACTCTATCGCTGTCCTTTGAAAGTAACAATTGATATGCAGTCTAGTATTTGTCACCTATGTATAATAAATTTGCCTTTCAAGCAGTTAATTTATATGCAAGTTTAAAATAGCATTTTGTTCTTACATTGTGTCTTGCTTTTCTTTTTTAGATGACAGTCACGATAATTATTCTATATGTGTCAAAATTAAATAAGATTATTGACTTCCCTGATTTAAACAAAAGAATCCCTGTGAAGGTAAGAAATGTCTGGATTTTGATACTAGAAGGAAAATTTTACTCTTGTTGACAATCTTTTTACTGTGCTTTTTCAAACAACTATTTTGAGGGAAGGTATAACGGAAAATTGTCAACATTTTGATTTTTTCATGTGTCCCATCAAATTTTGATTTTGCCTTATTAATCTGTTGTCAGTAGATTATTTTAGTGAAATTAAATTATTTTGCATTTTATAGAGACAGAATTATGCAGTTTGATTATGTGGTTTGTGTTGCCTGATCTAAGATTACGTTTAAATTTCTAATTACCCACTTTTAGGGTTGACAGGTTCTTTGTCCCAGGATCAGGCCCAGAATTCAATTATTCTATGATTAGGAACCCTGATGTGCACAGCTGCAACACTCACACTATAGAAACTCTTGTATATTTATATATATAGTTTATTAATACAGTTAGCACACAGTCACAAACACCCCAGTTTCATAAGACAGGGAATGTACATCCATATTTCCATATCATAGACTTACATCATTCCTTCTAGAACAATCTTAGAGGTGTTAGCCCATCATCTTTCTCATTATCTTCACCTTTCCCATCACCAGGGGCCATCATTCTGGCCCTTCCAAGGGCTACATCTTCTCCTCCCTATCACCCTTAGGCAGGTGACACTTTTATACTATGTGACACTGACATGTTTGATGCATATTCGATAGGGGATGTTGCTAATGTTGAAGTGTCCTTTTCCTATCAGTCAATGTATCATTGCTCTCAGCTTATTATCACATACGTCAATTTGTTACCATGGGTCTTTGTGGTCATCTATCACATCCTGTGTCCTGTTTACTCAACTCAGCCTGAACCAATTATTTTGGGACTTTTATATAATGATGCATCTGCTGAGTCTAAGGGTATTTTTCCTGCCATCCTATGGAGGTGAAAAGGTCCCAGACATAAGTTCCCCTTTTCAGTCCCAGGAAACCATAAATAAGTTCTGACCTGTATCTGGGTGAGACCATGTCTCAACCATGGAAATCTGGTAACCTTAGCTTCTGCTGATCTTACAAACGGCCTGTTACAGCCTGGACTAAAGATAAAATATAGCCCTATATTACTTGATCTGGACTGTGAGCTTATGTGTGTTTTTTCATTCAAGCGCAACCCTGCCCTCTAATTGGCAGTAATGCAGACATGGCACTCATTGGAAAGTGCATGCAGAGGCTGAACCATTTTGTTATACCCTAGAGCAGGAACCACTGCATTGCAAGGGAACCCGATTCACCAGACATCCCTTGGGCTGGGTTGTACTGCACCCATGCTGCTCCTACACCTAATGGCATCTGGACTGCCACACAGCCCAGTCAGTGGATGGCACCAACAGGCTTGTGGTTGGCTGTGTGGGGGGAGGCAGGGCTTTTTACCAGCCACGGGCACCATATCAAGCAGCATATACACACAGACAGGTACAATTTGGGGCTCTCGCTAGACTCTTATTTACAAACATGCCCAGGCCCCAGCTAAGAAAGGGCATGGACCTGTACCCAGGTGGGTCAATGGCAAAGCCCCCCCAAGGAGTTGAATGCTGGTGTGCTAGTATGCAGTGGGCCTTCACAAACTGCAATGGGCAGACATAAGGCCTAGTGTATTACACCTGAACCAGATGTCAGTCAGGCTAACACAAAGGGCCCGTGGGAATGCTGAGAGCAGTTTTGCAATGCCTGTCTCCCACTCCCCTGAGTGTAGCCCTCTGGCCAGGTAGATATGCCACTGCCGCCACCCCCTATTGCTCCAGTCTGAGGCAGTGGGCAGGCAGGGCACATTGTGCTGCAGACCAGCCTTTAGCAGATTTCTTGCATTACTGCTCTTAACTATTACCTCTATACTGAATCTACCCATTAATATATTAATGAATTAATTTAAATCAACACAACAATATTATTAGCATGATAGGCAAGTAACTTGATAGGCTACAAGTCCCTCCCTTGATGGGTTGATGATCGGAGGAAAAGAACCCCATCACACTAAGGATGGAATGGATACTGGTGGTGTGTGATTGTTAAGAATTGGCCACCCTCTGAATAGGGCACCCTCTCTGCAGGAGTCTTTTATCTGGTTAGTCGAACCATACACGATTATAACAATTAATTTTGAAGCTCTCCCTGAAGTCCCAAACACATTACATGTACGGATGTACTTAACCAAACTTGGGGTTTTATTTGGCTATTGGTTTATATAAAACTTATCTAATTAGAAATTATAAACCTTAAAACTCATACTAATTTGCTAAAGCTAATATACAGGATATAATCCTATAGGTTACTTGCATTTCTGCCAAATTTACTACAAAGCAGAATATTACATAACAGTGAATAGAGTAAAATAGGAATAAAACAGCAATAAATATAACAAAGGAAAACTGGTCCACTGGGCTACAAGTCTTTCTCTGGATAGAGTGATTGTTAATAAACCCTGCCACATAAGGTGGTGACTTCACCCTTAACACAATAAATAACAGAGAAATGGGAATTCCACAGGCCTAATTGATATGTGTGCCTTAAGGGGCTGACAAAATTTGATCCTCGACCCTGTGGCGATATCACCATATGTTATTCCTCACAAACAAGCCTTCTGCATAGTTAACCTGATAGGTTACCAATGGCAACCGATCCTTACGGTACCTTCCTTCTGGCCGCATCATGGTGCATTCACCTCAAACATATTATGATCTACCCATGTATTGATACCCTTCTTCAGAGCAACAGGCCACTGGTGCAATTTTCTGTTTGGGTGATATACTACCAGAGGAGGTATGTTGCTGGGTTATTGTAGACGCTATCTTCAAGGTGATCGAACACAGCCAAAGAGGCTGTGAAGAAGACACATAAGGTTTTGCCAAAATAATTTTAGTTAAATTAAAGTCTAGTTAAGGTGCAGTGTCACAGACCCCCCACACAAATTGTTTTTCCCTAAGAATTAAACAAGTGGCTTTTTCCATTTCCTGTTGTAAAACAATCATTACCAATACAATATTGGTAATATTACTGTTGCTCATTTCTGGTTAAATGTATGAACTTTTTAATACTAAATGTATAGCGTGGTGATACATATATATATATATATACTGCCTATAGAACTGATTAATGCCATCTGAGATATTTTCACTTTGAAGTCATTGATGTGAAAATAAGCCCCTTCCAGGTTACTGAAGATGACATGGTTACATTTACTTACAACAAAGGGTTAGACTTCCGCCCCAGCCCCCAGAACCACTGCGAACAGCTGGCTTGAGCTCTGCCAGCCCCCTAAGCCCCTTAGAGCTCCCCATCACCAGACCACCCCTCCCAATGCTAGCCTCCTGTTTCCAGAGCCCCACTGCCATAGGGGCCATGTCACATTAGCATACCAGCTCACAGGAACCAAATGTGAAACAATACACTATTGTGCATATCTGGTGCATTCCAGTTTTTATTGCTGCAAGAGTCCATAAATATAGTTTTGGGTCCTCTCCCCCCCGCCCATTAAGTTGATTGTGCATCCCAGTGACTCAAGGAGAAGCAGCTACCACAGCCACACAGCTCTGGCCCTGGCTGCCAGAGGAGCAGCTGTTGTGGCCATGCGGCTTTGGCCCTGGCCGCTGGAGGAATAGCCTCCGTAGCCATATGGATCTGGCTCTGGCCCTGGTCACTGGAGCAGCCGCGGGCTGCCTGCCACACAGCTCTGGCTTTGGCCCAGCCACTGGAGGAGCCACAGGCTCTGGTCAGAGCAGCCATCACCTGCCATGAAGCCTGTAGCTTCAGCCCTGGGGAAGGGCTGACGCTAGGTCCAGGGCCACATGGTGGCTGCCCTGCTGCTACTAGGGCAGGACAGCCACCTGACCACATGGCCCCACCCTGAGGCAGCTGAGCAGCCACTGCATAGCTCTATTAAGGAGGTGAGTGGGTCTCAGAGGGAATACTGGCTGGGCGGTGTACCCCAGCACTGGATCCCAGAGCCGTCACAGCCCAGCAGGCAGCATTTTGCGGCCCGACACCAGTCTGTGGACTGGCAGTTGGGAACCGCTGATCTAGCTTACCTCTAAACATTTAATTTTTCTTTTCAGCAGTCTGCATAATTTATAGTATTGTTCATTAAGACTAGGGATGTCCATGTGTAGTCGACTACATGATTAACCAATAAGCGCGGGCTTATCTGTTAGTCTTGTTGTTACACACGTCAGCTAACATGACGCCAATATTTAAAAAGGGCTTTAGAGGTGATCCTGGCAATTACAAGCCAGTAAGTCTAATGTCAGTACCGGGCAAATTAGTTGAAACTATAATTAAGAATAAAATTGTCAAACACATAAATGAACATAATTTGTTGAGGGAAAGTCAACATGGTTTCTATAAAGAAAAATCATGCCTTACTAATCTACTAGAGTTCTTTGAGGGGGGTCTACAAACATGTGGCCAAGAGGGATCCAGTGGATATAGAGTACTTAGATTTCCAGAAAGTCTTTGACAAGGTCCCTCACCAAAGGCTCTTAAGTAAATAAGTTGTCATGGGATAAGAGGGAAGATCCTTTCATGGACTGATAACTTGTTAAAAGACAGGAAACAAAAGGTAGGAATATATGGTAAGTTTTCAGAGTGGAGAGAGGTAATTAGTGGGTTCCCCCAAGGGTCTGTCCTGGGACCAATCCTGTACAATTTATTTAGAAATGATTTAAAGAAAGGGATAAACAATGAGGTGGCAAAATTTGCAGATGATACCAAACTGCTCAAGATAGTTAAGACCAAAGCAGACTGTGAAGAGCTTCAAAAAGATCTCACCAAACTAAGTGATTATGCAACAAAATGGCAAATGAAATTTAATGTTGATAAATGTAAAGTAATGCACCTTGGAAAAAAATAATCCCAACTATACATACAATATGATGGGGACTAATTTGGATACAACTACTCAAGAGAGAGATCTTGGAGTCATTGTGGATAGTTCTCTGAAAACATCCATTCAGTGTGTAGCGGCAGTCAAAAAAGCAAATAGAATGGGGGGGGCGGGGAAGCCAGTTAGAGACTGAGGGTATGTCTACACTACAGTGCTATTTCGAATTAACTTAATTCGAAATAGTTAATTCGAATTAAGCTAATTCGAAATAACGCATCTATACACAAAAACTATTTCGAAATAGCATTTTGCTATTTCAAAATAGCGTGTCCACACTGAGTGGACCCTGAACCAAAGTTAAGGCTGGCCGGAACCAGTGCCGGCAGGGCATCAGGTTAGGACTTAGTGTGTGGGGGCTGCTGCCTGAGTCTAACTGAGCTCCGTGCTCAAAGGGACCCTACCCCCACCCCGGAGAGACAGTTCTCAGGGTTCCCCGCTTGCTTGTCTATCTCGATGAGGGACAGCAAAGCAGCCCTGTCTTGGAGTGCCCTGAGTGCCCGCACTCGGGACACCACAGCACTCGGCCATATGAAGCCAAAGCAGCCCCTGGGCACACTGGTGCCTCTCGTGGGGTCGTTGCCATCAGCCCGGCTGCACTTGCTGCAGGCTGCCATCCGGGGGGTCCATCGGGGGTCTGTCAGAATCCAGGAGGCCCTGATGGAGAGCGTCCACCCCGAGGAGCCCGAGGAGCCTCCCCGGTCCTCCCCACTGAGGGCTCATGCCACATTCCTCCCTCATGTCCTTCCACTTACCCCTCCCTAGCCCCCCTTCCTGATGTCAATTAAAAGACACGTATGTTCAAAAATTGAAACTGGGTTTATTGAACAAAACTGGGGGGGGATGGACCTCTGGGGAGACTGGGAAAAGGAGGTGGGAGAGGGGAAGAGAGAGGGTGGGAGAGGGTGGGGAAACCTGGGAGGAGGGAGCTGGAAGGGGGAAGCAAGGGGAAGAAGGGGGAGGGGAAGCTCAGGGCTCAGGGTTGGGGGTCTCGCTGGACCAATCTGACTTTCATGCAAACCTGCTCCTGGGTTTGCATGTGGCCTTTGGTGGCCAGGCTGGCAGCTAACCTGCCATAGATGGCCGCATTCCTCTGTCTAGTGCGGAGATCATGGACGTTGGGGGCATCCCCCCAAACCTGAATAAGGTCCATGATCTCCACCCTGGACCAGGAAGGCGCCCGCCTTCTCCAGCCCCTGTCACGCTCCTGGGAGCTGGCAGACTGCTCCTGGGGAGCGGTGGAGGGCTGGCTGCCAGTGGCTTGCTGGCTCATGTTTTGGGGCTACTGGGTCAGGGGCCCCAGTGGCCACTGCTGGCTCTGGGCTGGTAGGCTTGGAGCTGGCACAGGCACTGCGGCCACGGTCTACCCCTTTAATGGCTCTGGGGCTGGGGGAGAGGAGAGTAAGTTTTCCTGGTTGTGCCCAGAGTGGCCACCAGGGCTCCCTGGGAAGGGCTGGAGGCCCCCTATTTCAAATTAAGTGTCTACACAGCACTTAATTCGAAATAGCTATTTCAAATTTGGTGTTACTCCTTGTAGAATGAGGTTTACCAAATTTGAAATAAAGGCTCCACTATTTTGAATTTATTTTGAAATAGCAGTTTGCCTGTGTAGACGCTATTAAAGTTAATTTGAAATAACTGCTGTTATTTCGAATTAACTTTGTAGTGTAGACATACCCTGAGAGCCAAAATAGCTGTGGATAGAGTACTTAGAGTAACATATTATCTATCTATCTATCTATCTATCTATCTATCTATCGTACACAAAATATAGTGATAAAAATAACATTACAGGACATTTCAGACAAAAAACAACACAAAAAGTCTTTAGTCACTTAAAAAATCCATGGCCAGTCCATAGATCTTCAGAGAACTAGACAAGGAAAAAACATCAAATTAAAAAAAAACACCCTTTGAATAAACAGTAATAATCTCACACTAAAAATAAGCATCCCCAGCATGTATTTTAAATTTAACACTTCTGCCCTATTATGTCTGTCAGTTTTTAAAAATTAAACTGAACTGAGAAGTAAATTAACACCATTTGAAGTGCCTGTTTCATTCCAACTTGTTGGACTCTGGTATGGTTTCCTCATTTTTTTTACTTACGAAGATTATGACTTTTTATAGTTCTAAAAGTCAGGTCTGGCCCAGACTGCAAATATGAAAGGTTCAAAAACAATAAGGGAGAGACTCATATCTCAGAATATTTGCTTCAGCCTGGCAAAAAATAGCCTTTGAATTTTCTTCAAAGAAACACAGTGTAAACCAGGTACATGCTGATTTTTTTTTTTTTTTTTTTTTTTGGCCCTGGAATTTAAATATGACAACTGTATTGGCTGCCTTATGCTGCATCCATGAAGACTTTGGCTGTGTCTACACTGAACCCCTTTTCTGGAAAAGGGATGCAGATGAGACAAGTCGGAATTGCAAATGCAGCGGGGATTTAAATTTTCCCCGCTCCATTTGCATGAACATGGCTGCCGCTTTTTCCGGCTCGGGGCTTTGACGGAAAAAAGCGCCAGTCTAGACACGGCTCTTGTGGAAAATAAAGCCTTTTCTAAAAGATCCCTTATTCCTCTTAAAATCAGGAATAAGGGATCTTTCGGAAAAGGCTTTATTTTCCGCAAGAGCCGCGTCTAGACTGGTGCTTTTTTCCGTCAAAGCCCCGAGCCGGAAAAAAGCGGCAGCCATGTTTATACAAATGAAGCGGGGAAAATTTAAATCCCCGCTGCATTTGCAATTCCGACTTGTCTCATCTGCATCCCTTTTCCAGAAAAGGGGTGCAGTGTAGGCACAGCCTTTGAGTTTAAGGTGCTTTAGCCTCCCTGCTCTAATCCAATGCATCCACCCATTCCTCAGAGTTAGGCACCCCCAGCTCTTCTATATGTAGTAATATTTACTCCTCTGGGTACTCTATTGTGTCTTTACAGAAGATCAATCATGCTTTCATTCCACCTGCTCAACTGCTTTCTGTTTAAATGTAAATAGAAACAGTAGGCATAAGCTAACAATTGAGTATCAATTTTACAAAACTAGTTAAGTGCTAAGTATTTCTTTTTTAACTTATATTGGGCCGGATCCTCAGCTGTCCTAATTCAGTGTTGCTCTGTTGGAGTCAATGGAGGTATGCCAGTGAACACTAGTCAAGGATCTGGCTTGATAAATTCAGTGAATGTGGGGTTTTGCCCCCTAAGAAAAAGAATCTTTTTTAGAAATGAAGGAATTTTACACTCGTAAAATAACTTTAAAAGTTCCTCAGCAGTAATTTAAAGCATTGGTCTCTCCTGAATTGTGCTCTGACTTTATTGCAGTTATTTCCTCTGCCTCTGCTTTATGTTGGAAATCACGTGAGTGGATTATCAAGCACCAGCAAACTAAGGTACAGTAAGCGCAGATCATAGCTAGACTGTTTGTTTTTTATTATGTTATTCTTGTAGGTTCACAGTATAAGGTTAAAGATCAAGATTTTCAAAGTAATGCAAGGGACGTAGTTGTATGACTAAATCCCCTGAACTGCTCTGAAAATCTCAAGCAAAGCAGCTGATCAGTTTACAATCTCTGTGCTGCATTTAGGAGAGATTTGCATAGTCTGTACCCACAGAGTGCGAATGCAGTTTCATTCATTAGTGTTTATTAAATGTTTTCTTCTCTTCATGTGAATGGTCACCATTCCATGAGTAGGCCAACAAGAGGGGTGAAACCTGTAAGAAGAATGCCTTTATATGCCTATGCATATGAATAGTTTTGAAATCAATGATGAAAAGACCTGTATAAGAGCTAGGTATTATTTTATTTATTTTCCCTTGTACACAAAAGTCTTGTGTGAGTTACAAAGAATGGTACGGGGATGGATAGAATTCACATGTAGTGGAATCAGCCTGTGTTCCACTGAATAAGAAGGGCAGGCTATGGAGAGGACATTCAGAAAACACACATTTACATTTTGTGTGTGCCACTGAACACTACTCCGTGGTGGTTGTCTTCACAGCAGGGCTGCAGGTGTAAGAATTACTGGCAGGACCAAGATGAGCTGCTGTGTGAATTGAGTGCTGAGCTCTCTTTGCAAGGGGATCATAGAGGCAGCATGGTTGTAGTAGCATCTGAGGCTGTAGTTATGCTTATGGAGCAATTTCCAATATTATATTGGAGGACTGCAAACTGTAATCAGTTCAGCTGGGGCAGATGGCCTTTGTTTCCAGCTGAGAGAAACAGAGTTAATGGGAGATTAAATGAAGACCAAAACAGGGGTTAAATTTTCTCCAATAAAACGAAATACTTAATGAGCAAAACAGAACTAAAAACACACACACACTTTCCTTAATTAACTTTTCCATGTGTAACCAGTATGTTTGTTTACCCCGTACATAGTATTCAGTTGTCACTAGGAGGGGAAGTGGTCTGTTTGACTGTAAATGGGCTCTTTGAGAGAACCTCTGGTGAAATGTGGACCACACTTTGAAAAAACATGAAAACTACCATCATAAACCTTTCTGTGTTTTACAGTGTTTTAATGGTAAATTAAATTGGATTACAATTAGGAATTAAAAAGGGTTCAGAATGATGTGTGTTTTATAAGTTTGAGAGGCTTTGATGGTGTATATATATATTGCTTTTTTCTTTTTAAGATAACAAATGAATTTTCTATAATTTAAAGAGATTAGGGACCTGATTCTGAAACCCTTTATTCATGTAACGTATAATTGCCAATAGTCCAATGTGATTTATCCTTTTATAACTGTTCTGTATGACCTGCAATATAATAATTCATTTGCTCATGTGAATTTGGAATTGCTTTCAGGTCAATAAAATCTAACAGTGAGTTTTGTTGTAGTTTGGCTCATAAACTATTTTGAAAAGCAAAGGTATTGATTTATTATAATTCCAAATGAAGACCTACCCATCTCCCACTGCAAAAATATGCCTTTACATTTACTCATCACAATTTTGCTCCATGATTTCATATCATAACATTAAGGAATACCGCCAGTGTTGTAAATGTTTATATAGAACTCATGGTTATTTTCCACTTCACATCTATCGTAAATTAGCGTATATAACCTGCACTCATGTATAACTTGCACCCGTGCATAACCCGCGGTTTTTCCTGAATAAGTAAAAAAAGTTTTAGATAACCCACGGATGTGTATAACCCGCGGGTTATATACGCTACTTTAAGGTAATTGCACATACCTGCTGTCGGGGGGGGGGAACGTAAAGGGCAGTGCAGGCGAGCTGTCCGGCCTGCAGATGGGGAGCCGCACTTGTGTCCAGGTTCTGCACAGCCACAGCCAGGCGCAACCCACCCTCCTCTGGGCGGGGGGAATGGAGACCGCAGCACAGGCAAGTAAAAATAAATTTGTATACCCCACAGACATGTATACCCCGTGGGGGGGGAGGGAGGGCAGGGTTTGTAAAAACGTGTATAACCCGCGGGTTATATACGCTAAAAGACGGTAGTTTTTGAAATAATTTTTCCTGAAGACAAGATATAGATGATCTTGAATATCTCCAAGATTTCAGTGAGTAGTGAGACTTCTAAGCCTGAAACTAGGATTTGTATAATTTTTTTTTAAACGTGGTCACTAATCATTACCTTGTAAAAGGGATGAATTGGTCCAGGTGGATGAAGTGTCTAATTTCAAAACCATCTGCTGCAAAGGCATTATCGGTAAATCCACAAGACCCCATAATGCATAATTCTGTGCATCCTAACAATCTTTTATTCAAAGGCAACATTTTTTTCAATAGACAGGGTTACTACCATCTTATGTGTTTCTAGTATGTTCTGTCTTTTTAGTTATGTTTCATTTTTTAAACACAAATCCTGTTTAATGTTAAGCACCATCCCTTGAATTATATTTTTTTATTCATTTACAGAGCTACATTCACTGGCCATCTTTAAACTTTACAATAAAGATCCTCATTATTTATTATAAGCAGGATTTCTACAGACAATAACATAAGGACTGCATTTGGTAGATTTTAAAAACGATGATTTCTCTTCCTTTTCCTCTTTTTGAACTCGGAGTAGTTTTGTAACAGGTAGCTGGGTTTTGTTTGTTTTGAAAAATTGGCAGGCCTCTTTATTTTTAATGATTATGTTATCTGGTGTCAGACTGACATTTTTGTGTGTGGTAACAGGCTCAGAATGTATTCTGCTAACTTCTTAATGCTAGTCTAAATAGTTCCTCTCCTGCTTAGCGAAGTTAGGTAAGAAGTAAATGAATAAAAATGCTTTGCATTCCACATAGTGCTTGGATCATTTTTTTTTCTTTTTCCTTTTTTTGGACAGTTTGCCGATGTTTACAGTGCTCAGGAAGTTTACCATTCCACTTACATTGCTGCTGGAAATGATCATACTTGGGTGAATTTTTTGTGTGTTTGTTTCATTTGCAAAATACCTTTTTATTTTATGTCATTACCAAGTGGAGCATTTGTAGTATTCGCATTTTGTTACAAGACAGTATGTCAAGAAAGACTATATTTAAATTATGACAAGATTAGTAAAGCAAATCATTAATAAGAATCTGTCAGATTGCAGATTTTACTACTTAATGGTTTATATTTTCACAAGATCAAATGCTGATGGCCTTTCAGGCAAAATTCTCCCTTACATCAAAAAAGAATGTTGCCCACTTACAGCCACCAAGATTTGTCCTTCTAATTATTTTCCAAATACTAATTGTTTATAAAGCCTTTTAAATGGACTGGAAACCAGTTAGTTTCTCTCATAATATTCTAAATATGAACGTATCTAATTTTTGTTTACAGGAAACGATATTCACTGGGTATTATTATCAGTGTATTTACCATCATTCTTGGGGCATTCATAGCTGCTGGGTAAGATTTTCATTCGTTCTCATTAGGTAGTGTTTGAAGTTTATTTTTTTCTTTGTTGTTAAGGGGCAAATCTGCTCCTAGATGAGTGCAAATCCTATTAAAGAAATAAATTAGAGAAGAGATTTATTAAGTGGATGGGCTTAGAAACCTATAAGGCAAAATGTGTTTTAACTGAACAACAGCTGTTCTCACTTCCTTTGGCATTGGCTTTTTGCAAAAATTTGAATAAATTGAGGTTTTCTTAAGGAAGCACTTGTGAAAAGCAAATTTTAGGTTGTTTCTACATTTGGACCAAAGGAAAATACGTTATATGAGCTGAGAGGCAGGATTCTTCAAGGGCTAGACCACTAACCTAAGATATGAAGACCACTTGGATTCTATTCCCTGCTCTGCCACAGAGTTCCTGTGTGACCCTGGGCCACAAAGATACTTATTGGAGGTTTAATAAAACAAGGAGATAGCATTCCCCCATAGCCTGGCACAGAGAAATTAAACTGGACAGACAAGAATCCTATCAGGTCCTTCACAGGTAGGACTATCTGCACATATGCATCTAGTCTGAGGAAGAGGGTTCCAGAGGAAAACCTACTCAGAACAGCGGTGAAGAGGAAGCTCCAGCTGAGGACTGTAATCTAGTTTTTTACTAGGTTTTACATATACCTGTTAATATAAATAACACAGCAAGCTCAGAATACACAAGTGCAGCTGTTTTTCCTAAATAAAACTCAATATAACATAGACATACATAAGAACCATGCCTTCAGTTCCTTTGGAGGAAGTCTGATGGTTGTCATGTACTTAGAGTAGACCGTGTGTATAGTTCATATAATTTTGGACAAATTTAAATTTGGAATGGATAATTTGGGAGAGGGGGTGTATTCTATTGTCTCCTCTGCTTTTCCTTTTAGAAAGTTATTTTATTCAGATGGAATTTCATAAGAAAAGTAGCATATTTTGGTTAGCAAAAAAGCAAATAATTTCCATCTGGCATGAATTTAATGGTGCCACCATAGTTCAAACAAATTGCCCTGTTTGAGAATAGTAACCAAACAAAATAGAAGAGAGTTATTTCTTATCGGAGTCTACCTATAAAAATTGATTAGATTCTAATCTGTAGTTATTAGTTGTGTTAAAAATGTTCAGTAAGTACAGGCAGTCCCCGGGTTACATGGATCCGACTTACATCGGATCCCTACTTACAAACGGTGTGAGGCAACCCCGCACTAGCTGCGCTCTCCGCCCCCCCCAGCAAACCAGGGAGACGCGGAGCGGCTTTTCTCAGCAGACACCTCAGCTTGAGAATAAAGGACTGAGGGAAGTGAGGTGTGGGAGAATAAAACTGAGCTCTGGAGAAATGTTTGGCTAGAGTTTCCCCTACAATATGTACCAGTTCCGATTTACATACAAATTCAACTTAAGAACAAACCTACAGTCCCTATCTTGTACGTAACCCGGGGACTGCCTGTATTGGACACATTGTCAGGACTGAACTAGATCGGAAAACTGGGCACAAGTAGAATGGAACAGTCCTTTATTGTATGAATTTCTATGAAAAGCTGACATGTTTGTTATATTGACATGTTTGTGGAAATATAAAATAGTTCAGTGCAAAAAAAAAGATGTAAGGATAAACCCTGAGTTTGCTGGGATTTTCAAAGTTTATATTCTTTTGTGCGTGTTTGTGATTTTTTCCCCCCAGATCAGATCTTTCTTTTAATTTGGAAGGCTACATTTTTGTGTTGCTAAATGATACCTTCTCAGCAGCAAATGGAGTATATACTAAACAGAAAATAGATCCAAAGGTAATTTTGTGATCAGATTGCTGTTAGTCATATTATGCATGTGGTAAAGGAAAAAGAGCTACTATTATGTGAATTCTTCAGTATGAGTGAGATAACACCAAATTTAACAAATAGTCAATTTTATTTGCTTTTTCATATTCCAGGTATTATACATGCTCTTAATATAGATTGGCTTACGGAAAAGCTGTTAGGTATTTTTCAGCCTGTTTAAGGGTCAGTAACATACTTGATTTTTCACTCATTTTAACCTTTGAGGAAGAGGGTATCATAATCCTGTTTTATTAAAGATGGAAAAATAAACCTCACTTTCTCAAAAAATAATTCTGTTCAGAAACTAGAGTAAAAACAAAAAATTTGCTTACAATATGATGCATATTTGGAGGAAAACAACTTTTGGTCACAAATGATCTTTATCAAAGCAGAAGATTATATATAATGAGCTGGAATTGATGTTAATCTCTATTCAGTTCTTAGTAGCCATAGGTTTTATATCACTAAATATACCAGAATAGCCACAACAGTTGGCACAACAGGTGGCATTGCAGAGCCCCATGACTGAATGTGATGGAAAATGAGCTATCTTGCCCCTCTAGGTGGTTCTACTATATCATGTTTGAAGTATAGGACTTTGAGGAGCATTGCCTCTTTCCATGTCTGGATGGTATTATAAAATCCCATTAAACAATTCGATATCACAATCATTTTACAGTTTTTCCTCCAAACTAATAAAATCTCTGAATTTTACTCCTTCTTATTTTTAAAATGAATCCATTTTGAAATTCTAATTCTTGTTTCCTTCACATTTTTTTTTTTTTTTTTTGCATTTCCCTAGCCGGAAAATGACAAAACCAAAACCAGGAAAGAATAAACAAACACAAAAAGAATAGAATATGCACCGATCCCTTGTGATTCAAGAAACAATTAGCTCTCCAAAATAATAAATGCTATAAATCAGGCAGGCTTTATAGCCTCAAACACCAAGCATTGGATGAAATCCTGGTCCTAATAAAGTTGATGGGAGTTTTACCATTGACTTCACTGGGGCCAGGATTTCAGCCCTACAATGGGTATATGTTCTTTGGCAGTCATGGAAGTCAAACTGAGTCTATTCTATGCATTAGGCTTTATCAGCAGTTCTTTCATGGCTTCTTTATTTTTGAAGAATTTAAACTTTCATTTTAAAGCAAAAAAATTAAAAACCCAGATATCTGGATACAGTCAAGGACTACACAGTGTGGCTAAAAGGCCTTTTCACTACTCTGATTCTTGGATTTCTCTGTGGCATGCAAGTCCTCAAACAAAATATATAGCAGCCTCAGGCTTGCTCTAGGTTACATCAGCTGCCAGTGACTTGAAGTGCTCCATATTACTACCCTGGGATCATCCCTTTTCTCCTCATCACACCCTCTACACTGGTGCTGGGGACAGGGCCATCCTTAGGATTTATAGTACCCTAGGTGGGATTATTAAACTGGTGCCCCTATGACTGACTTGCTCTTAGCAATACAAACATAAGCTTACAGTATTGGAAAACTTGCCACATGCACGTTATTAAAAACAGTTTAACTGAATTAAGCACACTGTAATGCTGATGGACTAGCACTAAAGAACTAGCACTGTAGAAAAAATTCTGATTTATGACAGAATGACGCAAATAATATAATTTTTTAAATTTGTCAACATTTTATTGGAAATTTGTATGAAGAACCCTGCCCTCCTTCACCAGCTGCAAGATGGGGGCCAGCTGAAGGCCAGGGTTGGCCCATGGAGCCCTGCTCACCCCAGACAAACTTGAGGCGAGGCCCAGCCCATGCAGGTACTCTCCCCCCTTGGAGGAGCCGCTGACAGGAAAGCGAAGCTCTGGCCCCCCGGGAGGAGTCGTCAGCACAGCATTGTCACTCTTTTAAGCCCCGTAATCTCTTCCAGCTCCCTCCTGAGTTCTGCACCCTCTACCTCCTGCCCTGACTCCTGACACCTGCTCCCCCACCTCCCTACCCTGAGCCCCCCCTCCACCAGACCCTGTGCCCTGAATCCACCCCTCCTGCCCTCACCCTATCACCTTCTGCCCTGAGCTGCACCCACAAACCTTCCAGCCCCTTACCCACACATCCCCTACCCCTTACCAAGAGTCCCCCATATCTCTGCCCTGACTCCAGCCCTGCAACCTTATACTCCTGCCCTAACGCCCGCACCAAACCCTGTGCCCTCAGCCCCTACCTCCTGCCTTCACTCCAGCACCCTTCAACCCCTGAGTTCCCCAACTCTCCCAGCCCCTGCCCTCACTCCTGTACCCCCATCCCCTTTTTATTCTAGCAAAAGACAGAAAACTTGCAAATATTGTCCACCAAAAAACGATATCTGATGTTTTAATCACTTTCCTTCTGATATTAATATGAACTTCCCTTTTCCCTTCATTTTTGAAAAATTCTATCATTTAAATAAAGCATGTACATTTTCCTTTTATTTTGTAACCTCTCCCCCCTCCACTCCCTCCGCCCCCCGAAATTACCTCTTAAAGATCCAAATACGCTCATAGGGACATAAATATGTAATCACAACATGCATAATATCTCCTCTTGAAGATATTCTCTTTAACCACGAAGCTTAGAAATGTTTGAAGAAAACAGAGAGTGTCACATAGTAACAGGACTGCAGGAGCAGGGGAATTACAGACCCAGGGCTTCCCTCTCCCCAAAAACAACCCCCCCCAACGCAAATTGACAATGGGGAGGAGGCACCCTTCTTCCCTCCCCCGCTGCTCAGTACTGGGGGGGGTCGCTGTGCAGCTACCCCAACTGTGCCCATCCCCGCATTGCCCTGTAAGGTTCGCTTCCCTCGAGCTGGCACCTCCCACCATCACGTGCCCATGCGGAGCCGCAAAGCAGCGCTGCCTTTGCGACCGGGTGAAGCCAAAAGGTGTGACAGCCGTGGCGGGTGGCCCCAGTGAGCAGCGGGGGGAGGTGGTGGCTGAGCACTGACAGGGCCTAGCGAGGAGGAGCCAGGGCGAGGGCAGTGGCGCTCGGGCAGGTGACCAGCGGGGGAGTGCAGCGCCTGTGCCGACCCCCATGAGGGGGGGAGTACTTGCCCCTCCCGGATCCCCCAGCCTCCCGCCCGGGCTGAGTGCTCAACGCCCCTTCCCCCCGATCACTCCCTTGGCCCCAGACCCGCCTCTCTCCCCTCCCCGGCGGCAGTGTCCAGGTGCGGAGCTCAAACCAGCTGAGAGGGGAGACGCCCGGGCTTCTCCCCTCTCAGCTGTTGCGCGGCGTTTGAGCACGCTGCACATGTGCTCCCTTGGCCCCACACAGTGCCCCGGCCGGCGCTGAGGAATTTAAAGTGCTGGGCTCAGGCTGCAGCGCACTGGCGCCCCCCCCGTCACAATCCCCCTCCAGCAGTCGCCAGCCGGCCCTTCAGCGGACGGCCCACCAGGAAATTCCTGGTATCCCGTCAGGCCAGTCCGCCCCTGCCTCAGCACGCAGCCAGCCAGCCAGTTCCCGCCCCTCCCCCCCGCAGTTCCTCACCCAACCCAGCCCTGCCGGAGGGGAGGGGGGAGAGAGGGGTGCTCCGCGGGGGAGGGGGAAAGGGGGGGTTGCTCTGTGGGGGGAGGGGAGAAGAATGGTCATTATGGGGGGCAAAAACAGATACTGCCAGAGCCTCCCAGACTGCCTCACCTCACACCAGGGGAGGGAGTCAGACAGGTGAGTTCCTTCCCCCACCCGTGCCCCCTCCCCTTCCCAGAGACCCCAGCAGCCCATCCCCTCCCCTCAGACTGTGCTGCAGGCAGTGCATTCGGCTCTCTCTAGGACCCAGCAGCCCTGCTGTTGCATGTTTCACTGCTTCCCGTTCCTCCCGGCAGAGTGGTGCCCCAGAAATACTGGTGCCCTAGGCAACTGCCTATTCTGCCTATGCCTAAGGACGGCCCTGGCTATATGTTGTGTGTTTTCCCATGGACAGCTATTGCAGGCTAACTCCTTCAGCTGTATGATGCAAAGCAGTCAAGATATGGGCCTAACTGAGTTTCTAACTGTGCATGGTTATGGGGATGTATATCTGAATATGAACCATTGCAGTGTTACTTTACTGAATCTGCAGATAAGCTAAGTGGAATGGTAGTTCAGCTCACTGTTTAGTTTTGAAACCTAAAGGCAACAAATTTGTCATTTAAATTATATAGCATGAAGTTTTGCACATTCATAAATAAATTGCCTGAAGGGACATTACAGGGACATTATTGGTTGTTATCAAATAGTCCAGGTTTCCAAAAGGCATGTTTCATTTTTCACAGGAGCTGGGAAAATATGGAGTCCTTTTCTATAATGCTGCTTTTATGCTGATACCCACAATGATTATTAGCTTCTTCACTGGAGACCTTCAGAAGGTGAGCGGCACAGTTAGACATCTCACACCAGTACACAATCCTAATTATTTTGTGCCTCTGAGTTATTTTGCTGTATCTAGAGTTCCTTGGAACACAATGCTCTCACCCAGTTCTCCAAATTTAGGGCTACATTCTGCCCTGAACTACATCCCTGTGAAATCCTGTTAATTTTGCTTGGATTGCATGGAGTCCAACTATGTTCTGGCCATGAATTCTTCAGACTGCTAGGAAGATTTTTTTTTTCAATGTAGTGAAGTCTAATGACTCAACATGATGAGCAACAACATTGTAAATTCTTTTTGTTCATGATAAAAACAAATAAAACTACAATAATTAGTACAATAGTCTTTCCTTCTGTCCTTTCCCCATTTCAGTTAGAATTATGAGATTACTGCTCTCAAGTAACTCTCATTTGGACTCTCTACTTCATGGGTATTCATTAGGCACCTTCCCCTCTGTATTGGGAAGCCAGCATTTGGATTCTATATACAGTGGGCTTTCTGTTCACTAGAAAGATCATTCAAACTCTTGCTGTAATTAGTGGTTTTTTGCCACATTACTAGTCCTCTTTCAGTTAGCATATAAAACTTGCTAAAGACTAATTGGCTATTAGTCAGGATGGGTAGGGATGGCGTCTTTAACTTCTGTTTATCAGAAGCTGGGAATGGGCGACAGGGGATGGATCACTCTATGATTATCTGTTTTGTTCCTTCCCTCTGAGGCACCTGGCAGTGGCCACTGTGAGAAGACAGGATACTAGGGTACATGGACCTTTGGTCTGGCACAGTATGGCCATTCTTGTGTTCATATGTAGGGTGGAATTAGTATGCCCAAGATAAGGCTCCAGCTATGTCGTGATTTACATGAGCTTTCAGTTTTGCCAAATGCTCTAAAATGAGGCTGGGAGTAGCCAAAGAAAGCAACTTCCAAGCCATCTCTTATTCTAGCACAGAGAGAATATTCACATTTAGCTAGATGCTATTCCCACTTGAGACCTACATATCACTTAGTTATAACCCCATGACAGCTCAGTTGGCTCTTCATAGATAATTGTAGCACATCAGTGGAGGCTGTGTTTCATAGCAGATAGACCACCAGAGACCAGCATTCTGTTCCTGGCTCTACCACTGGCCTGTTGGATATCACAGCTCTGTGTCTTGGTGTCCCCATCTATAAAACAGGGATAATAATATTGGCCCTCTCAGTCTCAGTGGAGGCTAAGCTCATGTGGTTACAGAGACTGAACATCTCTCTCACACTTAGACATGATCCTTGTAAGGAGGATTGAGGCATTTTGACGGGAATGCATGAAGAAGTCTACTCTGCTGTAGTCTGTGCTCTGCTTGTTCTGTGAAAAAATCAAGGATTACATTGTCATAGGCTATTGCTCTGGCACCTTTCACAAGCAATTTCATGCACACTTTATTTTTAAAAAGACCCTCTCCTTACAAATATATCCCAGCTATTGAGAACACATATTTGTGCCTATTAGAATTAAGCCTCATTACTGTGAATAGGGGACATTTTTATAGCTGACCCAACATGATGAATGTTTACTTCAAATAATGGAAAATGCCATGGTAATGTTGAAACATTGATGAATGATCTGCAGATCCAGGGAGATGCCTGTTTTTACTTGCTTGTCATGTAACAGAAATTTTTGTTGTGTTGGTGCTCTGCTACAAGGATTTTATGCTGTTATCCAAGATGGGCACCGTGCAATATGTGCACTGTCATGAAAAGAGACAACATGCCAAACAAAATATTTGTGTTCAATCTGTGTGAAATGGAAACTTTTCCTACTCCTGCTGATTGATTTATATCAGGGTATCCCATAGGCTGTCTGTGAGGAAAGGGTAATCTAGGGCAGTGTTTCTCAACCTTTTTTTTTATAAAGTACCCCTTTAAAAAAATTATAAGTACCCCCAGTACAATACAGTACAGTTTTCAGACACAAACAATTTTTTCTACCATTGCAACACATTTGTTTAAACAATTTAATCGTAGCCCCCAGACTTCTCTTGAGTACCCCTAAGGGTACTTGTACCACTGATTGAGAAACAGATCTAGGAGTGTCTGTTGTTAATTTGCCCTTAATCCAGCTGGCTGATTGTTAGTGGAATTTATCCCTGGTATATGAACAGACAAAACAGAAATAAAGTGTCTTCAGTAACTATAACAATCATGATTCCAGGTTATCATCAAAGTTCACAGAAATTAATTTTACTGACACATTTATAGTGACTGATGTGTGAATTTTTTGTTTAGTTGTGTTTCTTCCCAAGGAACGGCCTTCAGAGGGATGTGTGAGCCTTTTGTTTGACTAGATAAATTAAATTTTTCAGATACAGAGTACTCCTACTGCCCTTGCACACAGTGAACAAATCTTTGTATCATAAGTTAGTGTTTTTATTTCCCCCCCTACCACACACACAATTGCATATTTTTGGGAGCAGAGTAAGGGCTTCGTTTCCCCTTGAAGGCAAAAATGTGTGTACTTCCAAGAAAATATTCCCCAATATATATGAAAGCGGTAGAAAAATGTTCAGTTCCACACAGCTGTGTGTAGTTGGTGTTGAAATGGCAGAGGTTCAGACAAAATGTTGTTAATCCCCAAAGCAACCACAGCTAAGACTTGAGTGCTTTGCATGCACATTTACCATCTGTGCCCAGTAACTGAAGAAGTGAATGTAAACAATTCTAACAGGTGCCCTTCCTTTTTATAGTTGCATAGGTTCCTGTTTTGCATGTCACATGCAATGAATGTGCTTGTAAAAGAAGGCGTAGCTCTGGATCTTGCTTATGAAAAACAAGCCCTTATCTATAAAGAAGAATGGGTTATTTTAGTAACTGAAGAAGTTTCCAAAGGTCAGGTTTCCCCAGCCCTCTAAATTATAGTGTTTGATACTGTTGCCCATCCCCTTTGTATCTGTAATCCTGGGTCCCGGATCCAGATCCTGCAAAAACTTTCTTGTATGAGTAGTCCTACTGACTTGTCCATAGTTCTTACCTGGATTGAGTAGAACAAGTTCAATTGAGTAAGGATGTTTTGCATGATTGGGGCTATATCTCTTTCTATCCAAAGATCTCCTAGTGCTTTACAAATGTTTACATATTTTAGCCACAAAATATCCTGTAAGATTAAGACTTATCATCCTCAGCTGTCCAGTTGAAAACTGTGGCCTAGGCAAGTAAGTGAGTTGCCCTGGGTCACATCAGAAGCCTGTGGCAGGGTGGGAAATAGGTCCCAGAGCTTCTTATATCTAATCTCATGTTTGAAAACCTTCAAAAAGCACGCTCATTTGTAAAATCTCACTGAAATGAAAGATTGGAAGTCTGATCCTGTATCCACTATTTTCAGTATGTGAAGGATTAGGCCCTGAAAACTGTAAATACATAATACATTGATATGGAATAGATGTCTTTTTCTGGTGAAGATTTTATTTTTTTTCTTTCACTAATTTTAGTGTAAATTCTAGTTTGTTGCTTTTTAATGATATGCACTATTAGTCAACAGCATCAATGAGAATTAAAAACCAAAATTCAATCTATATAAAGCACTATTTATTGTTTGCACAGTGTTTGCAGCATGTTGCCTAATGTGTCTGCTCTGTAAAGATTGCTATAATATCAAAGTTAAAGACTATGTTACAAGTCAATTTAACTGTTAGTCCTGCTAATATACAAAACTGTCTCCCATGTGAATATAAACCCTTCATAATTCTATCCTGAATTGTAATAAATTGTTTCTTATTTTGGACATTTTCATTTTCACATTGTTTCTATGTATGTTATATTTAATTGTACAGTATTCAGTTGGATATTTTTTTTCTTTTTAATAGGCTAGAGATTTCACGCATTGGACCAATTTTTTATTTCTATTTCAATCTCTTCTGTCCTGCTTCTTGGGGTAAGAATGCAATGAAAAAATTAAGAGATTTTGGCTGCTATTTTATTTCATCTCTGAGAATTGTAGTTAGCCAGAAAAAAGTAAATTCTCAAGGTAGTTCTTTGAGAATTTCTAGGAGAATGTACTTCACTGAAATGTAAGGGGGTAAAGCTCGGGAGATTTCCAAGGATGTTGATTATGATCAGAATAGTTGCTTGCATTTGTTATTTTTTTAACAGTGGTGGTCAGAAACACAATTCTAAAATGTCACCTTACTCAACTGTATCTGTCACCTATTTTCAAATTACACTGCTCTACAGCCAAAATGCTTCTGAAATAAATGTAGTCAAACTTTACTAATTCTGGGTCACTGAGAACGAAAATGATGCTTAAAATTGTTGATTGGCTCTAGTTTTCAAGATATGCTATTGGGTCAATATATACGACCCTTGACTTGGGAATGGCGGAGGATAAGTGAGTTATAAAGGGAAGGGATCTCAATTTAAACCAGAAATGACTAAAATACATCTTTGACTGGATCTATGAATAAATCTATGACTGGGTTTGGACAGTACTTGCTTTTTAGGCAAAACAATGAATGATGCAATCTGAAGCTGGTACATGATATGAATTGCATCATGTTATTCCTAGAAGTCATGGATGATGCAATCATAACGAAGCTTACATCACTCTGCTGAACAAATTGCCCTATATCAGCTCTAGAAATCATACAGTGTCGTGCTCTCTTATTTGTCAGTGTTTGATTTTGCAAAGGACACATTTCTGTTTAGCCAAAGTGAGCAGAGATGCCTTGTATTTGTGTGAACAGTGCAGATAACTTCTGCTATGTTTGTGGTGAAGTGACTTTTGCATCACAAAAGTGCAGTATAACCACTATGGTTAAGAAAGCCTATCACCTTTATTTTGGCTGCAAAATTGGAGATCAGGACAAGAGGTGGGCCCCACACATATGCTGCAACACTTGTGCAACAAATCTTCGCCAGTGGTTGAACAGGAAAAGGAAATTTATGCCTTTTGCAGTGCCAATGATTTGGAGAGAACCAACAGATCATACCAGCAATTGTTACTTCTGCATGGTGCCTCCAGTTGGGAAAGGTGTGTCAAAGAAGAAAAAGTGGACTGTGCATTATCCAAACATTCTATCAGCTATACGCCCAGTACCCCAATACGGAGAAGGACTGCCGGTTCCTGATGCACCAGAATCATTCTCACTTGAGTCAGACGAGGAAGAGGAAGAGGATGAAACTTCTGGTCCTGAACCATCAATGTCACAGGACCCACATTTTCTCCCATCTTCCTCCTCTGAACCATACCTCATAACACAAGGTGAACTGAATGACCTTGTCAGGGATTTGGAACTACCCAAGAGGAAGGCAGAGCTGTTGGGCTCCAGACTACAGCAGTGGAATCTCCTGGCAGGTGATGTTAGGGTTTCCATGTTCCGTGACCGTCAAAAGGATCTTGTCCCATTCTTCTTCATGGAAGGTGATCTTGTAGCCTGCAACAACATCGATGGTGTGATGGCAGCCCTCAACATCGTTCACGTTCCAGATGAGTGGAGACTGTTCATTGATTCATCGAAGACGAGTCTTAAAGCTGTTTTGCTGCATAATGGCAATGTTTTGCCATCAATTCCAGTTGGTCATGCAGTCCATATGAAGGAAACCTATGACAACATGAAACAACTTTTGAGGTGTATAAACTATGACCAACATCAGTGGCAGCTTTGTGGCGATTTGAAGGTTGTTGCTCTCTTGCTTGGTCTGCAGACTGGATACACAAAGTACTGCTGTTTTCTCTGCGAATGGGATAGTCGTGCAAGAGATTCCCACTACATCAAGATAGATTGGTCTCTCCGACAGTCATTGGAGCCTGGGAGGAAAAGTGTACAGCATCCACCACTTGTTGAATCAAGGAAGATTTTGTTACCACCCTTACACATCAAGCTGGGTCTGATGAAGAACTTTGTCAAGGCCATGGACAAAACACAAGCAGCTTTCAAGTACCTCCATGGAAAATTTCCAAGGTTAAGTGAAGCTAAGATAAAGGAAGGTGTCTTTGTTGGTCCTCAGATTTGTGAACTTCTTCGAGATGATGCATTTGACCATGCACTGCATGGCAAGGAAAAGACGGCATGGAAAGCCTTCCAGTTAGTGGCAATAAATTTTCTCGGAAACAACAAGGCAGACAACTACAGGTTGTTGGTGGAAAACCTCCTCAAGGCATACAAAAGCCTTGGTTGCAACATGTCACTAAAGATACATTTTTGCACTTTCATCTAGATTTTTTCCACCGAACTGCGGAGCAGTGAGCGACAAAGCACGTGAGCGATTTCACCAGGACATTGCAACAATGGAGAAACGCTATCAGGGCAAATGGAGCCCATCAATGCTTGCAGACTATTGCTGGGCAGTGACAAGAGATGCTCCATTTAATGAATACAAGAGACAAGCCAAGAAGCGCCAAGTAGACACTGAATAGGACTAAACTATGTACATAATAGTTTTTTGCCTTTTGTTTCATAATAAATTTTATTTATATAACCCTTTTGCTGATTTTTAAAGTGTTACATAAACAGGACAGGTGAAATATTATCATGTAAAGCAACCATAAACACATGAAAAGACCTAGGTTTACAATTTATGATTAAAACTCTACTATCTACACAATATACATAGACATAAAATGCAAAAACTTAAATATCTTGGAAACAGTAGCCAATCAGTTGTTTGAATTGTCATATTTGAATTCAGCACATCAAAATACATAATAAATAGCACATTTTATCTCTGAAGCAGACGACTTCTAAAAAATTGTAGACCAGTGTTATAAGAGCTTATTATTTCACTGAGTTTAATAGGTTACATGCTCTGTAGGGCACGGCTCATGTCTATTTATTTGTTTTAAGTTTATAGCAGCCAAACTGTGCTGTTTTTTAGAGCACATAGCACAGTTTGGGTGCTAAAATATGATGAACAGTAATAAAACAAAAGCTTTTGCTCTAGTTATCAGAGCAAATAAAAATAGAGGAAAGTGCCAGGCATATGTTCTTTTTACTTCAAAAATCATTAAGCCTTTTAGTTCTGATTAACTGGAATACGATTGTATAATGTTGAGTTGTTTAATAGATTAATGTGGAATAGTTGAGTAGTCGACTACTCACATTCCCCCCCACACCCACCGTGCTGCCTCTGTATCAGAGGCAGCAAGGGAGGGGATCAGGAGCCAGTTCTGGGGGAAGCCAGCTTAACAGCCAGTTTCCCCCCCCCCAGCATTGTAGCTCAGTTTCAGGTGTTTCTGCCTCCTCCCCCTCTATCAGAGGCAGCAGCACTGAGGGAGGCAGGAGAGGCTGCTGCGAAGAAGTAGCCTCTGCCCATGGTGAACCTGGGTCTGCCTCGGACAGAGATTACTCTTGCAGCAGCCCCTGTCTGCAGTGGCCCGGGCTGGCTGTGGGCAGAAGCTGCTCCGGCAGCAGCTTCTGTCTGCGGGGGGGTCCCAGCTCCCTTCTGGGACTCCCTGCGGCCAGGGGCTCCTGAAACCAGCATGAGCTGGGACTAAGCAAGCCCAGCTCAGTCCTGGCTCGCA
This sequence comes from Rafetus swinhoei, assembly GCA_019425775.1. NCBI lineage: Eukaryota > Metazoa > Chordata > Testudines > Trionychidae > Rafetus > Rafetus swinhoei. Next base: position 87,884,575 of record CM033427.1, read on the forward strand.
CCAGGTCTGGGAGCTACCCCCGCTGCAGCTCTGCATTTTAAATGTAGTAAGAGCTGGGCGGGCAGGGATTAGCCGCAGCGGGGGTAGCTCCCAGACCCAGCACTAGCCAGGACTGAGCACCTATCCTTAGTAACTAATCCTGTAGTCAATAAAAATTCTATCAGCTACACGATTAGTGAAATACCTGCTTCTTAACATCCCTAATATAGAATGAATTACTAAGATTTGTTTCTTCATCTTAGGTTTCTCTTAATGTATTCTACAGTCCTGTGCAGCCACTACAATTCTGCTCTTACCACATCAGTGGTTGGTGCAATCAAGGTAAGTGGCAGCAGAGAAAAAGGGTGAGAACACCGAAACAGACAGTGAGGAATATTCAGACATTAAAGCTATGTCTACACTGCCCCCTCACTGTGCAAAAAAATATGCAAATGAGGCGAAGGGTAGAATATCGCCGCACCTCATTTGCATAATTAATGAGGCTTCAATTTTGCGCAAAACCCTCCTCTTGCGTAAGAGCCTTTCTTCCTGAAAAAAAGAGGAAGAACGGCTCTTGCGCAAAAGCCTCTTGTGCAAAAACGGAGCCTCATTAATTATGCAAATGAGCCATGGCAATATTCCACGCTTCACCTCATTTGCATTTTTTTTTGCGCAAGAGGGAGCAGTGTAGACATAGCCATAGTGTCTTGATGATATAGTGAGTTTCTATATAAGCTGTCAACAAAGGGCTCATGCATGTCTTGGTGGCACAATTTGTGCTTACAGTTGGATAGCTGGGTGCAAATTTGAATACCCGCACTTCTACACAATTGCAAATCTAAATCAAGAAGCTATAGACACAGGTGCTGAGATTTCCACAAGAGAGGCTGAGCTCAGCTGAAAATATGCCCTGCAAAGAAGGTAGAATGAAAGAAATAGGCCTTGGAATTTCTGGTCCTTTAAATACTTGCTACCTGAATCAGCTTGTAGTGAATTGTTAATATTTAGGAAAATGATGCATGTTTATTGTATATTATTATTAAGTTACCACTAAACTCGTCACACTATGAACGTGATTCAAGTAATAGTTTTGAAGGGCCAACAACTAAACATGTACAAAAGCAAATTAACTTAGTGACATTTAAATTCTCAGAGACTAAAATTATTTTGTAAATGCCTGGCTTTTGCTCTCTTTTCAGAATATATCCATTGCTTACATTGGAATGTTTGTTGGTGGAGACTACGTATTCTCGATATTAAACTTTATAGGGCTAAATATTTGGTGAGTGGAATTTGAATGGTCTTCATTAAGTAAAACTGAGAAACTATTCCTTCATGAAGACAGGGATTTTTTGTTTGTTTGTTTGTTTCAGTTGACCAATTTGGCTGAGGTAATTTTGAAACCCATGGCTGGGCAAGTGCTACATCTTGCCTCAGGACGTAAAGTGCATTAGGATTAGTTCTAATTTTTATGTCTATTTATGTTTCTTTCAATATATTTATTTTGTCGTGGTAAGATTGTAATGATATAGATATGCCTTCAGTTTTACTACTGGGAGCTGTAGCTCATTACTTTTTATGAGCAGAGCTGGGCCTTGTCAGTTTGTGGATGAGACATCTAAGGAAACTCCAAGTATTGCAGGAAATGGGAATTTTGATTCCAGTGAGATGTGCTCATCCCTGTTACTTGTTACTGAATTTGTGTGCCAGGATGGTCTACTTTCATAGGAGTAATCATTCTTCATTTTCAGTTCTTAAAATCTGTTGTGTTACTTGCATCTCACCCCATATGGGCACCATATAATGGTTATTTATTGATTTCCTCCTACTCCCATGTATTCAGGACCAGATTCTCAGATCATGTAAATCAGTGCAGCTCTAAGATATACAAATTTACACCAGCAGAAAATCTGGCTCTCAGTCTGTAGAGCCCTTTGAAATCTTTGGGTGGAAAGTTGTTAGATATATAAATGATTTTTGTCAGCAAGTATCCCTGATCCTGTGTCTGCTCTCTTTTCTTTAGCATGGCAGGAGGACTGCGATACTCATTTTTAATATTACAGGAATACAATAAGCCTGAGCAGCCTACAGTTGAAGAAAACCCATGTCTTGATGCAAAGAGCGAGCAGAAATGAATTAACGTGAAAGGCAGTGAAGATGCAAGCTCTCTAAACAGACTACCATAAAGTTAATCAAGCACTGGCAGCTGGAATATATCTGAAATGAGAAGAAGCTACCTCAGTTTCCTTTGTGTACACATCTTAAAGGCTCAGAAGGTCTTATAAATAGCATTACAACTTATTTTTGTTTTATTCTTTTATGCCAACATCAACTTTTTATATGGAAACATCTGTACAAACTAATTGGCTAGCTGTGACTGTCTTTATTCTTCATGTCATAGATAATATTTGTAATAATATTTGTATCTGATAATATTTGTATTGAGCAAACCTTAAATTTCTTATTCAGTCTTTCCAAGGCAAAACTCCCCCTGAAGACACTGTGGGCTTGAATAACTTCTGTCCTGTACCTTGCAGACCTGTTTGCACTACAGAAAGGGTTTACAATGCTACCAAATCAAAATGGTTTTACACCCTCTTTGCGCTACACATTGAAATTCTCTTAACCGGGATTCTCTGGTCCACTCTGGATGTTCCAGGACCAGAGAGTCCCAGTGGAGGGCTAGCTCCTGGGAGCTCTGTAAACTGGCAGGGTAGTGGGGCTTCCCAGCAGGGGTTGTGGGAGACCAATGGGTGGCAGCAGGAGCACAGCGCAGCGGCTGCAGGGCTAAATGGAGCGGCACTGAGAGCTCAGTGTGTGAAGGCAGCGGGGCTGCTGGGCGATTAAAAACCAAGGCTGCTCAGACCCAGCTGACTCGGGCTCACAGGGCTCAGACTAAGGGTCTGTTTAACTGTGAGATAGGCATTGACCAGGGGTGGTCATTTCTGGCCCCTCTGCTGCCAGCCCCCTCCAGCCCTGACCCAACCGCTGAGCAGAGGCAGTGGGGCTGCCTGGTAGGGCAGCAGAGCCTGGCAGGGCAGTGGGGCCAGTAAGGGGGGAACCAACTTGGTGGGCAGCAGTCGGGTCAGGGCTGGAGGGGGCTGGCAACAGGAGGGCCAGAAATGACTACCCCTGGTCAATGCCTATCTCACAGTTAAACAGCCCCTTAGTCTGAGCTCTGTGAGCCCAAATCAGCTGGCTCTGGGCAGCCATTGGTTTTTAACTGCAATGTAGACATACCCCAGAAGTCTCAGAGCATGCGTTGGTGTTCTACTACTTGAAAGCATGCGCGTCACTTTCACTTTCTGGTTTTTATGAACTTACACAATTCTGCTAACCCAGGCTATGTTTACATTACGGGCCTTTATTGGAAAAAGGTAAGCAAATTGCGCTCTACAATTTTTCCGATAGTTTTTTCAGAAGAGGCTTTTCTGAAATTAGGCACCTCTATACTGGGCCAAATTTCAGAAAAAAACCCTCTTTCAGAAGATCCCTTCTTCTTTGTAGGAGGAAGAAGACAGGGCTTCCGAAAGAGCGTGTCTGCTGTTCGGCCAAAAAAAAGCGGAAGAGCAGATGCGTTTCCTGGACGTGACGGAGTTTTTCATCTCGGAAAAATTCCATAGTCTAGACATAGCCTCAGGGAAATACTTTACTTTTAAAAAAAAAATTGTTTACATTTTAAAAATGTTAGGCATGTTTCTGTTCATGTTGTCTAGTAAAACTCCCTTTCCCCACCACTACCCCCAAAAATCTAAATTTTGGGCCTCAATCTCCTGGCCATTCATCTTTAAGCAAGTGGGCAATATGGCAGAATGGCTTTCACTGATCTCAGAGGAGCAGATAAATAGCAATTGTGCTACTGAAATGAGGCTCACTTAGAAAATAACCCACAAGGAAAAACAACTACCTTCAGCTTGGCATGTAGATTAATTCTGCAATACTTTTTGCTGTATCCTTGTAAATAAAGAAATGCCATGATTGTTAATGTTTTATATATTTTTTTTACTGGGTACAGAGGAAATAGTCACAAGTGAGCCCTAGTTTAAATGTGTTACAGTAAAAAAAAATTACATAATTGAAGTAATTTTAATTAGCCAATCATGCATGCCATGCTTCCGATGAAGTCTTTTTGAATTTTGGGTTGCTTAGATAAAGTACAGACAATAACAATTTTTATGCATATGTATATAGGGTTGCCAGGTGTCCGGTATTGACCTGGACAGTCTGGTATTTTCACCTCCTGTCTGGTAAAAAAATTCAGAGAATACCGGACACCTGAAATGTCCAGTATTTTCTGATTTTTTTTCCCAGCCAGGAGGCGAAAATCCCAGATGCTTACCAGGTTCCACAGAGGAGCTGTCCAACCCGGAGCAGGGAGACAAGATGGCAGACGGCTGCCAGCAGCCTGTTAGGGCCAAGAAGCCTCAAAAGCCTTTCTTAAAGGGGCCATGCTGTTTGTTTTTTTTTAATTATTATTTTATTTTTTTTGCTTAACAACTTTCGGGGTCCTTTTTTTTCTCAACAACTTTGGTCTCCCCCCTTTTTTTTCTCAACAGAATTTTTGAGAAAATTTTTCTCAACAGTGGGTTTTTTGGAGGGGGGAGGGAGTGTTCGGTATTTTTAGTTAAACCATCTGGCAACCCTATATGTATATTAGTCAAAGTAGATGTAAAAGATAATTAAGAAATGCAGAATGAAATAAGGTGATTCTGTGGTAATGTCTGTGGCGTTTATGTGGATGAACTTAATGTGGGTTGTCATAATGTATCAAAAAGAAATCAGATCCCAAATTCAATGTCTAATCGCACAGTGTCACGTAATACTTTAGTATTCCCTTTCTATATAGAAAATGTTGATCCCTAATTCTAGTGTTTATCAATTTGCTGAGATGTTTAGATCAGTGAAAGTTACAGGAATGTCAGGAACTATTCAACCAAATGTAATTATTAGAAATGTAAGCAAATATTGAATTATTGAAATGTTAATTAAATTCAGTTATTTTGACAGATAATGGTAACTTTTCATGCCCCCACCAAGTATTCATGTACTAAATCAAAACTACTTTTAATGTCTCTTGCAATACTCCAGTAGCTAACCCCTTTCATACACACCGCTATGCTGTTTTAATACTGCATTGAGGTGTTTTGTAAACTCTTAGACTTCACTGCTTCAATCTTTTTCTTTTTGTAGACAGGTCAAGATTTTTAAAAATAGGTGCCTGATTATAGGTCCATTTTAGGTGCCTAAACTAATGGCCTGATTTTTCCAAAGTGTGGAACAGCCAGTACCTCCCTTTGATTTAATGGGAATTGCTGTATGCTTCGCACTTCTGAAAATTAGGCCACATATTTAGCAACAGATATAACTAGGTAACAAATATATATAGAAGATTCTGTACACAGAGCTTGGATAAACAGTGACTGGATGAGGGAGGAGGTTATAATTGTACAAATATTTTTAGGCTGTAACGATCGAGGATGTTTAGGACTTGATTGTCATACTATTAGCAGTGACTGGATGAGAGTAAGAAAAGGAAAAAAGACACTGTCTGATAGTGCAACCTGTAAACAGTTGTAAACCAAGTCCCAGAAAAGGAAGAGCCCCAAGGTCACTTTCAGTCATTGGCAGAGCTGGAAACAGACCATAAGGGTCCTGAGGCTCATATTTGAGATTTGACAGGTAGAAAATACTGCATCTCATTAGAATATAGTGTATAAAACATTCTCCTTTGGTAGAGAGATAGTTTTGATAAAAAAATTTCCATCTGTTGTTAAGGAGGTTCTAGCTGCTATTCCAAAGTCAAAAGTTCAATCGAGATTCTGACTTACAGAAGAGAATCAACCTCCTTGACATGTACGAAGACCACTGAATCTCCCAAAACTTACAGCACTCTGAGAATTTCCTGAGAATTGGAATTTTTTAATAATTGTGAGTTAAAATTCCTTAAAAATGAGCACTTTAAGAAATTTAGCACTCAGATTGTTTTTGTCCTGAATGATCTTAATCATGGAATAACAAAAATATCAAATACTTCAAATGTTCCATATTGGTAAAACTTACTGGAATCTCATGCACAATTTACCTTTGAAGAAAGCAGGTTTTAATTGAGTGAAATTATTAGTATTTTAATTAGAAAATAATTAGACCTGCAGCAAGACCATTGTGCTCAATCAGTCGTCATCTTTCCTCTTTAATTGCATTCTGCAGTTCTTTTGGATGAAATGAGTCAGTGAGGTGAAAAGAACCATATGAACGTGCCAGCATTCTTTAGTAATGGGTTATTTGGAAGTAATTCACACAAGTTAAATTAGATAAATGCATAATTCAAGTACATAAGCAACCTTTATTCTGCCCTGCAACAAATGTATGATAATATGCTTTAGTGTTTCTGGTCCCAGATTAGATGAAACTGACATTTAAAAATTGGGTTTTCTTTTCCTTTCATGTTGTTGCTACAGAGGAGAGTTAAGGTTGTTTGAGTGCCTTAGCTGTGCATTTCCATACCTGAACATGTTTGGATTTATTTTAAATATCGCCCTGAATTTCCTCTGATTCTACTGCTTCTTCTTGGGATAATTACAACATTCCTGTATATTTGTTATCCTTAAGTTATTGATATGTACTCAAAAGCAATTTAACATGGAGCTTTTGTCTGAGATTTTAAAGATGAATCCCAGCCACAGATGGCTGGATGCCTGTTCAACATGAACATGCACAGAGTTTGGAGTGTTTAGATTGAAGATTTTAGTTTGTCCAGCAGCAAAAGATCAGGATGTAAATGTCCCTCAAATTGGAAGTGTTCTCATCCAGGGTGTTGGATTAGGCCCATCTTTAATCTCTGTGGGTATGTCTACACTACAGCGTTATTTCGAAATAGCTTATTTTGAAATAACGCATCTACACACAAAATTAATTTCAAAATAGCTTTTTGCTATTTTGAAATAGCGAGTCCACACTGAGTGGATGCTGAATCGCATTGAAGGCCGGCTGGAACCAGGTCCAGCAGGGCATCAGGTCAGGAGTTACTTTGTGTGGCTGCTGCCTGAGGCTATCTGAGGCCTATGCTTAAAGCGACTCCCCTCCTCCCCGGACAGCCGGTTCTCAGCTTTCCCTGCTTGCTTGCCTACCTCAATGAGGGACAGCAAAGCATTTTGTCTCTGTGTACTCTGGTTGCCCTCACTCAGGACACCACAGCACTCTGCAACATGGAGCCAGAGCTGCCCCTGGGCACTCTGGTGCTTCTTGTGGATGCGTTGCTGCGAGCCTAGCTGCACTTTCTGCAGGCTGCCAGCCGGGAGGTCCATTGGGGGACTGTCAGTATCCAGGAGGCCCTGCGGGAGAGCTTCCACCCTGAGGAGCACTAAGAGCCTCCCTGGTCTGCCCCACTGGGTGCTTGTGCCTCATTCCTCCCTCACGTCCTTCCACTTACCCCTTCCTAACTCCCCTTCCTGATGTCAAATAAAATACATGTATTTTCATGAACACAAACTCTCTTTATTTAACAAAACTGAGGGTGGGGGGAATGAAACTCTGGTGAGACTGGGGAAAGGAGGCGGGAGAGGGGAAGAGAGAGGGTGGGAGTGGGGAAGGGGAAACCTGGGAGGAGGGAGCTGGAAGGGGGAAGCAAGGGGAAGAAGGGGAAGGGAAAGCTCAGGGATCAGGGTTGGGGGTTTCGCCGGACCAACTTGATTTTCATGCAAACCTGCTCCTGAGTTCGCATTTGGCCTTTGGTGGCCAGGCTGGCAGCGATCCTGCCATAGATGGCCGTGTTCCTCCGTCTAGTGTGGAGATCATGGACATTGGAGGCATCCCCCCCAAACCTGAATAAGGTCCACCCTGATCTCCACCCTGGACCAGGAAGGTGCCCGCCTTCTCTGGGCCCTGGCAGGCTCCTGGGAGCTGGCAGACTGCTCCTGGGGAGCAGTGGAGGGCTGGCTGCCAGTGGCTTGCTGGCTCATGTTTTGGGGCCACTGGGTCAGGGGCAGTGACTGCTGGCTCTGGGCTGGCAGGCTTGGAGCTGGCACAGGCACTGTGGCCAGAGTCAACCCCTTTAAGGGCTCTGGGGAGGGAGAGGAGTGTTCTTGGTTGAGGCTAGAGTGGCCACCATGGCACCCTGGGATGGCTGGAGCCCCCCTATTTCGATATAAGTGTCTACACAGCACTTGTTTCGAAATAGCTATTTCAAATTTGGCGTTATTCCTTGTGGAATGAGGTTTACCAAATTCGAAATAAGCGCTCCACTATTTCGAATTCATTTTTAAATAGCGGTTTGGGTGTGAGGATGCTAGTAAAGTTATTTTGAAATAACAGCTGTTATTTTGAAATAACTTTTCTGTGTAGACATACCCTATGAAAATTCTTTTTTGTTCCTGTGTCTTAAAACCAGGTATTAGAAATCCTAGTTTGGTTTGATATTTTTTCCCGAGTAATTTACCCCCTGAGTGTAGTATAGGGAATTTACTTTAATCTAAACCATTGGCATTCAGTGTATGTGTTTCTGGGAGGGATCACGTGAGCCAGTGGATTTGATTAGACTATATACTTCTCTGCCAATGTTCAGAGAATAACAGTGCGCCAGGAGACAGTTAAGGGGAAGATAGTGTCAGTATTTCATACAAGCTCACTGGATCTGTTTGCCATGGGAGAGTTCCAACAGCAGCTGTTCACTCTTATGGGGGGTCTAATTTTTCTGTTTACTCTGGTGAAATGTGTTAGATTTTTGAAGTATTTATTCCCACAAGCATGGAATGCTTTGCCTCCGACTTTCTTTCGATCAATGGGAGAATGGGCAGGTAATAGAAGTTTCCTCACATTTTTATTGCTATAATTGTGTGATGAATTTCTGTGTTACTAATTATGAGTGGTTCTTTCGCCTACCCCATTTTAGAACTAAACTTGTAACTTTTGCTCGGGGGAGAGGGGACGTTGTTCTTTCCCAGTGATTTTCGTTGTTATAAAATTCCTGAAATTTCCTTACACTTGGGAATACAGGGAAATAATCAGAATGGTTATAAAACATAAGTTTTTAAAAATTCTCTCTATATATGTATTTTAAACTCTCACTACATCCTTTCCCATACTGCAAACACCCCAGTTCTAACACCTTTTGCTCCTTCTGAAGTGCTTTAATTTTAATAACATTGCCTAAGTCCTTAATTTCCTGATTTAGCATTTATGAAGCAAATAATTTACCATTAACAGCTGTCGCTATCCTTGGAAGCTGTTTATGTACATTCATGGTATCTTGATTCCAATGTAATTTGTCTGAAGTGGTTACCTATCAATAATATCATTGACATCCACCTTGAGAGTAGACTTGGCTGCTCCATTTTAAAGGTACCCTCAAAAGAAGAATATTACTGTTTAAAAATAAAAACATTTTCTTTATATTGAATGGTGAGGGGCTTTTTTGGGCTTCTTAAATGACTAGCAATAATAGCTGGGTTGAGAAGTTATTACAGTTTTTCTGAATTCCTATATTACAAGTGTTTCAGATGAGTCACTTAATAGCAAGGCACCATCATCAGCATCAAATGCTAATTTTAATCTAACCGCCCCCAATTGACTCCCATTAAAGTAAATGAGACCAGGATCTTGTGACTGCAATCACATCTCACTGTACATGTTGCAATTTGTTATGGATGGGTGGCAACTACCCTTTTTCAGAAGGCCAGCATAAGACGCAGATGCTACTGAAGTAACCTGTGAGCCCTATACTGAAATGGAACTCTGGTGTGTGTGGCGGGGGAGGGAGGCAGATACAAATCTAGCACCGGCTGTCTGTGGAAGGTGGATTTCATTAAGTGGAAGTTCTCTGTTTGAATGCCTGGTCCCATTTAAATCAATGGGCTCAGTGAAGGTTGGTAGGTTTATTTAGACAGATCTTTGCATCTCACAAAGCAGGTTAGTCTAAAGACACTAATTAAAATTGCCAGATCCAGATCAGTTAACTCTGCTTTGCCTCCCAGACCACTGCTTTTTAATTATTGTTCTACTGGGAAATCTAACCAAGTACTGCTTGTTTTGCTGAAGGCTTCCTGACTCCATATGCAATAGGAGAATAATGTGTGTATTCAAACCTTGGCATTCAAAAGTCTCTCGTAATTCAGACTACTCAAATCCGTATTTTCCAGAGACTCACAAAACAAAATCCTTTAATGCTCACATTGCCCATTTCATTCCTTTTATTATGAAGACTTTGTGGGGCTACCTCAGAATTATTTGGTTTGTACTGTATGGTCAGTTTGTTCATATGGCACCCAAAGCATTCTAGTTGCTGGGTCCCTGCCCCAAGGATATTTCAAGCCAAATCAAGAAGTGATGTGAGGTGTGAAGACAAAATTGAAGAGACTGGGTAGGGGAGTGAAGCGGTAAGGTTTACACAGACATGGTGGCATATTTGCTTTGGCTGCGGTCTATGTCTCGCTTTGGGATCATAGCATCTTTAAGCATTGGTCTCTAAAACAATTAAGATATGTTGTATTTTAAGGTTTGGTGGGGCAGAAGAAGTGGATTAGATGGAACTGGAGTGGTGGGGAAGGATTTGCCAAACAAAGGAGCCCGAAGGAGAGACAGAAGGAAAGAGAGGCAAAAGAGAGGGATCCAAGGGGGACAGAGAGACCAGATGAGGACTGGGAGGATGGATGGAAAAGGCCATGGTGCTCAGTGGTGAGGTCCACTAGCAGAGTGCAGGAGGAGTGGTCCATTACAACAATAGCTTCTCACTGGGTCATGGAGAGTAATGGGAACTGGCAGGCCTGGATTCACTCCTTGCATCCTCTACTGCTGGCTGGAGACTAGAGCAGCCACATTTGCTACTGTGATTTACAGGCCACCTTGACAGGGTATGTCTACACTGCAGTGAATAACCCACAGCAGGCCTGGGTCAGCTAACTCAGGAGCCTGTGCTCTGAGCCCAAACTGCTGCAGTGCAATTTTATAGTCCCACAGCCTGGTCCATCTAAGTTGTTCCAACAAGCTGAGGATGTTTTATTGCAGTGCAAACATATCCCTAGGTTGGTCTTGCCATGAAGAGTGGGGAAGAGACAAAGAGCCTGACATACTATTCAATCGCATCTGTGTCAAGGGAGAGAGAAGTGGATATTGGCAGGACCAGATTCACCCTTTGAACCTTTTGGTTTTGCCCCTAGTTGGGATGAGGAGGAGACTATGTGAGCTGTGGCATTTTTATAGGTCACTTGAAAACTCCATGAAGTATCCATGACAGGTGCTTAAACATGGGATAACTCTGGAATTTCCAAGAGATCCATCTTCCATGACTTTCAATAAGGTTGTGCTCTTAGCTGCCCCTTTGTGCCACTGAAAAGCCAGCATAACTGACAATTATGCCACAGCATGCTGACACAATACATTTCTTCCTAAGCACAGACATTTGGTAATTGGTTTGTTTATCCATCTATAATGGGGGATAATACTGATCTATTAGGCTCAGGGGGGAAGGGGGGGGAGGAGAGGGAGAGAGAGAGAGAGAATCATGAGCTTTTGTGGGCACAACCCACTTCTTCAGATGAGTGGAGCAAGTGTACCTAATAGGGTTGCTATAAGGATTAATAAGTCAATGTTATTAAAATACTTTGAAAATGAAAAGAACTAAATAAGGTGATAGTTATACTTAGTGAAAAAGATCCCAATGCCAATAAATGAGTTATTTATAATGAAATACCATTGGTACAGATTATTGTTCTGCTTCCACTTTAAGGGGAATTATAAAACATAATTTTTGTACATTGCATTTTATCCGGGATTAGTGGAACCTTGGAAAAAACTAAAAAGAGACTAATGTTTACACTTTTAGCCCTTCCCTTTAAGCACTGGACATTAGTGTTTAGGAAATTCTAAAGCATGAAAATTTAATAATGAAAAGACAAAAGGTGAAAGGTTATACATTTATTTTTCTCCCCTGCAGTGATCACAGGAGCAGGAGATGGAATTGGAAAAGCATATTCCGTTGAGGTAAGAAAATCACTTATAAAATCAAAGTGGAAATATTAATGAACGGGAAACTTTTTCTCGTCCAATATTTTCTGGAACTTTTAGTTAACTAAAAGTTTACTAAAGTTAAGAGCTAACATTATACATGCTTAAGAACCTGATCTTTCTTCCATTTATGTACATCATTTATGTTATCACTTAGTGAATTGGATATGACATTCACTTTCAAAATTAGAAGAATGACATGAAATATCCTCAACTGCTTCCATAGTGCCAATAAACTCACAGAGAGTAATGACTGATCCTAAGGATTTCATGCATTCTGTAATAATTATATAGTATAAACTTTAAAGAGACACTATAATCTAAGAGTACATCTACACAGCAGGGATAAAGCCGAAATAAGATACGCAACTGAGCTATGTCAATTGTGTAGTTAAGTCAAAATAGCTTATTTTGGCTTTTGGTGCTGTTTACACAGCAGGAAGTCTGAGAAAGATCACTCTTCCTCCGACTTCCCTGAGGGTATGTCTACACTGCATTCCTCTTTCAAGAGAGGAATGCAAATGCAGCCGCCAAGCGAAATTGCAAATGAAACGCGGATTTGAATTTCCTGCGCTTCATTTGCATAATCGTGTCCGGCTGCTTTTTTGAAATACCCTATTTCAAAAAAATAAATGCTGCCTAGACGTGGTTATTTTGAAAGAAAATCCTTTTTTCAAAATTACCCTTAAGCCTCATTTTATAAGGAGTAAGGGTAATTTCGAAAGAAGGGTTTTCTTTCGAAATAACTGTGTCTAGACGGTTTTTCTTTTTTTGAAATAGGGTATTTTGAAATAGCATCCGGACTCGATTATGCAAATGAAGCATGGGAAATTCAAATCCACGCTTCATTTGCAATTTCGCTTGGCTGCATTTGTATTCCTCTCTCAAAAGAGGAATGCAGTGTAGACATACCCTCACTCCTAGTAAAATGAGAGTTAGGGGTAAGAAGTCCTCCAGCTTGACATTATTTTGGCATTATGTTGAAATAACTGCTTGCAGTGTAGACATGGACTACTTTATTTCAGAATAATGTCAGCTATTCCAAAATAACACTGCTGTGTAGACATACCCTAAAGGCTAAGTTTGGGACTAGAAAAGCCATTGATCTGCATTCCATTCTCAACTGACATGCTGTTTGGTTTTGAGCAAGTCACTAATGCCAAATATTTCAAACTTGGGTGCTTAACTTTAAACACACTAATTTGAAAATTTCAGATGGTAGCCGAGTTAGTCTGGACAGGATAAACTTAAAAAACAACAAATGGTCTGGTAGCACTTTATAGACTAACAAAACATGTAGATGGTATCATGAGCTTTCGTGAGCACAACCCACTTCTTCAGATACTCCGGTCATCTGAAGAAGTGGGCTGTGCCCACGGAAGCTCATGATACCATCTACATGTTTTGTTAGTCTATAAAGTGCTACCAGACCTTTTTGTTGTTTTTTAAGTTTAATTTGAAAGTGTTAGCCTTAATCTTTATGCCTAGATTTTCTCAGTTTTAAGACTGGGATAATAATATCTATCTAACTCCCAGAGATGAGTATTTAATATCATTGCCAACTCTAACAATTTTATAAGTTCCATGCTGTTTACTTAGGCTATCTCTACACTACAGAGTTTATGCGGAAAAATGGCCGTTTTTCCGCAAAAGCTTGTGGAGCATCCACACCTCAAGTGCATTTTTGCACAAGTAAATTGAAAGATCAGAGGGGTTCTTGCGCAATTGGAAATCCTCATTCTACAAGAAAGAACACCTTTTTGCGCAAGAGCTCTTGTGCAAAAAGGTATGCGTGGACAGGAAAGAGGGGTTTTTTGCACAAGAAGAGGGAAGAGGAAAAAGCACAAGTGTCCTGGTGGCCATTCTGTCCATATCAATCACTGCTTACTTGCAAGAGAGCTTCTAGGCAGACTAGATGCTCGCTTGCACAAAAGTGCATTGCTTTTTCGATGTGCTTTTGCAGTGTGGACGCTCTCTTGCGCAAGAAGTTTTTGCAGAAGATGTCTTCGGAAAAAAGCTTCCTGCACAAGAAGGCTGCAGTGTAGACGTAGCCTTAGAGTCCCTGCTCCTGGAAACAAGTGGTTATGGAAGAAAGTCAGTTTTAATTTAAAAAAGATTTCCAGACCTCATGATTGTAAAGAAAAAGCTTGAAAATATTATCTGAGTTACATATATATCTTGGTTTCTGTTATTTCTGTTTTTTCCACTCCAGCTCATCTGATGAAGTGGGTTTTACCCATGAAAGCTCATGATACTATGTATATTTTTTTTCAGTTTGTAAGATGTCACAGGACTACTTGATGTTTTGAACATTTAGTGTTGTTAGTATTGTATTCTGTTAGAACATAAAAAGCATAAAACAACACTGCCTAGTACTTATAGTTTAATATTCATTGTTTGTTTGTTTATTATTGTGTCCAAAGAAGCCTCCATGATCCATGAATCAGACCCTTCCCATGCAGAAGACTGGGTCAGTTTCATTATCTGCAGCATTCCTCCTTCCCTTCTCCTTGGTCCAGTTCTCAGTGAATGGGCAGGGTGTGCGGAATGGATCAGCAGGGGAAGAACGTGCAGAATAGGAGAAATTAGCATGCATGCCCAACTGCGTCTTCAAAACCACATTTATGAGTGCAATTACCTATGCGTGGAACTTGGAACAATGCATACAAATGAGTGTTTGGATGATGTTTAACTAATTTGTTGTTACAAATGCTGTGTTGCCCACACAAATGTGGGTTTTGTCTGCATACAAAGGTGCAACTGCAAACATTAGGTGTCAGTGCACAGTGGCTGCTTTGTGGTTCTTGAGCAATGCAAAGCAACTGAAAACGCAGCTTAACAACACATTTTATGTTTGCTTTGTGTTACTGGAAAGGTGCAGAAAAACTCGAGTTGCTTTTAGAAAAATCTGGCTGTTACTGACCAGTCATTGTATGGAACATCTGTTAATTATTTTGGCTTTTGAGTATGAGTATGAGGCAGATTCTGCCATTGTTATTAATGATGAGTAGACCCTTACTTGACAAGTAGCCTTATTGACTTCAACTCAGCTCAGCTAATGTACAGGGCAGGTGCCAGGGTTAGGCCTCTGTGGGCTCACTGCTCATCATCTTTACTTGGCTGGCACAGGATTTTCTGAGGCTATCAGTATTTCTAACGTCTTGGGCTGATGTTCAGAGACAGGTCTCTGTGACAATGCTGGCTGAGTTCTTCAAGCTGCTAGTCTTATATCAAGGCAGAGAAGTCCTAGAAGGTTACTTAGTTCTCACTTGCTGGCTGATTTCACAGATCAGATATCTATGAGGTCTCTGGTTCTGGGTGTTTAGTGCCTGGGGCTGATCTCAAGGCACAGTCTTCTTCTGTGAGAATTGCTGGCTCAGCAGCCACAGCTTGCTGGGGTGATGGCCAATCTGAGACCTCTGTGAAATCACTACACCACACTTTTAGCATGTCATGGCACTGGCCTTTGGCTGTTTACAGGATGACATTTCTATCTTCCTGACATGATGTCCAGGGACAGACTTCTGGGAGTTTTAGTGGCTTAGCACCTCTACTTTTCTCAGCTAATATGAAGACTGGTATGTATGTACAGCTTATGGCTTAGCATTTCTAAATACCCTTAACTTGCTGTGGTGAAGTGAAAGCACAGATGTCTGGGAGGTTGCTGGCTCAGTTGAATTGGGCAATTTTTGACAACAACTTTCTTTGTTTATTAAGAGCTTTGTATCTTTAAACATTTAAGGCCAGCTTGCTTAAATCAGGGTTTCACTAGATGATTTTTGAGAGCAAGGAATGTAATATGATATAGGCTTGGTATTTAGAAAAATCTTTGGGTGAATTGTTAACATTTAGAATGTTATTTACAGTATGGTGATCACTGTGGCTTGAGTTGCCCTATTCCAGTTGATTCACTATTTTGCACTGTTGCAAGAATCTCCCATTAAATCCTTCTGCAGACTCAAATATTTTAGGCTTGTTGTAGCAATAGTGCCAGAGGTAGCATTTTAAGCAGATTGGCAGAATCTGTTTCTCCTTTTGGTGAGCTTCATCTTTGCAGTCCCCTTCCTGCTTCTTCTGAGCCAAGTCATTGTTGAGAGGTTTGAGTCAAACAGGTCTCACAGGTTTGAACCTCAAGAGACAAAAAGAAAAATAAAGAGTTTGGGATGCCAGTCCTGCCAAAAATCCCACTGTACAGACCTTAGAGGAAAAATAAATCTCAGATTTTACAAACCTCTAGAAATCTAGAACAACATTTATATACATCATAGTCCCATATGTTAAGTTCCTATGATCTGTCTGAATATTGCCAGTTTGTGTGCTTAACTGCAGTAATAGCATGTACAAATAAGTCCCAAAATCTGTGTTGCAGTTTTGCATATGGCTCAAGCTATTTGAAAACTTGGCTCATTCTGGAAACGCTACCAAAATGTAGTAGAAGGCATAGTGTGTTGTTGTGGGGTTTTTTTTACTGGTTTGATGTGTGTGAAAGCCTTTCGTTAGAGATAATGCAGATAGGGTTGCCAGGTGTCCGGTTTTCACCCGGACAGTTCGGTATTTTGGCCTTCCGTCCGCTAAAAAAACCCAGAATATCGGACATGTATTTTCCTCTGTTTTCCTCAGATGGAAGGCCGGTGGCATCTGCAAGGGTGGGGGCAGTGAGCAGCACAGTAATTTAAAGGCACAGCGGCCTTTTTTTTTTTCCTCAAAAAGATTGCCGGCAGCATCTGTGAGGGCAGGGGGAGCAAGGAGTGTGGTACTTTAAAGGCGCAGCAACCTTTTTTTTTTTTTTTTTTTGCTTAACAACTTTGGTCTCCTCCTTTATGTTTCTCAACAGAATTTTTTCCCGTGTTGTTGTTTTTTTTGGAGGGGGGAGGTGTTCGGTATTTTTCATTAAACCATCTGGCAACCCTAAATGCAGAGTAGGCTACAATGTTTGCTTAAGCCTCGGTTCTGCCTGAGCCTTCTACTAACCTATTTTTCAACTTGCTTACACTTGTCACTGTTGGAAATAGTAATGACGATCTTGCCTTTTAGGGATCCCAGAAGTTCATGAGCATTTAAATCCTTTACCACTGGGAGTCAGGATTTCCTAATACAAACAGCTTTATGTTGCATAATGCTGGGAGCTGGTGCTTGCTCTCACATGCGGTGGGAAATTCTGTTCTGTTCTCTGCATCATAGGCCTTGTCTGTTGTAGGAAAATGCATTGTCTTAGAAAGTGCTTTAAATAAGATGTTTTTACTAACAGAATGTTAAATGTGATGTTGCCCTTAAACATGACTGATTAAAAATGAATTTTCAGTATCAACAAAGTCACAGTATAAAAACCCACATAGAGTGCTATTTTCCAACTCTCTATTTTGCATTTAAAATGGCTATAATCAAATCACATTTCTATTTAGCTGGCTATAGTGAAGCTAATGTGATGTCTATGCTTCCATCATGATCCCTGTTTATGAGGGTTTTAGTACCTGGCCATAAACATTTATACTTGGCTGAAATTTGGCATGTGAGGTCTTAGCAATGAAAACCATTATCGTTTACTTTTTGCAGCAAACTGCAGTAAAAGTCTGTGAAATGTATTTATTAAAGCAGAAACTCAGCAAAATAGCTCAGTTTTTGATGATATTTATGTTGCCAGCATGGATCTGAATGCTTAAAACCCCCCATCTAAACGGTCCCAAAATTACAACTTGGAATGAGTGACCATGGAAACAGCGATCATGTCTCTGCTGCTTTCCGAATGGATTGGAAACAGCTTGAGTCAAGCTTACTGTGGACAAAGGGAAATTTGCCAGTACGTAGACAATTAGAGTTCTCTTCCTGAGTACTTCAAATGCAGCCCTTCAAATGAGCTTTCAAAATGCCACAGTGTCTAAGTGTTTGCATGTCTCTTTGTAGCACCGGACAATTATGTAAGAGTCTCCAAAAGCTCAGAACTGTGAGAATGGTCTTTGTGCTGAAAATGCAAATGGTTGTTTCCAATGCATTTAGTGGACAATCTCCTCCTCATACTCTCGATGTAGCGAATTTTTAAACAAAGGTCCTTATTTCTTAACATTCTTTTCATTGTTTCAGGGAAGCTCAATGGGACAAACTGTTTCCCTCAAATAGATTTAGGGGGGAAAGCATTGCAGGGAGTCAGTTACAGAAATGAATGCCTTTTCAGTGTGTGGGCTTCATCAGCTAGTTTCTTACTTGGTACTTTCAGATGAAGTTGGCCTTATCTTTGTGCACGTTCATTCAATTCTGCCTTTCCCTGGGCAGCTCTCTAGCTTCAGCTGAATTCTCTCTCTTGATCATGCAGCTAAGCTCTAGTGCAACTTCAACTTGTTAAAAATGTACATGGTCTTTCAATCTGTGCACAGAGGTCTAACTGAGAGTGGAAATGTTTATGTTCATGATGTGTGTGTATATACACGGAGAGAGAGAGAGAGAGAGAGAGAGAAGTTAGATACAAAAATAAAATATTCTTGCTGGAAGATTGTAACCTAACACTACTTTATTTGTTAGACTTCAGAATTATAACACACAAGACCCTCAAAATAGAGAGCGACAAAGCAGGCTGCTCCTTAACAAAGAGAGGTACAACTCACCCACCTTACTCAAGGCTGGCTGGCTGGCTGCCAGCAAACTGACTGTTGCTAGGCCAAGAATTACCAAAGAAGCCATTAAATTAAGGGGAGAATATGACTATTTGTTTTGCATTATTTTCACATTACCTCACCTACTATAAATAGACTTACGTTAAAAAGTGTTTGCATCTACAAACCTAAATTCTTACCTACGTTTTTAAGGAAATGCTATTGTGTGCATAAAAACTCTTGCTTGTTTATTTACTTTACTTAAGAATGTTCTTGTTCAAGATTTGCAGGCATGGTATATATGTTATATCATATAAATTCTAACCAAAGTCCAAAATATATAATCCTTTAAAAACTTGTCCCAAAGTTAGGATACCTCCCACTATGCCCCTTTTCTCAGGGGGGAAAAAGTACATTGAAAAAAGATGAATTATTATAGAATGACCTGGAGATCAACCAATTCAGGTTCTGGTGACTTAATGAGCAAGTCATTTCTACAGCAAAAAAAAGTCACAATGTTTTCACCACCAGAATGCCATTGTTTTTAATAATAATGTTAAATACCTCTTTTGTAGCTGGCAAAACGTGGATTAAATATTGTTATGATAAGCAGAACACTTGAAAAACTGCAGAAAGTAGCCACTGAAATTGGTAAGTGTTTAAATCTAAAGATAACTTTAAGATAACTATCAGCCAGTGTGGTCTAATAGGGCATTGGATTCAGCAGACCATGGATTCTGTCCCCAAATGTTTGCAGAATGTGAAATTCCTACGACTCAAATGAGTATAATCCCAGCAGAAATATAGGAATACACTGTGAAGGCGTATTGATTAATTTTTGAACAGTCACATAAATGTGTGGCAGGGCATTGCACCCACATCTTCTTATTCTCACTCATGTACTTTAATCACTGGAGAACACGTATGAATTGAGAAGGATTACTCCTCTGACACATTCAGCCCCACGAATTACAGATGTGCCATGGCAGTTCCCAGAATTGGATTTCTACATGGGCAGAAACCCAGAACTAAAACACCGTGTATCTCAAGAGTTGGAATATAGAGTAAAATTGGAACCTTTTTAGACAGGAAAACCTTAAAAAAATCAAGATAAGATTTGAGAAAAAAGGAGATTGGGTTTGTGGAGTGCAGACCAGTAGAGTCATGGCATCTATTAGGCTACTACAGGTTGAACCTCAAAAATCTGGGACTCTTTGGTCTGGAAACATCCAGATATTCCTGGACCAGAGAGTCCCAGCTGTCCAGGTTCAGAAGCACAGCCTAGGCGGACTGATGCGGTGAGGAGTGCAGACCCAAACAGGCTGTTGTGGTGGGGGCACAGCTTCAGTGGGGCGGGAGGCAGCAGGGCTGGTAGCCAGGAGTGCAACTCCGGCCACAGCTGGTGCGGTGAGGAGGGGGCACAGCCCCAGCCAGCATTGACACGGGGGTGGGGGGACAGGAGGCAAGGGGGCTAGAAGGCAGGGAACACAGTACTGGCCAGGAGCAGAGCCTACAGCCAGGTAGAGAGCCTTGACGTTCCCTGGTCCAACAACCTCAATTGTTTGGGACAACCCAGGTCCCTAGGATGCTGGACTAGGGGAGGTCCCACCTATAATGTAATATATTTTGTGTACTGTATGGAAAACATTGATCAAGCCCTAAAACTAATGCTATGTTTACACTATGAACCACTGGGCACCTGTGTCTAATGGATAGCTAAACATCCCATAGGGTTGCCAACTTGCTAATTGCACAAAACTGAAACCCTTGCCCTGCTTCATCTCTTCCCTGAGGCCCCACTCTTGCTCACTGCATCCTTCCCCTCTCAATCATTTGCTCTCGCTCATTTTCATTGGGCTGGGGCAGAGGGCTGGGTTGCAGGAGGCAGTGAGGCCTTTGGCCTCTGGGTACAGTTGGGGATGAAAGATCTGGAGTATAGGAGAGGGCTTATGGCTGGGATAGATTTGGGGCATGTGAGTAGGGCTGGCAGATGGTTGAAACAAAAATACTGAACACCTGCCCCCCCCCTCCAAAAAAAAACACCGGGAAAAAATTCTGTCAAAGAAAAAAAAAAGGGGGGGAGACCAAAGTTGTTGAGCAAAAAAAACCTCTAATACTTATTAAACAAAAACAAACAAAAAAAATTAAAATAAAACAGCATTAAAACAGCATGTCCCCTTTAAGAGTGAGTGCAGGGATAGGAACAGGGAAGCAGTTGAGCACTAAGACCCAGGGGAGTCATTGTTTCCCCTTGGTCTTTTTGCTGGCAGCCATTTTGTGCCAGCAGCCTTGCAGAACCAGGTAAGCATGGGGGCTAGGGTCGGGGGCTGGGGATGTCGGGGGCCACGGGATTTGGGGGGGGAGGGGCTGAGTGTTTGTAGGGTTGCCAGGTGCCCAGCATTTTCGCCTCCTGGCCAGGGAAAAAAATCAGAAAATACCAGACATCTTAGGTGTCCGGTATTTTCTGAATTTTTTTACTGGACAGGAGGTGAAAATACCGGACTGTCCGGGTGAATACCGGATACCTGGCAACCCTATATGGGAGGAGGTTCAGGATGCAAATGCTGGGCAGCCTTTACCTCAGGCAGCTCCCAGGAAGCAGCAACATGTCCCTCTGGGTCCTAGGCAGAGGTGCGGTCGGGGATGCTGCACGCTACCCCTGCCCACAGGCACTACACCCACAGCACCCTTCGGCGCAGTTCCCAGCCAATGGCGGTGCCCCTATGGCCACTTCTGAACTGGATGGACATGCCAGCTGGTTCCCAAGAGCCGCGCAGAACCTGCCAGGGAGCCTGTCTGCCCTGCTGTGGCCAGCCAGCCTTTTAGTGGATCCTTCAGCAGTGCTGACTAGAGTTACCAGGGTCCCTTTTTGAAACACCAAGCACCCGGCAAAGGTAATGCCACAGTGGAAAGCAGGCTGCGTCCATGCTGTGGTGTGCAGCTGTGTGTGGCTCTGGAGGAGGGGAGGCACCGAGGCAGCAGAGAAAGGCTTCAAGCAGCTTCATGCCACCAGAGGCTTTCACTGCAGTGAGGAAAGGTGCTACTGCCACTAGACCCATTCCCCATAGATTTAGGGCTAGATTCAGCAATTAGTTCAGGCTCCTTTGTGCTCCTCAAGTGCGGGGACTCATCTGGCTGGAGCTGATGGAGCTGGCTCCTGCACCGGCCATTTTTACCCCAGAGCATACTGGGGAGCAGGGAGGGAGCTCTGCTCAATTCCATAACACTGAGTCTCATGCCAGGGGTAGTACAGACCCAGAGAATCAGAAAGCTATAACTGGCTTCCTAACAGCTTCCTGGCTGTCTTG
Source organism: Rafetus swinhoei (assembly GCA_019425775.1). Classification (NCBI taxonomy): domain Eukaryota; kingdom Metazoa; phylum Chordata; order Testudines; family Trionychidae; genus Rafetus; species Rafetus swinhoei. The sequence continues at coordinate 87,906,443 of CM033427.1, forward strand.
CCCCAAGCAGAGCTCAGGTGTACAGAAGAAGCAAACTCTTGCCAAATACGAAGATATGCCGATAACCGAAGTGGAATTAGAAAGCTTGCAATTTCTGGGAAAATTAGGGTCTCCCTGTCCTCCCATCCCCTCCCAGAGGCCAAGCTTTTACCCCATATAAGGATCAAATAGGAAAGTTAAATACAAAGTCCAATTCCATATTGCTCTAGAGTCAGTTTCCATTTCACTCCTAGGCTGCGTCTAGACTGGCATGATTTCGTGCAAATACTTTTAACGGAAAAGTTTTTCCGTTAAAAGTATTTGTGCAAGAGAGCGTCTAGACTGGCATGTGCCTTTGCGCAAAAGATTTGCTTTTGTGCAAAAGCATCCGTGCCAGTGTAGACGCTCTCTTGCGCAAGAAAGCTCCGATGGCCATTTTAGCCATCGGGCTTTCTTGCTTGCAAGAAATTAATGTTCCTGTCTACACTGGCCCTTTTGCGCAAGTATTCTTGCACAAGAGGGCTTATGCCTGAGCGGGAGCATCAAAGTATTTGCGCAAGAAGCACTGATTTTGTACATTACAAAGTCAGTGTTCTTGCACAAATTCTCGTGGCCAGTGTAGACAGGCGGCAAGTTTTTGCGCAAAAGCAGCTTGCCAGTCTAGACGCACCCCTAGACTTTCTGGAGTCTACATGCATCTGAAATGGTCTCTGAATTTCCATAGTTGACAAATATGTATGTTCAAACCTCCATTCAAGAAAGGGAGGAGGAGAAAAACCTTTAAACTGGACCTAGATTCACTGAGCAAACCTTTCAACAAACCTGGTTCAAAGTTCAGATGCTCACAAAACCTGAAAAAAGGTTTAGTAGTAAATATTTCTCTGTTGAGCCCCCTTGTTAGCAGAGTTATCATTTGAACTCCCTCACAGAGAGTTTCAGCTTTCATTTTTTAAGTCAGTCAGCCACTCTTCTATGTAAAGATAGCATTGAAAATGTAAATTGGACATAAACCAAACGACTCAAGAGACAGCATTCTGCAGCTAGGTGCCACTTCCAAAGCAGAAGGAGTAGATGAGGGGAGGGGAAGAGAGTATAGATACTCCTTTTTAAAATAAGTCAAAGTTGAGGTGTATCCCAAAGAGTTGCCTCAATAATCCACCCCAAATCCTTAGGCTGGCCCATTTTACAATGGTGTGATTATGAATAACAAAAATAGGCTGTATTTCAAATGGAGGCAACAAAGTATTGTTTGACAACCCGCTCCCAACATGCAAAGCCCAGTTCTGCCTGTTGAAATTTTCATTTTACAAAGAAGCAGCCTTTTAAAATAATTGTATACACTTTACATCAATCTGTTTCAATTCAATGTTTCAATAAACGGCAAATCTTCTCTTACGAGCTCTAAAATAATTGAGGAGAATCTTAGAAGTTTTGCATGATTTATACTATTTCCAGTTGGGGGGCTAAATTTTGTCCTGATATTTGGACAGAGCTCTCACAGATTTTGGGGCAGAAACTGACCCTATATTTTGGGGGTCTTTTCCCTTAAAAATGTGTTACAGAAAATGTCTTTTGCTTCTATTTTGATTACTCTTAAAAAGCAAGGGAGTTGAAACAGCTGCATACAGTACAGAATGCAATACAAATGGGTAAACCAGGTTCTTTGTCACATTCCTCTTACTACCTTTCTCTTTTTATGTGTGTCTATATATATTACATACTTTGTGTATTAATTACAGAACAAGCCACAGGTAGAAATGTGAAGATCATACAAGCTGATTTTACAAAAGATTACATATATGAGAATATTAAAAAAAGTCTTCAAGACTTAGAAATTGGCATTTTGGGTAAGTTAATTTGACCCATTTATTTAAGAATATTTTGATAAATGTATTCATATTTATATAATGTATTAAGTAATTGCTGCTTACTATGCAGCTACAAACTGAAATAACTTGTTTTAGAACACAATGTATATGACACTAACTAACAAGTTGGTTTTGACATGGAAATGTTAAAACCAAGTGTGTACTTGTTTAATAAGCTTGTTTTGATTGTTTATTATACAGGTGGTAGAGCGATGATCAAGGCATTCTGTGGGTTCCCTATTTCTTCAATAGGGTACAGTAGTTAATTTACCTCTAAGCCAATCTACCACCTGCTGAGCAGTATCTATCCATTTTATGTGATGACTGTCTGTTTAGTTTCAATGAATTCATTTTCAGAGTTTATTTTACAGCTGTGTGGAATTTTTGCCTGGAACCTGAAAGCCACTAGAAATGAACTTTTGGTTAAAGCTTACTGGAATGATATGGATAGGAAAAATGTATTTTAAATAGCCTTTTAATGAATCAAAAAAATCCAGTAATAGCCTGGTTTTGCTTCTATTGAAGTCAGTATTGATTGCTTCAGGGAGAACAAGAGAGGACACTAATATAGAATTTCTTTTCACATACAACTTAAAAGCTACTTAAGGAGAAATATTTTGTTTAACCAGGTAAACTATACACCTTATCCAAATATAATTTTTCTGTTTCCTTTCTGATTAGTTAACAATGTTGGAATGCTTCATAATCCTCTTCCATGCCGTTTCCTTAATGCAGCAGAGACAGATGAGGTAGGATTTGCAATGTAACAATTAGGGCCAGAGGTTCCATTTAATAAGGGGCAGATCCTGAGTCCATTGAGGTTGGTGAAAGCTGCACTGATGAATTTAGTGAGGGAACTGAGCCCTAACTGAACATACTTAAGGTTTTCGGCCTTTCAGAAGGGTCTGAGAGGGAAAAGGGATGTTAGAATTAAGCAATATTGTCTGAAGGGCAACCTAGTTCCTTAGGTTTAATAACCAACCGGTAGGATTTACTGGCCTACAGTGTAACGAAGGATGAGTAACCTCTGGGACCGTGATTTATGATATGTTTGTATAACATCTACTGCATTGCTGACCAATATATATACATTACAATTTCCCTGCTTTGAAACCATTGTTTGTCTAAATGGAAATTGAAAAACAAAACATATGAGCCCAAATTTACTTTGTCAGAGAATAGAGGCACTTGGTATGTGCAGGGTATTTTTAGAGAATTAATGACCTAGCTGACTGGTTAAACCTAAATCTGTTGAATCTCTTTTCACCTTATTCTTTTATTATGCTATACAAGCAGTGTAAAATAAGTATCTGTCTAACTCTTTTCTCTACTCTCCAAAATATCCAGTTTATGCTAAAGAAAGCTACCAATAGATCACTAAGGATATGTCTACAATGTCAAATTAAGATATGTAACTTCAGCTACGTTAATTGTGTAGCTGAAGTCGAAGTAGCTTAAGTCACCTTTTGGCACTGTCCACACTGCAGGAAGTTGAAGGAAGAACACTCTTCCTTCAACTTCCCTTACTCCCTGTGAAAGCAGGGTTACTAGCATAAACCAAAGTGCCCCTCTCACTTTGAATTATCTGTCTTCACTAGACCCACTAATTTGAATCCTGGAAGATCGACAGAGGCAGCTTCGATCTTCTCAATAATGTAGACATACCCTGAGAGTCACATTTTTAAAGTGTTTCAACCTGACAGCTGTAATTTTGTTCTATGACTTGATTTGATTGCAAAAATGCATTTTTATTTAACTTAATTTATGTATTTATTCATTTATTGCCCAGCATCCAAGTTTTTGAATGCACAAAGACTAGGTTTCTAAAACCGACACTGAACAAATCATAAGAATGTACAGCTGCCAGCTTTGAAGGCCACATTTAAAACAGAGTCAAGCAGTTCATATGCATTTGTGCATCTTGTGAACTTAGTAAGTGCAGTTAGCAAGACTGCATGACAAACTGTATGATTGTGCAGGAAAATAGATATTTGCATATGCAGTCGTGGTAAATGTGCATGCATTTTTGCAGCCTCCTTTTGAATTATTTTACCCTGAATGTTCCATTAGAAATCTTTGCCACAAAAAAAAAAAAAGCTTAGATTTTGATGCCTCAAAATATGTCTACATATGCATTATTTTCTCATTTCTGACAGAACCTCATCAGCTGCAACATTATTTCTATTACCAAGGTATATGTATGATACACAGTGTGTAAAGAAATACATGCATTTCTACTAGAGAAAAACAAAACTCATTGTCACTGTTTGAAACAATATTTCCTTGCATTTTGGCTGGCTTCTTAGTTGCTCCTAATGGAAGCATTAATTTAGGAGGCTACATGTGGAATGTTTTGATTAGAGCTGGTCAGAAAGTTCTCAACATTTTTATGTGTGTGTTCTAAATATGGGGGGAGGAAGGTTTGGCTTTGCCATAAAGTTCTGCAAAAATGTATCAATTTTGACAAACCTTTGACAGGAAAGCTTCTTGTCCACGCTGGCCTGAGAGAGAGATTGAAAACCTGATCTTTTTGTTTCGAAAATGGCTGTGACATGATTCCACCTTGTGCAAAACATTCATTGCAGACTGTCCAATCCTACTGAGAACACTCAAAACTCAAAAGTTGTTTCAAAACAAAACGTTCTCTGGACAGCTCTGATCTTGATTAGTTACTTCCCTTTCAAATGCAGTTAGCATTTCATCACCTCCCAGCTCTGTTTGAGGTTTGTTGCTCTGCTGTTTGGGACAACATGTTAACCTGAACTACAACTAAATGCTTCTTAGTTCATCTCAACCTTAGCTGATATCTTTATAAATGTGATACAAGAGGCCTTTGTTGACAGACTCTCCCGTTTAGTTGCTATGAGTTCCCTCCCCATATCTAACATATCTACCTTCCCCAATGTGGCTGTTTGATCACACCATTTCTTAAGTGTGTTTGACTAAAACTCTCACTCTCCTCTGAGAATTGCTTTGACTCTTATCAAAGAATCTCTTATTGAAAGGTGTCTGAAGTTTAAATTAGAGCAACTCCAAAAAACATTCTTAGATAGGGGTAAAAGGCTAAATTCAAGTTTGTAGAAGTGGGACAAGCCAAAATAAGAAATGTTAGCTAGTTAGGCAAATGATTTATTCTTCAAGGTTTGAAGTATAAATCCTTTCACATTGTTCAAATAAAGTAAAAACTGTTTTTTTTAAATAGCATTCTATTATAAATCCAATAGATGGAATGGTAAAGCTTACGTTTTACTAAGAACACTAAAATAATCTAACCCATACAAAAACCTTCATGACAAATCCATTGGGTAAATCAGAGTATATGTTAGGAATTCTATTCATGCCATTTCTCTCTAAACATTCCACAAAATCTGCCTCTTCCTCTCTACTCCTGATTCCTGGATCATGCCTTCCCATGATTACTGCAACCTCCACCTCTCTGACCTCTCACAAAGCAACATCCTTCCCTTCAGTCTATTGCTAATGCTGGTACAAGCATTAATTACTTCTCTGACTAGATCCATCCTCTCTTCAAATGTCTCTGCTGGATTCTCATTTTTGTCCCGCTCATATGCAAATTCTTGACCTCATGAAAACTCTAGACATCCTGGGATGAAATCCTGGCTCCAATCAATTCAATGGCATTTTTGCCATTATATTTGATGGAGGTAGGCTGTCCCCTTAGCATGTGCTTTCACTGATAATGGAGTCTCTGTGCTGTCCTCCTTGTTCCAGTGAAACTTCATGGCAAATTTCCATATTGATGTCTTTCAGCCACTCTTCACAGGACCTTTTTGCACTTTGCCCTTTATGACTAGCACTTCTCCCTTTACCCAACCAGACATGGGCTGCCTCCATCCTCTCTTCCATAAAGTCCAATTTGAAAATGAGGCTTAAACTCCAGCATGCTCATTCTCAGCCCTCCCTTTCACTCTACTGACCTGGAATTAACAAAGGCTTCAGAGGGGTAGCTGAGTTAATCTGGATAGGATAAACTTAAAAGATAACAAATAGTCTGGTAGCACTTTAAAGTCTAACAAAACATGTAGATGGTATCATGAGCTTTTGTGGGCACATCCCACTTCTTCAGATGAAGATGAAGTGGTCTGTGCCCATGAAAGCTCGTGACACCATCTACATGTGTTGTTAGTCTTTAAAGTGCTACCAGACTATTTGTTGTTTTTTAAGTTTATCCTGGAATTAACAGCCAGTATGTTTATCTGCACTCGTTTACATTGCTACCCTTTCCTTTCTTTGGCCTGGTCTACACTAGGCATGTAAGCGACTAGTCAACTATCTGACAAGCATAAGCTTATCAGATAGTCAACTAGTGACTTGACTAGTCACTCCCCCCCCCTTGCTGCCTCTATCAGAGAGAGGCAGCAAGGGGGGGAGCAGGAGTTGGTGCTGGGGAGACCCCCAGCGCCATCTCCATGGAGGGGGCAGGAGGGGCAGCGGAGAAATGGCATGAGGGGGGACTGAAGCAGTCCCCTCTCACGCTGGTTCCCAATGTGGCTGCTTCAGCCTTTGAAATGTACAGGAGCCCAGGAGCGCTTGAGTCCCCGCACTCCCTGCAGTGATCCTTCCCTTGGAACAGGAAACAGTGCCGTGGGGAGCCCACTGGGACCCCTACGGACAGAGGCTGCTGCCACCAAGCAGCTCCTGTTAGTGGCAGCCAGGGCTTCGAGCCAACTCCTGGAGCTATCCCTGCTGTGGCTCTGCTGAACAGTCCTATCAACTAATCGTCTCATTGATACAAATTGTATTGATGATACGATTAGCCTGATAACCGCATTTTAACATCCTTAGTCTACACTAGAAGTTTAGGTTGAACTTAATCGTATTAGGTCAATTTTCTAAACAACGAGTCCATACCACCAAGCCCATTCTGTTGATTTTAAGGGCTATTAAAATCAATATCAGTGCGCCTGCTTTTCATGAGGAGTAACGATAAATTCGACCTTGCATACTCAACTTTAGGGTAGTGCAGATACAGTGCTGGGAAAGTCAACATTCTTGGCCTTCAGGAAGTAAGTGTTCCACAGTGGATAGGCTGGGTCTCCAAGGGTCACAGTTGGGATTTCAATGCTTCCAATTATAATTTTCCAGTGTGGAAGGAAAGTTCCAGCTTGCAGCTTTCTGGAGAGACCAGAGTTCCTAAAGATGCATGCACCTTTCCCAACCATCCCATGTTGATGTTGGTGATACGGCCCTTGTGATCCTGTCCCCCCAGTGCCTGCAGCATCATTGAGCAGTTCCCCTTGTGGTTCATGTACTTTTTGGCAAGGTGGTTGGGTGCCAAGGTAGGGAGGTGCATTCCATCTATTGCTCCACACAGTTAGGGAACCCCTTTGCAGCAAAGCCATCCACAATGTCCTACATGTTTCCCAGAATCACCACTGTTCATAGCAGAAGGGTGTTGATTGCCTTGGCTACTTGGATCACAATAGCTACCACTGTAGATTTATCTACTCCAAACTGATTCCCAACTGACTGGGAGCTGTCTGGCATTGCAAGCTTTCACGGGGCTATTGCAATCACTTCCCAGCTAACTGTCAGAGTGGGTCTCATTCTGGTATTCTTGCCATAGAACTTTGCTGATGAATGGGTTCCATGATGGGTTGCATGCATACCTTATTATGGCGTCTGCTACCCTGCTATGGCACCTGCATAGAAAAAAGATAAAAAAGGATGCAAAAAGATTGTTTGGCATTGTTTTCAAGGGGGGTGGGGAGCGGGAAGTGATGAGTGCATTATGGGATGCTGATGACATGTACTCAGAACCACTTGCTGCACTGCTTGGTCCCATCGAGCACTGGGAGCACAGCCCAGAATGCAAAGGGGCAGCAGGAACTGTGGGATAGCTACCCACAGTGCATCACTGTCAAAGTTGACAGTATCCATCCTACTGCGGACGCACCGTGTCGAACTGTTGCACACAGTGGGGACATGCACCTTTGACTTTACAAAATCAGCAGCTAAAAAAAATTGACCTTGTCTCTCAGTGTAGACAAGGCCTTTGTAAGTTATCTATCAAGCCTCTTGTCCTTAAAAGTGAGGAGTCTCACTGAGTTCAAAGGGATTCAAGTCCATGCAGAAAGTTAAGCATGTGTATAAGTGCTTCACTAAATAGATATGTGCTCAAGTCTACCCCTAAGTGCTTTGCTAAAACAGGGTAGAATGATAGATGGGGGAGACTGAATAATTAAGCTCCAATCTGAAAGTTTATGCTCTAGTCTTTGAGGTGCCACAGGACACATTGCTGTTTTAACCTGAATCTTTGAAATTCAAAATGAACTGAAAGCTTTCATGTTGAGGCTTGAAAGAGTTGAAAGGACAAGGGAAAACATTATGGCTGTGTCTACATTGGCGCGATCTTGCGCCAAAGCGGCCGCTTTTGCACAAAAACATTGCTGCCTGTCTACACTGGCCATGAGTTCTTGCACAAGAACACTGACATTCTAATGTGTGAAATCAGTGATTCTTGAGCAAGAACTATGATGCTCCCGCTCAGGAATAAGCCCTCTTGTCCAACTGTTCTTGCGCAAGAGGCCAGTGTAGACAGGCAATATGAATTTCTTGCAAAAAAAGCCCGACGGTTAAAATGGCCATCAGAGCTTTCTTGCGCAAGAGAGTGTCTACACTGGCATGGATGCTCTTGCGCAAAAGCACATCTCTTGCGCAAAGGCACATGCCAGTGTAGACGCTCTCTTCTGGAAGAGTTTTTGCACAAGAACTCTTCTGCAAAAGAGTTCTTGCACAAAATCATGCCAGTGTAGACGTAGCCTATGTGTTTTGGCCCCTCTGTCCCTGGTTGAGACCAGAAGTGGAAACACTGAAATGCTATGAAACAGATTCAGATATTTGGTCCAATATTGCAGACTCATGAAATTCAGGTAGCTGGGAGAAGCTTTGTTACATTTCCAACTGACCTTTGGAAACTTTTGACAGCAGTTGAACTCAGTGTCCTGTGCCAGTAAAATTTCTAGAGTCCCCCAAATTTCAAGTATTTTTAAGCTACCTGCTCCAATCCCCCTCCCCCCACTTTCAGAATTTAATATTAGCACCTTTTCTCTGTTTAAAACAAACAAACAAGCAAACAAAAACAAAAAGAGCAAAGCACAGGGAGAAGGGATGTAACTCATAGCTCATTTATTTCTTGTAGATGACACAGATAATTTTGAAACAAATGAAGACAAGGTAAAACTCCATTTTTTCCCCCTTAAGCTTTCTGGGGATTCTAATTCTAGCAAATACTTACTAGCTCCAATTAGATCTGCAAAACTACTCAGGTTCCTGGTGAGTCAATGCTCTGTAGAATTTATTTACACTGCTTCTGTGTGAACAAATGGTAGGAACTGTAGCACACAAAAAAAATATAGGGCAGGTCAGAAGATGTAATATACTGGGGCAAGCTTACAAAAATATATTCTTGTATAGCACATGTAAACCTGCCTATTATGAGTCTAATTAGGCATGCCTTTGTGAACATTAATATTTTCTAAAAGTTTCTATGGAGTTTAGAATAATAGTATTTAAAGTAATAGAGATAAATTACAATAACTGGATTTACTAAGAGCAATTAATTCAACTCCATGAGTAAAGGTTTCTTTTTCTTATCCGTTTCAAAGGAACTTATATTTAAGAAATTTTTTAAACAGATGGAATTTCAGTTAAAAATTTTTAAAAGAGAAGTGAGGAGAAAAATTTATTTAGGACACAGTAAGCTTTTGTTCCAGCAACAAGACAAACTTTTACCTTTTACTGGCTTTCTCTTTGGTTATTATGAAAATAGGTGAAAGATGCTTTTTACTGTATATAAGGAAAATTAAGGAACAAATTAAGGAAATGGGAAATGGAATGGTTTGGATAAGGAACAGTTATGAGTATGAATTCTTTTCTCTGAATTTTTCAAGTACCTGACAATATTCATGCTCAGATATATAACAGCATAACCAAAACTCCCCATAGTTCTAGTTGTACTGTTCACTTAAATTATACTTCTAAATTTTTTTTATTTGATTGATAGCTAATTAAGCTCTAAAGAGTCTTTGATAATTAAGCCTATTCTGTTTGCATAATAGAAGAGTTCTGCCTTCTAGAGGACAAGACTGCAGTTTAAATTCATGTAAATTAATTAAAATGATTTTAATTTGAATTTCAGACAAAAAGGACTTATTCTGAATATTTCTTCTGGTTTTGGCACCTTTCCTTATCCATTATATACTATGTATTCGGCTTCAAAAGTAAGTATTTCATATTGCTTTGTAAATCAGTTTTGCTGAAATGTTCACTCAAAACACAGTGGCTACGTCTAGACTGGCATGATTTTCCGCAAATGCTTTTAACGGAAAAGTTTTTCCGTTAAAAGCATTTATGGAAAAGAGCGTCTAGATTGGCATGGACGCTTTTGCACAAAAGCACTTTTATGCGGAAAAGCGTCCGTGCCAGTCTAGACGCGTTTTAAGAAAGCCCCGATCGCCATTTTCGCCATCGGGGCTTTTTTGCGCAAAACAGTCCTGAGCTGTCTACACTGGCCCTCTTGCGCAAATACATTTGCGCAAGAGGGCTTTTTCCCAAACGGGAGCAGCATAGTATTTGCACGCAAGAACACTGACAATCATACATCAGATTGTCAGTGTTCTTGCGCAAATTCAAGCGGCCAGTGTAGATAGCTGGCAAGTTTTTCTGCAAAAGCAGCTGCTTTTGCGGAAAAACTTGCCAGTCTAGACGCAGCCAGTAAGTGCATCTCTATGGCCATATCCTCAGCTGGTGTAAATCTGTGTAGCTCCATTGAAATCAATAGAAGCAACGCATTAGAATCTGACATATGATGTTGACTTTTTCAGATACAATTAAACATCATCACAGCATCCCTGCAAACTCAGGCAGAAAAAGAGTAGTGGTGATTTCTGTAGAGAGAGGCTGACTGGTTTACTCAAAACTGAAAATGTACAAAATGTGACAGATTTTGTTTGCAGGGGATAGGGTGACATTTTGTATAGTGGAAGGATGGACATAGTTTGCCTAAGTTCACATTGCTTGTGTTTCATAGGCTTCACATTGAGTTAAAAGCTCCCAAAATGTAAATCTCATATTGATGGGATTCACTTTGATGATTTCCATTCAAGCCATAAAATGCTGATGCCTCAACTCTTTTGGGTTGACATTCCACCCAAGCGCTCTAAAACCCAGACAAAAAATACACATGCATCCAGCCCAAGCTTCAGGTAGATTGAAACCTAAGTTTTTTGGTGAGTTTTTTGTTGCCTGAGTTTCCAATGGCTGTACTCAAAAGTGAAATAAAATTTAAAAAAAACTAAATTGAAGAAAAAAACTGTGGTCAGCACTATCTAAAAACTTCTGCTAGCCTACTGGCATATCTCAGTTTTAGGTTCTTATTATGAAAACAGGGGCTGTATATCTGAGAACCTTTCACTCTAACATATTTATACTCACAAGACCCTGGTAAGATAGTATGTCTCTGTTATACCCATTTTACAGGCGAGAAATTGAGGCACAGAGAGGCTGTGACGTGCCCAGTGTCAATGGATGTCTGTGGTGGACCAGGGAATTGGACCCAGATCTAGTCCTAGGCTAGTACCTTAAAAGGTGAACCATCCATGTGCTCTACACAGATCATTGACTATACAAAGTGCAATTAAAGCATCACCATTGACGTAAATGAGTGGAGAATTCTGACCTGATAGTATTTTACATAGTTTTTGCTCATGTTACAGGAGTATCATATAAGGCAGTAGATAATCAGCTCCAGGCTGGCCCACATTTTGGCACCTGAGGCGGGGAGCTCAAATGATGCCCCCATGCCACCTTTTCTCCGGCCTGCCTGTTATGTCTCTTGTGCCCTCCTTCCTTCAGCACAGCACTCCACCATCTCTGTGTATCTAGAGCAGAGAGAATACATATGCACCAGCAGCAGACACAATTTTCTACACTCTGGGTCCCAGGGGCACCCCCCCCACACTCTCGCACCTGAGGCAGCCGCCTCAGTTCACCTCATGGTAAGGCCATCCCCGATCAGCCCCCCAGATTTCCAGATGAGAGATGGACCAAACAGGAACAATATTGAACTAGGGGTACATTGGGATCGAGATCCACATGTGGATATGAATTTTGCAATTTGGGTAAATGAACATGATATATGGATCTGAATCCAGAGCCACATTTCCAGGCTTTGGTGCTCTACGCTGCAGTTTTTGAATTTGGCTCTTATCACTGTTACAAGATAAAGAGCATTGCAATAGGTGATAGAAAATGGAGAGAAACTAAAAGACAAACACTCACCTGTTTTTAATTTCCAGGTTTTTTTCCCTCCATCTCTTTTCTTGTTTTTCAGAGGGTCCATCTACCAGGCTTTAGCTGAGAATCGCAACTGGAGCCTGGAATGGCACATGCAGCTGCCTAGCTTTTTGGAGATTTTTATATTTTAGACCAAGTGAATGTCAATTCTATTTAGGGATTAAATTAACATCATGGGCCAAAAACCAAAAAAACCCAAAACCAACCAAAAACAAAAAAAAACTACAAAACAAAACAAAACACCATAGAAATGATCTATCTTCTACCACTGTATAATTTTAAAAGGGACTTTTCCATTGAGGTGTAAAGTATCAATTGCCCACTACATAATGGCTAAAAAGCACTAGCATTCTTCTCTCTAACTTTGGTGAATGTCAGTGTTGCCAAGTCACAGGGTATTTGGTACTTTTTCATACCCCAGACCCTGAAGTCATGTGATTGTGTGAGACTCTTAGCTTTAATTTAAAAAAAGGTGTATTTCTAGCCCTTCTGGTGTGAAGAGAAGCCTGGAAACATGAACACTAAAGGATCAAGCAACAGAAAGTATCTCTTTATTATTTAAAAAAAAAATCTAATTATTTGTAATCCAGGCTCATCATGTTATGGGGCCTGCCTAAGTCATTTATTTTGAGTGCTTGGCAAGAGGTTTGAACAGAGGCAATACAAATAAGTTCACATTCCAGCCCTGATTCTGATTTCATTACACAGTAAATTGGGACTAACACCAGTGGAATCAGTGGTTACTATAAAAATAAGTGTAGGTGCATTGTGCTAGGGACTGCTCTAACCAACCCTTTGTAGTGCCTCTTTGAGATTCATTCTAGGGAATTAGCTCCACCATCTGGTCTGATGCCCCTTCCTCAGTCTTCCTTACTCATTCCACAGCCTCTCATGGTCCTGGAGCTGCAGTATTTTCCCTTTCATAGGTTAGCTTAGGGCACCAGAACAGGGGGTAGAGGAGGACAGATGCCCTCAGACCCATCTCTTTGAAATGTGGGAGATCTAGGGTCTTCCACTTTTTACCTGTTGTAAAAAGTGGAAGCAACAGGGGAGCAACAGGGGAGAGAGGAATGACTGTGAGGGTGCAGCCTCAGGTGGAAGAGGAAGAGGTGGCACAAGGTGGGGCCACAGCCCAGCCACAGGAGGCCTCCTCCACTTCTAGGGAGCGTCTGCCACCCAAATCACATTAATGTTCCCCCCTATCCAGGGCATTACAAGCCTTTTGAGGCAAATTGTCCTAGGCAGGCTGCTCCCCACGGCTTGGTCTGTGTGACTTCCCCAGGGGCTGGTAAGGGAACCCAGGCATACCCTCTCTACACCGGGTTCCAGCCCAGGTCCTCTCAATTAGTAGTTCCAGATTGTTTACCTTTCCAGCCTTTATTGTTCCTTCCCTGAATTATGTCCTATGCTGTTCTTGCAGCTTCTTGCCCTTCCCCTTGTACCAGGAAATGCAACTGCAGGTTATCTGCCAACTTCCCCTCTTTATAGATCCTGCCCAGCTCCTCCTTCCCGCTGGACATATCTGCAGTTAGGGCCTACCACTCCCTAGGTTTTCTCCCGATGCAGCCTCTAGGCAATTGGCCTAAATTTACCCCAACAGGCCTTGTGCAGGATGGATGTCTCATCACGTGTCTCAAGAATCTCTTATATTCCAGCAATAGTGCAACCACACTTATGCTAGCAGCTAGTGTAAAGACAGCTCAGGCTTTTTTTACATCACTGTGTCCTCACCATTGTATTTTCATAACCTAGGATATGCTTTTGAGTCCCATGTACACTAGTGCTTGTTTCATGTTTGACTTGTGCTGGAATATGGGTACACATTTTTCTGAGTAGAAGAGCCCTGTGGGATCAGACTTCGGCCCTCCTTTTCTTCATGCGGTACAGCAGTTGGGTGCACTAAATAACTCATTGCTACATTTTGCACACACATTTGTGCCCTAATCTGTATGATATCGGGGTCACTTTGGTAAGTGGTTGGTGTGTATGTGTGTCCATAAGAATGGCCATACTGGATCAAACCAAAGGTCCATCTAGCCCAGTATCCTGTCTGCCTACACTGGCCAATGCTAGGTACCTCCAGAGGGAATGAACAGAACAGGGAATCATCAAGCAATCCAACCACTGTCACCCATTCCCAGCCTCTGATAAACAAAGTCTAGGGACACCATTCCTACCCATCCTGGCTAATAGCCATTGATGTACCTATCCTCCATGAATTTATCTAGCTTTTCTTTGAACCCAGTTAAAATCCTGGCCTTCACAACATCCTCGGTCAAGGAGTTCCACAGGTTGACTGTGCATTGTGTGAAGAAGTACTGCCTTTTGTTTGTTTTAAACCTTGCTACCTATTAAACATGCCTGTATGTACACATGTAATTTCAATTCCTGATTACTAAGTTTATTCAAATTTTGTTACCCTAGGCTTTTGTAAACATATTTTCCAAAGCACTTCAAGCAGAATATAAGGCAAAGGGGATCATCATACAGGTGATGTAGTATCTTATTTGCCTTTATTTTCATGAATATTTGAAGTCCTGTCACAGAGTCCCAGCCCATGAAGTGCAGGGCATCCTGATAAAATTTCCTCCTCCTTTTTGCTGTTGTGAAAGAAGTGCTTCTTCTCTTTAGTCCTCCTCAGAGGTGGCTGCCATTTCACAGCTGCTGCATGTCTACTTTCTACGTGTTAAGGATCCTTCTAAGTAAAAGGCACTAATTGTGTCGCTAATCATCTTTTATTCAGGTGGTGGCTCCTTATGCTGTTTCTACTCCAATGACAATGTACCAAAACCCCAGTCTCCTAGTAAAGACTGCAGAGGAGGTTGTTACAGCATCTCTGAATTATGCTACTGTTGGAGGGCAGACATCTGGTTGTTTAGCCCATGAGATCATGGTAATTACATTTAATTATTAGAGGCCTCCCAGGGACTGATCCAAAGCTCATTGAAGCCAACTGGAGTCTTCCCATTTGGGCTTTTGATCAGGCCTAATGCTGATTGTGAAATGTTGATGCTTATGTATGTCACCAATTAACCATAGTGGGGGTTGAGTACATGCTAGCATAAGTACTTACATACAGCAGCTGTTAATTCCCAACATTATTTGGTACAAGCCCTGAGAAGAATAGATTCTGTCAGTTGGAAACTGGAAAAAAAAATCCCACTTCCCAAGAGAGAGATTGGCTGTAGTAGTATCACAGAAGTTTTCCATGTTAATTATTATGACTTACATGAGCACTGATTTCTTTAAGTGCCTGTAATGACTTTGTTTTGGTTTTGTTTTGTTTCACTGTTTGAAGGCATACATCCTGCAGCTCATTCCATTGTGGGTATTCCATAGTGACAGATTTCAAGAGGTGATCCTGACAACATTTTCATCTTCCCTGAAAAGAAACTGGAAGAGCCGCTAACAAGAATAACAAATCAACTTTTTAGTCTATGTCAAATTGTGAATACTGACTTTCTACACTATACTCCTGGGGACTAAATTCAGCATGCTTACTGAAGAAGTTTGTTAAGGGCCTGATCCAAACACTATTGAAGTCCATGTTTTTCCACTTTATTTTGTGTAATATTTTAGAACAATCTAGATTCAAAGTCTTCACCTTCAGCATTAATATTCCTACAAGCACAGGAATGTAAGTCACCATACTGGAGATCCACCTCGTCCAGTATCCAGTATTTGGTTCAGTTCCAGAAGGATACTACTGCTATTGTTGCTTCTTTAAACTGAGCTTGCAGAAAGGGATTCTCTGCAGCTGTTTGAGGTTTACAAAGACAATTTGCATTATTTCTAAACATAGGTTTGTTTTTGATCCTGCTAGGGAGTCTCACACGATCTGCAAGGCACTTGTGGGAGGACAGATTTTTCTGAAGTAGGAAGAGGAGATAGTGGGATGGAGGGAATCTGTGCCTATGGGCTTTGGAAGGCTGCAGGGATGTGTGTGTTTTAGTGGAAAGGGTTTTCGGAGTCCACCAAAGCATCTTACATGAATCAGTGTCAGAGAGAGGATACTGGACGAGGTGGACCTCCAGTATGGTGACTTACATTCCTGTGCTTGTAGGAATAGTAAGGATGAAGGTGAAGACTTTGAATCTAGATTGTTCTAAAACATTACACAAAATAAAGATAATTTCTGAATGTGTGGAATCAGAATCTTAAGGATGTTGCAAGTTGTTTAACTGATGCATTCCAAAGAGCTATTCAACAAAGAAATATTCAAATATCAGAAATCTTATTTAAACCAGCTGGAGTGAATATATATTTATATTTGTTGGCTAAATGTGATCTGAGGATGCCCTTTAGTGTAAGCAAGATAGGAGGTAAAGCTGTGCTTCCATCTAATTTAACCAGTAAATAGATCCTAATGACTCCCGCAGTTCCTTTGAGATGCCATACAAAAAGCTATCCAGTGACATATGCCAGATACTGCCACCCTACTGACATAGTACAGCATAGCAGCTCCTTTGCATAAAATACAATGTTTAAATCTCATTGTAAGCCTGACTTACATCAGAAGGATAAGACAGGAAAGATCCTAACACTTCCCATATGTTACCACAGCATGACTGTACTGAATCTTCATTTAATGGCCCAGGAGGGAACACTGCAAAGCAGACTGAATGCGATGGTGTTTGTGTGTGTGCATCCATGTTCATATATTTAAAAACAGTTGATTCTGACATTACATATAATAGAAATATTAGTATGTAATTTTCAACCTCTCTCACACTGATCATAATTAAAATAAGTGTTTCAACCTCCAGGAAACAATGGCCATTCACTGTCATGGACTATGTACCAAACCCATGTGTAAGATACAATTAACTACGGTCTAGGGAAATTGTGAAGCCAGGTTTCTGGGAAGCACCTAGTAACTCTGCACAGATATGCCATGCTATTGAATTCATTGGGGGCTTTTACATGCTTAAATTTACTCAAGGGCATAGGGTTGCCAACTCCAAAGCATTCAAAAAAATCATGTCAGCTCCCCAAAATCAGAAAGGAACCCCCACAATTGTGTCAGTTGGCAACACTGCCACATTTGTTCTACTTTGTGCTGAAAATAAAACAGAGAAAAGTGTCAGATTCCTCAAGGACAGTAAAAACAGAATGAAGGCATGAGAGCACTAGCTATGAATTTTGGAGACTCCCATTGTTTGGAACATTTCTTCAGCCTTCTCTTGAAGGAGTAGTTACATTTCAGTGAGAGGTTTGGGGGTCAGTATATGTGAATTCTAACTCCAGAAGATATTTCGCCAGTGTGTTAGGAAGCCAAACATAAATTGTACAAATGGCACTGTGTATTAAATGAACACGCTGATGTATTGTTGGGGTATGGGTGGGTAGGAAACAAGGGATTTAATAAAAATCAGGGTTCTGTTAAAAACTAGAGATACATTTTCCAAAGCACCTACATGACTTAGCTCTTAAGTTGCATTAGGACTTCTAAGTCACTTAGGCCCAGATCCTCAAAGGTATGTAGGTGCCTAATATCTGATTTCAATTGCAGTTCTGTGTTCATGTATTCTGTGACCAACTCAGTCACAGTGACATCATTTCATGATGTTTCAATGGGTGAGATCATCCCAGCAGTAACTTCTCTGGGACCACATACAGATAGGGAACTGAGGCACAGACAGCCTGAGTGACTTGTCTAACAGCCAGTCCATGGCAGAGCAAGGAATTAACATGAGGGCTGGATTAATGCATGGCCTTTAGGGGGCTGCAGCCCAGGGCACTGCAGGATCTCTGCCTCCCGCTGCTTCATTTAATCTGGCCTGTGGTAAGTCTGCCTCACTGCCCCCCTGCAGGGCTGGAGTCATCAGTGCTGGCTGACAGGCATGCCCCTGTAGCCCCTCAGTGAAGGATGGTCAGGGAATCTGTACACGCTGAACACACCCCCAGTACTGGCTCCACAGCTCTCATTGGCCAGGAACCACAGCCAATGGGAGCTCCGGGGGCAGCACCTGGGGGCACAGGCAGTGTGCCCTGTGCAAAGCGGCCTGGCCATGCCAGTCACTTTGGGGAGCACAGCAGCACTGAGCCAGAGCAGGCAAGCAACCCTGCCTTAGCATCACTGCACTACTGATCAGGAGCCACCCGAGATATTCACCTTTTGGATGGAGCTTGGATACCACAGCCTCTCCTGCACCCAACCTCCCTCCCAGAATCTGCATTCCCCCACCTGCACCCCAAACGCCGGTCCCATCCATGGCCCCACCCCTAAGTCTACCCCCTTAACTGGAGCTGCACCCTCCTCCCATACTCCAGTCTCCTGCCCCAGCCCTGGCCCCAATCCACCATTCCAAATCCCCAAGGGCCCCAGACAAATCTAATAGCCCCGGGCCCACAGAAGAGCTAATCCAACCCTGCTGTCCTATGTCTCAGGGCAGTGCCTCAACTGCTGGATCATCCTCTTTCCCCTCAGTGGGGTTTAGGAGCCTAATTTCCTTTGAGGAGCTGGGCCATAAGAGCTTTTGGAAATGTTATGCAATATATTAATACAACCCAAAATGAATGGGTCTTCTATTTATGAAATTCATATACCGTTCACTGGAACTGGATACCTTGTCAGCCTTTCCGAGTACACCAACATTGTATGGAAAGTATTTCCTCCATTTCAAGCCCAGCGCCTGCTCAGTTTGTAAATTAACCAGTCTTTCTATAGTACTTCTATTTAGTCATTCCATAGCTGTGTTAAACAAGTCACAGGGTATAATTTACTGAATATAGTCACACCCCATATAAAAAACTGCAACTGGCAACGAGACATCTGTGTTATACATATCAAAACAATGAACCTAGTTTGGTCATCAGTCCATGTGTGACCATTTTATATAGATTGGATTTGAGATATTCGCTGAAGTATGCTGTTTGTCCAGTTTTACAAACAATACATGATAAATTGAGGGGGATGGACTGACTGACACAGTCACTCTCCATATCAAATGAAGTCTTGGCAAGATAAGGAAATAGCATTCACTCTCTAGCCCTACATCCACCTAGAGCCACAAATTATATCCATTTAGTTTTATGCATGAGAATAGTCCCACTGGCTTACTCTTGCGAGCAAAAGGACTGTGTTTTAGTGTCTAATCCTGCCAGCTGCCCCACTGAAGTCAATGTATGCTTTACCCATCACTTCAGGGATGTGGGATGAAGTAGAGAGGCCTTTTAGCCTTTAGTTTGATCTACTAACCTGTATGAAAACTACAGGCTGTCTTCAGCAGGATTATTCCTTCAGGTAGCTGAGTTAACACACTTTTCCGCAGTGAAGACAAGGCCTAAATGCTTGCAGTACTGTAGTCTCAGGGTATAGCTACACTGCAAATAAAACCCTGCAGCAAGACTTGGAGCCCAGTTGAACTGACTTGTGCTCATACTATAGGGGTAAGAATAGGAGTGTAAGCCTTTGGGTTTGGGCTGGAGCCCAGATGCTGAGAAAGTCTACACTGCATTATCACTCAGTCCTTTGATATCTTTATTTATTGAGTAAATAAAATACTACCTTAGTTAGTAAAACAAACCCCCCACTCTGCTGGAAAAGGGGTGGGATAGGCTATTTTGGGACACTGAGGCTATGTCTAGACTACATGGCTCTGTCAACGGAGCCATGTAAAATAGTTTATTCGGCATAGTCAAAGAAGCGGGGATTTCAATAATCCTCGCTTCATTAAAATAAAAATGGCTGCCGCGCTGTGCCGACGATCAGCTGATCCGGCACAGCGGGGCAGTCTAGACGTGGCGCAGTCAACTGAGGCATACTGGAGCGGTCGACAAAGGCTTCCCTTGTCGACCGCGCCGCGTCTAGACTGCCCTGCTGTGCCGGATCAGCTGATCATCGGCACAGCGTGGCGGCCATTTTTATTTTAATGAAGCGGGGATTATTTAAATCCCCGCTTCTTTGCCTATGCCGAATAAACTATTTTACATGGCTCCATCGACGGAGCCATGTAGTCTAGACATAGCCTGAATTACCTGTTCAGGAAATAATGAGAACATCAATAAAATTAACATACCAAGTTCTCCAGGTGTGCATACTGTAAGACTGAGAAATATTTGCTTCTAGCAGATAGAATTCAGATTAGAAACAAAACCTGCATTTTTGCCAAATTCCTTGTTGAGTTTCAAATCTGAAAAATGATCAGAGTGAAAATATAAAGTGAAATAAACTGAGTGTGTGACAAGACTTTTTTTTAAAACAGTAGTTTCAAGAAACATGGGCAAACAAGAACGTGTGTGTTTGATATGTGATATCGGGTGCCTTAAATTCTGGGTGTCCAAATTAAGGCATTTTAAAGATCCTTGGTCTCATCGGATGGATGCTCATTCAGCGCTTGCTGAGCAGCTGACCCTATTAAAGTGTCTCAGTTTGGACAAAATCAGTCATTTTTGAAAGACTAGCCATAATGTTTTATCTGGACAAACTTTCCTTGATAGTAAGATTGTGGCGTTTGATAGCTTCTGCTCTCACAATTTGTGAGAGCTAGGTTGATCAGCTCAACTGAGTGTTGTCTGCTGACCTACAAATGTTATAGTCATGAAAATGTGAACAACCCTCATTTACAAAACATTTCAGTTACTGAACTAGTCTCATGTATGTTTGCAAAGGCAAAGGAGACACCGGTTGAGTTAAACAAAATGCAGTCAGTCACCACGAGTACTACATTAAGGACAATATTCAGGGGAAGATTGCTTTTAACAATAACGATGTACTCAATCAGTGGATTACATCGGGGCATAGCCCTGAGTCAAAGTCTTATTTTTAAAAGAGCTTGGAACTGCATGTCTGTCTAGACAAGTAATTTAGAGCACAGTTAAAAAAAACCAAACCCTTAAACCATTGAATCCCAATGTTGTAAACACTGTTATCAAGACTGGTAATGCTGACAGGACCCTACTGTTCTCAAGGACCACCCACAACAGAAAGAATTTGATGTGGCCGCTTGCCCAAAATATTTATTTGAGATAGATGGCTATGTGGCCACAGCCTAACAGAGCTGCAGGAGTGAGGAGCGCTTGCTGAGTGAGCAGCTGATGGGCTTGGCCCTGACAATGGCTGCAATACCTATTTCAGAATGCGAGAGGTCTCCTAAAAGTACATCATTGCAAATGCACTCTCAGGCTACTCTGATCCAATAGGTAATCTTCCCTTCCCAGCAAAGGGGCGAGGCTCACCCATTAAAGAGGGGGAAATGCGTGCAAGGGTCCGTTAGCCAAATGTTATTGCTTATAACATCTTTTGTTATAAACATTCTTGCACATTCTATTGATGATCCTTATATTCTTGCATCACTCACTGTTGCACTTTTTGAGGTTCTGCGCGAGAGAACACGCTAAGAATTCAATACCATATCCCGAGTTTTCAAAAATGGAAATGTCAGTGTCAGCTGATGGTTGCAGCAGAGCGTGAGACAATGGACTGCAACTTAATGTTTTCATTGATACCCCTTCTCCAGGGCTACTCAACATGCGGCCCACAGATCATTTGTTTGTGGCCTGCAGTGCAGTTTGTGTTTATGCAGGACCCAACATGCGGGTGGGAGCCAAAACAAAAAAGTAGTCAACATAATGGTCTTCTGTTGATATGGGTTTTAGTAGTTAAATTCCTGGACTGTCATTGCTCATTAAAAGTGTTGTCCTATGGGTGGAAATTGGGACAATAGTGCATTTTATTAATATCAGCAGAAATGACTTAAATAGGGCTTTCGTGTTGTGTAGTCTTACCTTAATCTTTGAAATTCATGCCCATCAGCGTGAAAGAAGCGATTTGCATATATATTTGCATGTATATGCAACCATACTTAAGTTGCAGCGCTCGGAATGTGCTGTGAGTATCATTGTGGCCACCGGGGCTTCCAAAGTTGAGTAGTCCTGCCCTCCTCTTCTCTCTGTGGAGAGCTGAGGGACCCAGAGAGCTTTCTAAGTCCAGTTTTCAATGGATACCTACAAATACACACCTAATTCTGTTTTTAGAAACCTCCACTCATTTTATAACTTTAGATGCAGTTTAGCTCAAGTTTTGGCCAGCTCACACAGTAAGGATTTAAGGGGGCTATAAGGCATCCTCCACCATGCACTGAATGGCCATAGATAGCTGGAGGCTTCTGTGTGGGTTTACCTTCCCTGAAGCTTTAGGGATTCTATTAATAAATAAAAGACGTATCGAGTTTGGAACAGAAACGCCTTTATCTCACTTTAGTAAAATGAAGATTTAGTTATGATATTAAACTACGCATTAAAGTGATGCCCGTCAGCTTGGCTATGTCTACACTACAAGGTTTTTGCTCAAAAACCGTCGGAGCATCCACACCTGAAGCACGTTTTTGAGCAAAAACAAACAAACAAAAAAAACCAGTAAATCGACAGGACAGAGGGCTTTTGACGGTAGAGTTATTCCTCTCCCCACAAGGAATAACGCCTTTTTGCGCTACAGCTCTTGTGCAAAAAGGCAGGCGAGGGTGCTCCGCAGGGGTTTCTTGCACAAAAAGAGCCTATCAGAAAAAGCACAGGTGCTATGATGGCCATTCTGTTAATGGCAATCAGAGCTTTCTTGCACAAGAGCGTCCATGCAGCATGGATGCTCTCTTGTGCAAAAGCACATTGCTTTTGCGATACACTTTTGAGGTGTGGACGCGCTTTTGTACAAGAAGTTTTTGTGGAGGATCTCTTTTTTTTTTTTAACAACTATTTGGTGACCGGGAGGTGGGCGGGCGTTAGCCCGCCCACATCTAAAGGACCTCCCCCCAGCCTGCGGGGAGGGTCCACAGAACCCAGAAGAACCAACTAATTACTGGGGACAAATAATGAAAAACAGGTACGGGTGTGAGGGTCAAAACGAGGAGCCGGATGGGGATGCAGCAGAGAACCCCGGACAGCCCACTGCCCCCGAAGGTCTCGAGAGAGCCAGCGGTTCGCTGCCCATTGGAACTCTGCTCGGATTCGTGAGCGGATACAGCAACGGAAATAGGCCCCACAGTCGCAGGCCCCTCCCCCGGCCAACCTCTTCTCCCTGGTTTTATAGATTGCCAATTTGGCCATAGCCAGGAGGAGGTTGACCAGGAGGTCCATGTGGAGGATCTCTTCCGCGAAAAGCTTCTTGTGCAAAAACCCTGCAGTGTGGACAAAGCCCTTGCATATATTATATGTTCTTTAACACTAGTCATCCAAATAAAAAAAAGTCGTCCACTAGCTACCCACATCATGGGGCACAGACGAGGAAGCACATTCTGCAATGTTGGTATGTGCCATTCCTGGATTTGTACATCAGTGTGCCCAGCAGCATGGCTGTGCCGACATGCTGAGGAGCATCTGGTGAACTGGATATAGACCAGAGGTTCACAAACTTCACTGCACTGCATCCCCCTTCTGAAAATGAAAATTACTGGCCAGGAGGGATGGACCAAAGCCAGGGGCAGCAAAAGCTGAAGCCTAAGGGTGGGAGGCCTGTAACATGAGCCCTTGCTACCCACCACTTCAGCTTCAGCCCTGAGTGATGGGACTTGGGCTTCATTAAACAGCCGGAAAGCGTAGGGGATGTTATACAATGTAAGTGGCAGAAATGGTTAATGGTAAGAAGATATATCTATATTAGCAGTAATAGTTAGCTAGGAAAGGGAGAGGGCCAAAGGAAGAATGTTGCTGGTACAGAATGAACACTTGAGGTAGATAGAGATACTGCTGTTTTAGGGGACGTCTAAACTACATCCCTCTTTCGAAAGAGGGATGTAAAGTAGACATATCAAAATGGCAAATGAAGCCGGGATTTGAATGTCATTTCATTTCCCTTCATTTGCATAATCGCGTTACAGCGTTCTTTCGAAAAACGCTATTTGGAAAGAGAAACCTGGTCTAGACGTGGTTCTTTCGAAAAGAAAAGCCTTTTTCGAAAGATCCTGTACTCCTCAAAAAGGGTATGTCTAAACTACGCTCTATTTTTGAAAGCGGTGCTTTCAAAAGTGAAAGTAGTCTGGACGCGGTTTTTTCAGGGAAAAAACCCATTTTGGAAAAAAACACGTAAACCTCATTTTTTAAGGAAGAGTGCTTTCAAAAGTGAGATTGGAAGAAGATATGCAAATTCCCGCAGAATTTGCATATCCTCTTTCTAAAATAAAGTGTAGTTTAGACGTACCCAAAATGAGGAGTACAGGATCTTTTGAAAAAGGCTTTTCTTTTCGAAAGAACCGTGTCTAGACTGCGGTTTCACTTTCAAAATATCGTTTTTCGAAAGAACGCCGTGATGAGATTATGCAAATGAAGCACGGGAAATTCAAATCCCAGCTTCATTTGCAATTTTGATATGTCTAATTTACATCCCTCTTTCAAAAGAGGGATGCAGTCTAGACATATGTCTGGGGTATACTCCAATTCTAGCAATGATTTGGGATCTGACTTTTGGAGAGTTCCTTCAGCCTCTTTGGGCATGAGTTTCCTCTGTTTACATCTACTTCATTGGTAAGAGAGAACATCGTCTTCCCCTTAGTTTGGAGGCTTTTATTAAATGTGTCAAGAATTGTGATTCTTGTATAAAAGGTGCTATGGCATTATGAAGCTATATGGTTATTGCTGTTTGATTATGAAGATTGCAATAGTACCCCAAAGGCAGGGGCACTTTCTAAGCCAAGAAAAGTGTACCTGAAAAATGCAGTGTAAAAAAAGCAATACTAATATAACTTGCATTCAAGTGAGCAGGCCCTACTGAGAGACCCAAAAAGCGCTACAGGAACTAGTATCAGAACCATTGGCCATTATTTCTGAGGCCTCAGAACAAGTGAGGTGCTAAAGAGCAAACCATGCTGCCTGTATTTAGAAGAGAACTGGAGTTGGATCCAAAGCCCACTGAAGTCAATGGAAAGACTCCCATTGATTGCAGTGAGCATTGTGGCTGGGCCCATAGTGACCAAGAGACTACTTGTAGAAAAAGATACTACTCCAGAGGAGAACAGCTGACAGAATGGGACCCTTGATTTCTATTTATGAGAAGCTACAGAGGCTATTCAGTAGGTCTCAGTGCTAACAGTGTATTTGAGATGGTTCCATATAACTCATTAAGAGGGAGCCAGGCAAAGGTAGAGTCAATGGAACTGCTTTATGATTTAGAGCTGTATAGGTGGTTAAAAGGCAGCTAGTTAAAGAAACAAAACAATGCCTCAGTTTCGAGAGGAACTGAGGGCTATTGGACCATTCCCCTCCTCCAGTGTGGATATTACTCCTGTCACCTTGAGTGGACCTAGAGATAGGTAGAATAAGTCATCCAAGGAATTTAATTAAAGCAGCTCAGCTGAATGTTGCAGAGAAGGCTTTTGTGCAGTAGGTCATGCACAGTAATCGATTTCTCTGGTGTCACTCTGATGTTGCTTTCCACTCAGAGCCTCCCCTGCCCCCACCTTGTGTAATTATAACTAACGGTAAAATCACCACTAAGGGGCACTAAAGGAGCGCTTAATTATAATATCCCTGTAGCACCAGTGTAGCAGAAATATAAGTGGTATGTGGATATGAACTGCAGAAAATGATGTATTCAAGTAAATGAAGTTCTGACAACTAGACAAAAATATATAAGGAGAATTCAGGATTACAGCTGAAAATTCAGATTGTTAGTGTTGTGTGCTCAGTACTTTAGCATTTTTAACTAATAAATATTATAGCAAACACTGTGAATGTATTAACAATTAAGAATCATGGTTAGGGAATATTCTAAACACAATGGACATAGTTATACACGTTTCTGGCTTGTCTGCCTTCCAATATCTCCTAAACTGCAAAGAAAGGTTTATTTCTAGGCAGTTGATTGTGGAATGATTTCTCAGATGCCAAACCATAGCAAATCCAGTCTGAAGCTTTATGTTCAGGAAGATCAGATTCGTATAGTAGTATGTTTAATATTTCCAGGCTGCACAAGTCAGCTACGTGGGAGGGTTCACAATCTCCCTACGTAGGTTTACACTCTCCCTTCTCTAAGACTACGTCTAGACTACATCCCTCTGTCGGCATGAAAAAGCACTATTTCGAAATTGAAACCACAGTCTAGACATGGTTCTTTCGAAAATGGAGCACTGTTTCGAAAGATCTTGTAAACCTCACGACTGCAGTTTCAATTTCGAAATAGTGCTTTTTCGAAAGAGTGCCATTATGTGATTATGCAAATGAAGCACGGGATATTTAAATCCCGGCTTCATTTGCACTTTTGAAGTGCTTCATTTACATCCCTCTGCCAACAGAGGGATGTAGTCTAAACAGAGGGATGTAGTCTAAGAGAAAAAGTTATTCAGGTTTACTCTTGCAGATATCCTACTGAAGGAAAAGCAGTACTGATACTGGTTAATCTTGAGTGCTGTTCACCCAGCATTAATGGATTTGGACCACAGCCATGGGTACAGCATGAGAACCTGAATACAGTAGTGTTGTCTTGTGGAGGAGGAACAGGATCAGCAGCCTATGAACTGAGTGCAGCTGTAAGGCCTTAGGCTAATAGCCTAAGCTCTGTAAAATAGGGACAATACTTACCTACTTGGATGGATGAATTGGTTAATCATTGTATAGTGCTTTGAAGATGTAAACTGCTATTTAAGTGTAAGTATGTTGTGTTCAGTAAGACCATTGCTTGACACAAAGTGTATGTTAGGCTCCTATTTTTGAAAATCTTAGCACTATGTTTCATTTGTGGTTTATTAGTTGGACATTTGCCCAGTGGAATGGACACTCCAGGCATATATAATTTCAGGTTTGCCTTGCATAGTATTATGAATGTCGGTAGACAATCGTCATTCTTTCAATACCAGCATGCCTAAATTAGCATGCAGTGACTGCAAGTGGTGTACAAATGGCAGTTTGCATGCACAATCACAACAAACCAATCTGCACAATAAATCCATACAATTCTGCATATATTTGCCATACAGACATTGAGTCATTGAGAATTTACTCTAGGAGTGCTCCTAAAAGCAGATATTTGAAATATTTTTAATATTTATCCCTATTAGCTTTAAAACCCAGGGGAAAACATGTTTCAATAAGCAAATAACCCTTTACCAGATATTTTTATATTTTTCCAAACATTACCAGAAGAGGGCACTATTACCTCATGCTTACAAATTCCAGTGGGATTTTGCCATCTGATTCCAGTGGGATTTTGCCAGCTACCCTTCCCTGTGTTTCATTGCTAACCTTTGTAAAATTCATCTGGCTTATCTTGCAGAGATCAAATGCAGCGCCCAATAGTAGATAAAGTCAAATTGCGACTCCAGCGAGTGTTTTGCTTGCATAAGGACATAGTGAAAACATTGGGATTTGAAATTCAGATTCTAGTCTGTGTCCCATGCAGAACTCAGACATCAGCACTTTCTGGCACTTTTCAACTCCACACTACAATAGAGTATTAAATCCTAGCATTAATACACCCCAATAGAATGTCAGAATGAGCCAACTGAGCATGCTCAGATAGAAACGCCACTGATATTAAAAAATAATGAGGAATGGCCAACACTGCAGGAAATCAACCTGTTGGGAAGCACATGGTTCTGGTTTATGTCTGATGTGCTAGCAGGCTCTGGTCTAAATCTCCTATCAGACTCCCTTCTATCTGCAGAATACCATGGTTGACTGTGTGCACTATTCTTCACACAAGCAGAAGTACTTAAGATCAGGGAGAACAAACAAAGGTGTAAATGGCATTTTATATATATATATATATATATATATATATATATATATATATATACACACCCCTAGCTCTGCCTTTGAGCAGATGTGAACCTATACACCTGGGTGGTGATCAAATAGGTACATTACCCCTTCTACTGTAGACATTTGTTTATTATTTACAATATGTGGGGCTGCTTTAATCTGTCTTTCCTGGCTATGGTTTTGGCAGCCTCTGCCTTGACATGTGGGCTAGTAACAGATCATGTGAATGCTTAGCTGAATGTTTGCCACCCTGATATAGTCTAGTCAAAGGCTGAAGTGTTCTCATATGCAACACCTGTCCCTATATTATGGATGCATTACTAATGACTCCCAGTGTTAAGGTTGTATTAAATTTTGTCTTTGTGAGAAGGAAATCCCGGAAATCCCAGCAGAGTGGCTTCTCTTTTAGAGAACATGGCCAGGCTCAGGGCAGCCTTCCTTCCAAGAAAAGGAATTAAATTATTCCTTTTCCCCCAGATTTTTACAAAAAGTGTTTCAGATTTTGGTTTTCATGTTCTATAAACCCCAAAACAACAGTTTTTTGTATCTCGAAAATGTCTCATTAAAAACAAAAATTTGAAAAAAAAATTACTTGAAGATTTTCACTTTGAAAAAAGGCCATTTTTCATCCAAGATATTTTTTGAATAAAAAAATAAACCAGCTCTATTCCAGATGGTTTATCACATTGGGCAATCTGCAGCAAATCAAAGCCAGAAGATACAGGGCTAAGTTTAGGATCATGGGGGTACTTCTGTATCCATGTTTCCTGTGTTCAGACAGGAACATCTCCCACCAGAAAAACCCAGCCCTCTAAAGTCTCTGAAAGAAGATACTGTCACACAGCATGAGCTGAGTGGAGATTTCCAGGGCAGTAATTCCCCTGTCTCTTGCCTTTTTGTGGCTTATGCTAAACCCTTCCCACTATTAAAATACACCTTTCCTTGCAATTCCAGTGCTGGTACCATTTCTGTCTGGGATTAGGGAACATTCACAGGTTTTAATTAAAAATTGTCATTTTTGGTAAGGAAGTTACTCTGACTCTGGTGATTGACACATAAAAGCCTTCAAAAGTTATCACTCTTCATCACTTGCATCCAAGTCCAATATGTAATCTGTTCTGAATAGGAAATTAAGTGGAATGCCTTGCCTACCAAGAAGGGACAAAAGTTTTGAAAGGGCTGTTTAATGCCATTCCGTACAATGAAGCGGCAGCAGCCCCTGGTTTCTGATACCAGTGTTCGCAGAACAGCCTCTAACTATCGTCATATGCTGATTATACACATACAGGCTTTAGAAGACAGCTTGCTTCCAAAAAGCCCACACACCCCATAAATCAATAACTAGATCAATAAAGTGACAAAATGTCTCCACTGCTGCTGCACAGTAGATGCCAATTCTGCTGCATGTTCCATTTGGCAGATCCAAATGAATGGTACCGTGTGGGTGGCCTGCATGATAACACCTTGATTTGCAGAGCTGCCTGCCTTACTAAAGCATGTCACCCATCCCATCTGGATCACAGAAACCAAGTGTGCTGATGAAATCACAGGGGATGTCAGTAGAAGTTGAATAATATTCTTTTAATACTGAATAACCATGTAGACCTGGCAGGACTTACAACACATGCATATGGCAAACACATGAGCAACAGATTGTACTCTGAATCCATTGCTGTAGCTTGTTTTCAGCACAATTTCAGTCTGAGCAAATCTATTGCCAGTAAGTGATTTATGGTGGTTTGCTGGAAGAAAGATATCACAGTAGAAAGAAGAGAGCTGTAATCAAGTCAGTATTAAATAGATGCCATGCCTTTGCACAAGCAGTTTATAATGATAAGAGGGCATTTGCATGACAAAACCCAAAATGCACAATTAATTCAAGTGCCTGCAGACAGTTTACTTGTTAAAGCTGGTTGAAAACTTTAGCAGGGATTTTTTTGGTCAGGAACACATTTTCAATGACAACTTTTGCCAGAAAAGTATATTTTTTTCATGCCACCCCTGATCTTTCATGCTGCCCGCATCTGAGTTAGGGGATTTACAATAAAAATGAAAATAAAAAGTTCCTACCCTGGAATGGTTCCATTCTACCACAGTAGATACATTACACATGCACACACCAAGAGAGCTGTGCTCAGACTCCAGCCATTCACTGCCAAAGCCCGTTAGCCTGCCCCTCTTGAGAAAGAGATCTCTTCCATAACAGGGCTGTTCTCTTAGGGTATGTCTACACTAGCTCGTTAATTCGAGCTAGGTAGGCAAATCAGGCAACTGGAGTTGCAAATGAAGCCCGGGATTTAAATATCCCGGGCTTTATTTGCATGTTCCCATCCGGCCGCCATTTTTAAATCCCCCTTAGTTCGAATGAACTGCCCGCGGCTACACGCGGCAGTTTAAAGTTAATCCGAACTAAGTCTTTAGTTCGGATTAACTGTTACTCCACGTGGAATGAGGTGTAACAGTTAATCTGAATCAAGGACTTAGTTCGATTAACTTTAAACTGCCACGCAGTAGCCGCGGGCAGTTCTGCTCAACTAAGGGGATTTAAAAATGGCGGCCGGATGGGAACATGCAAATAAAGCCCGGGATATTTAAATCCCGGGCTTCATTTGCAACTCCGGTTGCCTGATTTGCCTACCTAGCTCGAATTAACGAGCTAGTGTAGACATACCCTTATCCTCTTTTGGGACCAGTCCCAAGAGAACCTCCGACACCCTCTCCCACCCCACTGCTTTCAATTATACAGAAGAGGCAGTGTTTTCAGGCCAGAGACTAGGAGGCACAACCATTGCCTGACTGTACAAAACTGGATGTCAGCATTGCTTGATGCTGAGATTTACCCATCCTGCAGTCTCACTTTGGTAGTGGTGGTATAATAGCTCCATCTCTTTGACCATCACCACTCACCAGAATATGTCCCACCGGCAGGTTAAGAGCAGGTCAGAAGACACCCTGTCTTCTCCATAATGACTTTGGGGAAGGGAAGGAGACTGGGGCATTCTCTGACATTGTACACACAAGCAGCTAAAGTATGTTAAAGAAAAATACTAAGTTTTATGCTTCTCTCTCCATTTCCAGCAAAATAATTACACTCGAATGCATCAGTCCCACAACTCACCTCTCTTCCCTTTCTCCAACTTCTCACTGTCTGCTCCTTCACTGGGATGGCCATAAGTACAGTAAGCTAGAAATTGACCAGGTAGCTGAACAGGCACCTCTACTGGCTTCTGCTCTCCCCATAAAAATAGCAGTGGGATTAGGGGAGACAATAGGGAAACTGTTCAGTAGGGATTCAAGTTCTTTAGGCTGCTATCACAGGGCAGACAGGGGATTCCTGGCTTTGTTTACTCTCAGAATAGCCATGAGTCAGCAGTCAGTGTATAGGGAAGACCATGAAGGGGTTTGCAGGAATTTACCTAACGGGTTTAAGATGATGTAAGGAAGCTAAACCTTGATTAGTTCAATTTGTACATTCTTTCCTTCACTTAAGGGTGCATGTACACCAAGTGCTGAAACTAGGCTATTTCTGGATGTAAATGAGGCCTCTTCTTATTTCATGGTCCTCTAAATACTCCTAAAGCCATCACTTCCAGCACAAAATGGCCCTTCCCTCCCCAGTCAAGAAATCCAAATAGGGCTCTCCCTCCCCAGCCTCACTATGGTAATTTCAGTATGGTTTAGCCATCCAGCACGGACCCATCCACAAAACTGGATGAACAGTGCCAGTCATGTTCACTTCAAGACATGCTTGCCTTACGAGTGAGAGAAAGCTTTTAGAAGCTCTCTCTATCTCCATCTCAGCCACTGAGATGTCATCTCCTGCAGAAAGCCCATTTCATCAATCTGTGCCGGAGGGTTAACTTGGATAAAGGCAAATGTGGGCTATGTTTTACCTGGGATGAAGCAGTCACATAAAAGCATTTTTAAAAGAGGCTTCAGGCAACTGTACATAAGGAGTGAGCCAAAGATTAGAGATGCAGTTCAGATAAGCACTCAGAAGTATAGATCTGATCCAAAGCTTTCTAAATGCTCCAGAGTTTATCATAGGTCCATTAAACAATGGATGCCATTTGCATCACCTGCACTAAATCTTTGCAGCCAGGATGTTGATCAAGCATAAGATGCAGCGGAACTCCTCCCCAACCCCGGGCCACGCTGTGGAGTTCCAGCTCATGCCTTCAGACCCACTACAGACAGGAGAAGTTGTTAGAGCCCCTCCATAGATTTGCAGTGTGGAAACATGGATATAAACATGGATCCCATACTCCATCCCCTGGCTATGGAGACAGGCCATCCTCCACACCAGTATGTGTGGGCTCGTACAGAGGCTCACTCTGCAATGGGCACATGTGTGTGCCAGTATTTTACCTGTGACTCCCCACTTCCCAAGAGCCCCAATATAAGACTTAAGTGGTGTAGGGGGCTTTGTTCGGGCTCTGTGTGCCAGGATGAATTTGACCCACTCTCAAAACAGACTCTCTTGTGATCTAGCACTCCATCTCTGGGAGATGCATAGACACAAGTAGACACGACACATCAAATGTCAGCGAAACATTCTGACTCACTATCTTCCCTCTAGCTACAAACAGACCAAGCCACTTGGATCGAGCCAATCTGTGCTAGTGACAGAGTCATTTAGCCTCCATGCCCCTTCAGACACTGTTCTCTCCTGAGGATGCTAATTGTGGCACTGGATTGTAATGCTCAATTATGGAAATCACAGTGATTCATTGCACCACTGCAAGAACCAACTCCAGCAAGCACGGGAAGAACTTGACTTGTGGACACCAACCTGCCCCCCGCCGATCAGACACCACCAAGGGCTTATCTACATGAACATTTAGGCTGTGTCTACATTGGCGCGATCTTGCGCAAAAGCAGCCGCTTTTGCGCAAAAACTTGCTGCCTGTCTACACTGGCCCTGAGTTCTTGCGCAAGTACACCGATGTTCTAATGTATTAAATCAGTGCTTCTTGAGCAAGAACTCTGATGCTCCCGCTCAGGAATAAGCCCTCTTGCGCAACTGTTCTTGAGCAAGAGGCCAGTGTAGACAGGCAACATGAATTTCTTGCGCAAGAAAGCCCTACGGTTAAAATGGCCATCAGAGCTTTCTTGCGCAAGAGAGCGTCTACACTGGCATGGATGCTCTTGCACAAAAGCACATCTCTTGCGCAAATGCACATGCCAGTGCAGACGCTCTCTTCTGGAAGAGGTTTTGCACAAGAACTCTTCTGCAAAAGAGTTCTTGCGCAAGATCATGCCAGTGTAGACGTAGCCTTAGTTTGCAGAAAGCCAGGGTTGAATCTACCTCATACGAAGTGACCATGGACTGTCAGTAGATCCTGCTGCTAAGCATTAACAGCTTAAAGAACTTGATCAAAGCAATGAGGACAGGCTCAATGCAAACTAATGAACAGCTAAGTCATGGCAAGCTAGTGTAGGGCAGATTCATACCGCAGCTGGTCATGCATTAAGTGTTCATGTAGACAAGGCCTAAGATAAAGACACAGCATCCTATGGTATTGCAGGTACTATCTGCACAGATGATTACAGTATTTTGTGATGTAGGGACATACCTACCAGACACCGGATCTGTCTAATTTGAGACAACTAACTCATTTCATGCACCAGTAGGTTATGGAACAGCCATCAGCTAGTAATGACTGTTGGCTACTACAGACTTATTAGCTCTGGAAGGCCTGGCTCACTCTTGTAAGGCAAAGGAGGACTTATGCCACCTTTGTTTCTCTTAAATTCTGGTGTCAATACAACTCCTGGCATAAGTTGGACGAGCCCCCCGGCAGTGTAACTCTCTCTCGTCTTCTGAGAACATTCTCAGTACTGTTGGAGGAATAAATCTCTCAGCATTCACAAGGAATAAAGGGATGACTATGCATAGTACTCCCATCTTCCACCACCACTGCATTCACACACACACATAATAAAGTATCTGAAATAAAAGTGAATACTCTCAGGCAGTTTCTGATGGTGTCAAGTAATTTACAATGCCTTTTGGTTTTTATTACTAAACATACACAAGATTATTCCTGTACATATCTTGCGTGTTCATAAATGACTTTCAGCTGCTATAAGGTAATAAAATACTTCCACACACCTGGCCACAATTACAGTGCAATTCATACTCCATTCGCCTTTCCTCCTATCATTTTCCTTAAAAATACAGTGTTGGTTTACAAAGCTTACAATGTCTAAACAAGCAAGTCCTGCCCACCCCACAGAAAATAAAGACTTGCTGGAGAAAACTATAAATTCACTTAGCTGCTTGTGGGACACATTATCACTAATGGAAAGTTTTCTTCCATTTGATCATTAGCTACAGGGGTCATGTATCTCTCATTTGGGCAGTGCCATCCACAGTTATGGCTCACCATAATCAATATAATACCTATTGCTAGTAATGCTATCTACTCAGGGCTGGCCTTACCATGAGGTGAATTGAAGTGGCTGCCTCAGGTGCCAGACTGTGGGGGGGTGCCAGTAGGACTCAGAGTGTAGAAAATTGTGTCTGCTGCTGGTGCATATGTAGTCTCTCAGTTCTAGATGCACAGTACCATGAGAGGAGTAGAACAGGAAGAAGGCAGAATTGAGACCTTTCAAAGTTTTGGCCCAAGCGAGGGGGCATAGGGGTGTCATTTGAGCTCCCCGCCTCAGCTGCCAAAATGTTGTGGGCTGGCCCTGTATCTACTATATATTTGAGAGAGTTTGTGTGTCTATCTGTGAGTCCATTTGTTCAAGAATTCCTCCTAAAACAGGGTTGGGGAACCTCAGGCCTGGGGGCTGCATGCAGCTTCCAACTTGCCTGGATCCGGCCCCCAATGCTCAGGGCCCACCCAGCATTGGGGAGCCCACACTAGTGCTCCAGCCACCTCCCACCCCACTGTCCCACTATGGGGCTGTAGCACACAAAATTTACTAAGCTGGGCCCCCCCAGACACTGATGTGGGAGGGATTGCGGGGAGTGTCTTTTTCCTTTTCATTTGGGAGCCACGTCAGTGAGGGGTTGAGGGTTTTTTTGTTTGGTTGTTTTTCTTCTCACTTGTGCATGGCCCCTGACTGATTTTTCTGTGGGTCAGTGTCCCCCAGCCCCAAAAAGGTTCTCCAGCCCTGTCCTTAATGGTAACAGTTAGTCCCACCAAATTCAGCATGTAACTTCCTCTTATCACAACTTAAAGCAAGGAAAGGGTTTGGTTGTGCCAGGACAATGGGATATGCCTAGAATGGGATTGTTTTTCATAACATGGAAAGGGAGGTGTCTGCTAGAAGGACAGTTATACTGTATAATGTCCATAGGGGAGCAGCAAGAGGCCAGAAATGGGCACCAGGACAGCTATAACACCATTGGGACAGCAGGGTGCAGGGGTGAAGAAACGGAAATATCTACTATGTATTTGAGAGAGTTTCTTTTTGGTAGACAGACAGACACAGTTGGAGGACATACACCCTTCCCCTGGCAGTGCCCACTGCAAGCTGTGGCATCAATGAACAGGCGCTTCTCACCTGGCCACAAGAGAGCTGAGATTGTCCTCTCTCCCTCAGGTTAGCCTACATACTGAACCTCTCGTCCCCGCCCCACCCCACAGCAATGATTTAAATCAAGAAAAACAAAAATTATTTCAGTGAAAGACCTGAGCAACACTAGGTAAATCCTTTGGTGAGAAAGAACTATAATGTTACAGAATAACTTGGAAAAAGAGTCTTTTGAAAGAAGGAAAATTGTCTGACAAAATAAAGGCAGGGCTATCAAAAGAGTTTAAAAAGATGAGTGACAAATCCTGCTGATCTACAGGGAGTAGGATTGTGACATAATAGAAAACAAATTTGTAGTCTTGAATTTTTTTTTTTGGTTTAAAGTATCATGCTTGCACAAGAAAAAATTAAGTATAAACATCCTTTCTTTTGGACCACACATACTGCAGCATTTATCAAATCCAGAATTCAAAATGATTAGAATCTGACTTGCAGCTGCAGTATCTGGAGCGTTTGTACTGCCCCTGTTTACCATTTAGAAGCCCAATGGATGCTTATCTGCAAAGAACAGTGTCAGTGAATTACAGGTGGGTTTGTTTGAAGTTTCATTTCTACTAGTAAATGCATGTTTTTTAGTGCTTTTAATTAGCTGTTCCTGGAAAGAGAACAACTCATGTTATTCTAACCAAATGTTTTCCATTGTGGCAACGCCAAGGTATGCATGAAGTTTTCAAACAAAAATGAATGTGTCCCTACTGTGGTGCCAATACAAGATAATGTATCCTATT
Source organism: Rafetus swinhoei (assembly GCA_019425775.1). Classification (NCBI taxonomy): domain Eukaryota; kingdom Metazoa; phylum Chordata; order Testudines; family Trionychidae; genus Rafetus; species Rafetus swinhoei. Next base: position 87,942,570 of record CM033427.1, read on the forward strand.
CATGACTGTTCAATGTTGTATAGTAATTCAGAAATGCAGTGGAGGTTATAATTGACATTTCTCAGAGGCATTTGTTACTAACTTTTCCTCTACTGTGGGTTATATCCTGCACCATGCTCTGACTTTAGCTATGATTGTGGTTGCTGAGCTCAGCACAGGAGGATTCATCAACTTATAGGATTGAGCCATGAATGTTAGACATGTCGCCTTTTCCATTGTCTGTCTAGTTCTGATTAGGGTTGCCAGATGGTTTAACAAAAAATACTGCATACCCCCCTAAAAAAACAAAGACAAAAAAACACCAGGAAAACATTCTGTTGAGAAAAAAAAAGTGGGAGACCAAAGTTGTTAAGTTGTTAAGCAAAGAAAGAAAGAAAGAAAGAAAAGGTGCTGTGCCTTTAAATGGCCCCATGCTCCTCACTCCCCCGCCCCTGCCAGATGTGGCAAGGGAAAATTGTCCCTGCCAGGCTTCCGTCCGAGGGAAACAGGAAATACCGGACATTTCACATGTCCAGTATTTTCTGTTTTTTTTACCAGACAGTGGGGCCTGAATAACAGACAGTCCAGGCAAAAACCGAACACCTGACAACCCTAGTTCTGATGCTGGGGAAAAAATGGAGAGGACCCATCAATACAATTACCAGAGAGAGTGAAGTAGTATGATCTACTGAAAAAGTTCAAGATCTTTCTTCTCTTCCATGTCCTTTTCTTTGATTTTACTCTTATTGCTGTGAACTTTCTTCATCTTTAGACAAACAACTAGTCTAAAACATAATGCACACATGACCCAGATATGTCCAGCAAATGGGAAAGCAGGACAATGCTATGGTAAGTATGAACAGTTGCATAACGATGGCTCAGAGTACATTTACTCTTATAGGAAAGGGAAATTTACTTAGCTTTCAACACAGAGTAAGTCAAAGATGCATTAAAACTGTCAAACTGATTGATATCAAACCTTGTCCCAAATGGGTTAGTCAGGAGAACAATATTTTAGAAGTGGTATTTTGTAAGCTAATATGAGGTGAAGACACAAATCCCCCAATTTACGAGCCTGGATGTGAAGGCCAAGAGTGACCTTTTGGCAGTAACCTAATAGCCAGCAGGATTATGGTGGATTAGAATAAGAGCTAGTATGCTAGTAAGGGTACTTTTGACACCTGCTTTCCTGTCAAGGCCACATCATCCCATTTGCCAGGATGGATGCTGCAGCATTAGAAATATTGAACAGCTGTTTACTGTTCCACCATTGCCATAGTAGGATATTCTAGGCCTGGGCCACCTGAATACACCCCTCATAGGCACTGCAGATATACCTCATTCTGCTGTATCCCAAATGCGTGGCAAAAACTGGTCTTGCTCAGTTCAAGGCAATAAAAAACCCAACACACTAATCAACATAAGTAGATCTCCCTTAATGAAGCCCCGTGAAAGGCACTTTCAAACAGATCAAAAGGTCTCACCTCAGGACCCAGGTTCAGAACTACCACAACTCAAAAATCCCAAACACAAGTCTGAAGGCTGGCCCAGCCCCATGCAGAGAGAGATGAAGAGCATTCAACCCCTTGTCAGCTCTACAGCTTCTTACTCCTTACTCAGCTTCATTTGCGTGTTTAATTAGGTCAGTCCTAGGGTGAGGCAGGGAGTCTCCTTGATTTTATGCAGGCCAGGGGTGCACTGGCAATCAAAATAGGTCTGGGAAATGGGTTGAGAATGGCCCACTTTTTCACATCAAAGAATTTTTTTAAAATTTACTCTTTGACCCCATTAGCCACACCCCTGACCCCTGTTAACCACGCCCCTGACCCCCATTAGCCACACCCCCTGACTCCCATTAGCCAGGCCTCTGGAGGTAACACTCTCGGGGCAAGTTGGACACATGACCAGAAGTAAAAGGAGTCAAGTGACCCCTCTAAGGACTTTTCCCACCATCCTCCTACCAATAGAGATTAGTTTGGCCCCAACCAAACCCTCCTTATGCAACTGTCCTGCAATTGCATTAACCCAATGTGTGTGGCATTAACTCGGGGGCAGAGAGGCTGGGGGAAGTGTTCCCTCTAAGAGTTTCCTCCCATGAGCAGAATGAATTTTGTGTTGTGTACCAGTACTGAGTTCATGTGGCTTGTTTGGATGTGCCACTGTGGCACCTAAGTTATTAATAAATATCTTATAAACCTCAACTTTTTCCCTCTGCTGCCATGTCTCCTCCCCTTGCTCCATCAGCTCCCCTGGTGCCTGCTGCTCCCCAACTGCTCACCCTCCTCTGCTATCCTAACTCGAACTCCTGCCCTTATCACTGCCCTCCTGAGACCTGCCCCCCTCCACCAGCCCTTCTCTCCCCCTTGTGCCCAGTAGCCCCACTCTGATCATGTGAGCTACCCCTCCTCATCCCTTCTCCTAACACCTTCCTCTACACACCTTCCCTGCCTCTCTCCTCTGGTGCTGGTCCCTCCCTGCAAGTGTCTGGCCTTCTGCTTCACCCCCAGAATCCCCTGGCACCTGCACCTTCCCTTAGCCCTGGTGCCTCCCCCTTCCCTCACTGCCTCTGCCCCCTTTGCCCTCTTTTTCCCTGATGCCCACCCCCTCACCACCCTCTGCCCCCATTCCCCTCATGCCCCTGTGCCCTCACATGACTTGCTCCATCCCCACCTTCCTCATGCCCACCCCTTCTTTCAAGCCTTATCCCAGCACCTACCGCTCCAGCCCCCAATGCCCTTACCCTTTCCTCTCCCAGCATCACCCTGTCCCCCCTCCCACTGACACCTCCCCTCCTGTCCTTTTCCTCATTGTCTCCACTTGTCCCTTGGCATTTGTGTCTCCTCCACCCTGTCTCTTGGTGCCTTCCCCTTTCTTCTCCTGACCTGCCCCCCTCCCCTCAGCACAAGCCCCTTCCTCTGCCACCCCTTCCTCCTATTTTCCCCCCCTCCCCACCTACCTTCTGCCTTCCAGTTTGCAGGGCTGGAGTCTGTGATTGGGCCCCAGCTGATTCCGGGGCTCCAGACCACGTGCCAGGCCTCGAGCTGGGCCACGCGGTGCAACTCTGGGCCGAGCGCTTTTAAAGTCCTGAGCCGTGATGTCACGCCACACCCAGGTGTCTCCCCTCTCACCTGTTGCGTGGCATTTGAACACGCCGTGCATGCGCTCCCTCAGCTCCACCGTGCCCTGTACATGGCTGGCGCATGGCGCTGGGGAATTTAAAGTGAGGGGCTGCGGCGCCCCGTCACAATCCTCCTCCTCCTCCAGCAGCCTCCAGCTTCGGAGGACAGCCCACTGGGAAATTCCCGGTGTCCCGCCGGGCCAGTCTGCCCCTGATGCAGGCGGTTCTGATTGTTCCATTGGTAATGCTTTCTAGAAGGACTGTGATGGAGTGTAACAGCAGTGTGTGGCTATGCTACTTGTCTGAAGATATGATGCAGCAAGTTATGGTGCATCTTGATTAAAGTCAATATGCACAGAAGTTGGTGGCATGAGGCCCAAATATAAAGAAGACCCAATGTATTGAACACCAGAAATGAGATGGCAAATACATAAGAAAACACCTAGCTAGAAAAATAATGACAAAAGACTTTCCAAGCTGGTAAAAGGAAGGATGTGATGTTACTGAGAGGTCAATAGATGTCAATGGTAAATTTATTTAAAACCCCGACTGATCACCATGACATACAGAAAGAAAAATGCAGAGATTTGCTGCATTCTTCCATAATGCTTTGCAATACAAATTTACCAAGAAAATGATAAAGTCTTAAGGGGAATGAAGGCCAAGAACTGAATGGCAATGGACACTGAACTACCTTAGAAATGGTCTCTGCAGAACAATTCTGAAGCACACTGTGGAGAATCTGAACTACTGCTGCTAGTACTGTCCGTGTCATGCAGATGGAGAACCTCGTCCTCCATAATTTTAATCTCACACCTTTTTGCCAATACTAATTTGAAAACTGTTGTAAACACCAGTACTAAAAGTGAAAGCAAAATGACTAAAGCTTTCTAGTTTGCACAGTTTGCCTTCTACAGGCTGTGCTTCCAATAATGGCTGTGCTGTTCAATCAGTGAATTCATTGATTATTCACAATTATTGAATATGAAGCAACCCTCAATGATGTGGTCAGGAAGATTATTTACCACTCCTGGCGATATGCTAGGAAAAGACAACCACCAGTGTCTCTGCTCTTACAAAACTCAACCTCCTGCTACTAATGGAAGCCCAAATGGAATGTAGCCTACTGGCAAGTGATGGAATGAGCGGAGCCGCCTGGGGACAGGAGCAAAAATCAGGAAAAAAGAGAAAAATAAATAAAAACCTAAAGCACACAAAGAGGGAAAAGCAGATAAGGAGGAAAGAATGGAGACAGAAAAAGAGACAGAATGGTAAGGGAGAAACAAGAGAGATGCCAACTGTGTAGGGTCAAGGTGCAGGACAGGTAGGAGAATGGGTCCAACACAAACATATTGCAGGAAGTGCTCCATTAAAAACAACGGCAACCACACCTCATACAATCCAATTCCTCCACGTCTTCCACTAGCAATTTGGGTTAAAAACGCCTTTACTATTGGATGGACCACTTAGAAGTTTATGAGTCTGCTGTAGCCTTTGAGCTAACAGAATTGGATATTACCACAGAAAGAATCTTTGGCAAATACTTTGTGACAGTGTATTACTTCCAGAGCACATGTATTCTTGAATCTATGCTCTGCACTTCTTTAATTCAGAATAATGGCTCAATGCGGGTTTTGTGGGAGCCCAGTGTTTCGAAAGAGTCACCTACAAAACTCTTCAGTAGCTGCATGACGGAGCAGTACAGGGTAACTGCATGTAAGTATTCAAAGAATATTTGTGTATATTCACCAGCATTTCACAGCTTTGCATGCTCCAAATGCTGGGGAACTATGTTTACGTAAGATATTATAGCCCCTAGGTGTGCTACAAATGTTTTTTAAATAGTTTCTTCAAGTACAATCCCAGATCTATTCCTCAACAACAACAAAAATTGGTAGCAGCTCTAGATAGGAGATGAAGGTCTTAAAATACTTTCACCTCACTGTCTCACTTCTCTGTAAACACAAGAGGATTTGATTTCTAGCTGTTGTATAGACATGCTCTCAGACACTATAGTGATGAGGGTAATGAAAGAACCTGTGTAGACTAGGCTAGAGTAGAATGCCAGGATGAGATTAGTGTGATGTCATTCTTCAAATAAATTTTGATTTATTGACTTTTGGAGCGGATGAAATAAATTCTACTGTCTGTTACAGCAGCTCAATCTGGATCAATTCCAGTGAAACTGATGAGTTGGCCCAGGTTTGCACCTACGTAACTAGGAGAAGATTTTTGGATCCCGGAGCAACTGCTAACCACCCAAAGCCAGGTTGTGGTTTTCCTTTGTTTGGCAAGTCTTACCCATATAGCTGCTGATCATAATACTAGATAATATTTAGTCTTGCCTTGAGTGCAGAGGCCTGGACTAGAAGACCTTGAGAGGTCCTTTCCAGTCCTATGATTGGTACTGCAGCAGCAGGAGAGAGTCCCAAGACCTTACTTTAGGGAGAGCCCCACCTGCAGACGTGAGATGACTCTGAATTAGGTGTATGTGTAGAACAAATTCAGCCATCCTGTAACTCAACTGGAGCTCTGTGGAACTACTGCACACATGAACTGGGAAGTTCTCTGGTTTCCCAGAATTAGATTATAACTATGGGATGATTTCTTCTGGGTCATGTCTCCCAAGCCCTCCAGAACATGACACCACATCTGATAAATGGTATGCATATTTCTAAATTTGCGAGTACACCACTGTTCATATACAATTTCCTTCTGTGGCTAAATATTTTGTTTTAACATGTTTAAATAACCCCGACTGCACCTGTTGAAAGAGTCTGATGCTTCAGATGATTGGCTAATATTAAAAATCTCTTTTTTTTTTCAAATTAATTAAAACAAATCAAACAACAAGAACACTCAGTTTCTGTATCAACCATGTTTCTAAAAGTCACTCACAATAGGCCAAATCCTCACACTAATTCTGAGGAGGCCAGGCTGGCACAGTTCTTTGCAGAGCAGCCGCTTTGTGTGCAAGCTCAACGAAGGCTTAGCAAGGGTTTCTGGTGCTTGCCATCTGACCTGAGATAATCCTGTCCCCTCTCTTCTGCTCAAACTCTGCAGAGGATGCTGTAGCTGTTGTGGTGCAGCATGCCCCCATGGAGCACTGCCTCCCATAATATCACCCCATGGCAACTTCACTGCCATAACACGGACCTCCCCTCTGGGAGAAGGGTCATTGCTGTACAGCTGCCGGCACCTCTGGAGCCGTGGCTGAGGATGAAGGATGGGACCCTTTCCTATCCAAAATCTATTGGTTCAGTGCCACTTTAGGCTGCAGAGCTGTGACTGGCCTGTTTGCCTCTCAGCTGGAGAGTCACGGTTTGGTCAAATAGTTGTACAAAACATGTTCACATGGAACCTAACCTTGTTCATCCAAACAAACTCTCAGCTGCACCTGGGGATTGATTTCAGCATATGGCATTTCTGGTGCTGGGATAACCAGTTAACACTGCACAGTATCTCTCTCTCTCTTACACACACAAAATACTTTTTCCTGAAAAGCTTTATAAACTCTGGATCCTTTTCTTCTGCAGAGTTTATGACTCATCCAGCTCCTGAAACCAAAAAGATTATTGTTATATTAATGCGGCTGCCTATAGGGATGTGAACAAGTAACCAGATACCCGGTAAGAATCATTCTTAACGAGTGATGCTTACCGGGTTACAGTTAACTATTACCTGTGAGCGGCCCTCAGCCCATGGCCTGCTGTGGGTGGAGGGGTGCTCCAGCCCCATACTGAGCTGCTGGCTCCAGGCCCGCACGGGTTGGGAGTCAGCAGCCTCACATGGGGCTGGAAGTGGCAGCTGGGGGGTCGGGCTGTCACTTCTGGCCCAGTATGAGGCTGCTGACTGCCACGCAAGGACCCATGCACGGGGTCGGAAAAAGCTGAGCTAGAGTAGCCCCTGCCCACGATGCAGGGGTTGCCCTGCCCTCCTGCTTCCATTTTAATTAGTTAACCAGTTAAACTTAATGTTTAATGGTTACTAATTAAAGTGGATTTTACATCCCTAACTATCTGCAGAAATTTCATATCCCATGGATCATCGAGTTTGTTCTGACAAGTCATGGGGGTCAGTTTAGAATATGTAATCTGAGAAAAAGAAGATGAAGTCCTAACTCCATGGAAGGAATTCCACTGACCAAAATTTATTATTTGCTTTAAGTCGTATCTGTGTCCTGGCTGTAGCAATAGCAGGAGCTCCAGTTCATACAAAGTACTGGCATTTACAGCACTGTATTATGCAACCCTGCTCAAAACAAGACTAAATTACATGTTGGTGAAAACATGGACACTCACTCTTGCCACGTCTACACTAGCATTTCTACTGTTGCTACCAGTAGTCGAGTGTTGTAGTGCATCTGGTAGGAAATTTTAAGTAAAAGTTCAAGTGTAGGCAGGGTCACTATTTCTGGACAATATCCAGACCTACTGAGACGAAACTGTTGATAATGCAACTACTGACAAAGTAGAAAACATCCACTCACCATCAGCAGCAAGTAAATAGGAAAGTTAATCAAACTAAGAATTTCTCCCTGCAATTTCCCCCTTTGTAGATCTACTAAATCCATGCCAACCCTTTTGTTTTTCCAGTACCTGAAAGATGAGAAAGCTTCTTAGAGCACAGCTTAATCTGTGGAGAAATGGGGAGCTCGGCTCACCCACTTCATAAAGAAACCTGGAAGGAAACTTTCCTTGTTAAAATTCCTCTTGTTAAAAAGCTGTGAAGTCATAAAATTTTACTGAACAATGGCTTCTCATACAAAAAGGGTTCTTCAGTCAATAGTTTCCCTCTAAGCTGTTCCAAATCACGCTGGCTACAATAAACTCAGCTCCTCAAACAATCAATGCAGGAAACAGGGTGGCTTCTATAGGTTTAGCAGCTGTTCAACATGCTCTGTTGTGGATCTGTCTGTGCAATTTTGCCATGTTTTCCCACCGCCTTTCATTATCTTACTTATTAGAAAAAACCAGGAAAAAAATCAATTTTGAAAATAGTTTTTTGGGACCATCTTGGATTCGCTTCCCTCCTCTCTGTAGCATGTTACTTAAGCTGGAAGTGGTTGCTCAGGAGTGTGGCGATTATAAAAAGGAGCAGTTTAAGCCCTGAAATGAAGCAGACAAGTGATTTGCAATCCAATAGCACTATTTAGATCAGTGCTATTTGTTTATTTCTAGAACACTCCTGTGAATTCCAGAAATATAACGCAGGGTTTTCTATAGAACAAGCCTCTGTCCAATTTCTTTCAAGAAGAAAAAAAATCCAGTGGCTACATTGCCAAGCCTCCTCTTTATCTGGAAGCTATCGGGGGAGTAAGTGAAGTAGAAATATAGTGGTGCTGATATGCATTTCTACTGCAAACAGTTGTCTTGTTTTCTCACTGTCCCTAACAAAAAGGGCACATGCAGTAGACCTGACTAGCATTTTGGCAATCTATGAAATAGATTTTTTTTTTTTTTTGCTGTGAGTATAGTTTGATATATTATTTCACATGCAGTTTTGCTTCCTAGGACAACATCAGGGTTTTTGTTGTTGCAGTTCAGATGTCTTATTAACATGATGCAGTGTCGCTATATGTCATTGCACTCCCATTTTAGATCCATACAGACTCACTGGTATTAAGGACAGAAGGGACCATTCTTAACATCTGTCTCAGTGGTTTTCAAACTATGGGTCGCAACCCAATACTATGGGTCGCAACTGGGTCATGGAATGTTGGGCACTGGGTCTCCTTGCTGCAAGGGGATCAGGTAAGCAGAGGAAGTTCTACCTGCCTGTCCTGACACAACAGACTGAGCAGCAGGCCCAGCTCCTAGGTGGGTGGGGGAGCACATAGGGCTCTGTGCGCTGCCCCTACCCTGAGCACTAGCTCCACGCTCCCATTGGCTGGGAACCTGCTGCTGGCTGCTTCTGGGGCACAGCATGGTCTGAGATGCCACGAGAGGCAGGAAGCTCGCCTTAGCACCCCCACTGCACCGCTGACTAGGAGCTGCTCAAGGTAAGTCCCTCCTGTCTCTGCCCTGATCCACCCCACAAAGCCAGAGCTCTCTCCTACACCCAAAGCTCTTATCGTCAGTCCCACTCCAGGGCCCACACTTGAGTCAAATCATGTTGGGTTGCAGGCATCAACAATTTCTTCAACTGGGTCACGAGAAATAAAGTTTGAAAACCTCTGGTCTGTCTTGACCTTCCATGTAACACTGGCCATATAATTCTCCACAGTAATTCTGGCATCAGTTCCAATATTTCCCAGGGCTTGGGAATCTTCACTTATAGGAGACAAATCATCTGTAAATGACAATTTAACTGTAAGAAGATTCTAGTGTGGTGAGTTAAAGAGTCACACCAAGAATAACAAAATAGTTATGGTGCAATGGATAAAGGTAGATGGGCTTTATCTTGGACTGTAGCTTGGAAAAATGTAATACATTTTGCAGCAAATTTTCATATACTGCAGGCCCTTAATACACATGCTGTCTGTGTGGCAATGTAGTACAGACATACCTTGTTTATCCACATGCCATTTAACCAAATTTCAGGTTATTCAAAATTTAGATATGTCCCTGGACTATAAAATTCATGTGGAAATCAGTTTTATTTACCTGAAACTTTGACCACTATATTGTTTTGAATGACTCCTGAGTTATTTGGATAATTGGGATTTACTTGCATTCTAATTATGCCCATTGCTGATTCCTATAAGCATTTTTTCTCATGACTGGATGAGAAAAAATGGATGTCAAGTCATATATTAACTTATGTTGCTCAGTTTTGCTCTTTTGTAAGAATTTAAGTCCCTTCTACTTTTCATTACAGAGAGGAAGGCATGGCTCTTTTTCATGGGTCTGTATTTGTGATAGTATTTTTCTTCAGATTTCCCACTGGTTCATTTCCACTCTTATCTAATCCACTTCAGAGCAGATGTAGAAAAAATGGGATTAAAACATCAGAAGACTATCTCCACTGGTTCCCTCACTATTGCTACCACGAATGACGCTGTATCAATAGTAGTACAATGGTGAGAAAACTGAAGGAAAATGCTAGTATAGATAACACCACATTAGATTTAGTGGTCTATTCTAAGATGTGGGCAGACAGAAAACACTAATTAAGCTTAGGTGTATAAAGATTTCCAAGTGCGAAGTGCGGCCTACCTCCCCACTCCTCAATAACAGATATTCACAACACTGCAGTCTCTTGTATACTACGTCTTGAAATTAGGGCTTGTGCTAATTTGAAGATTCATTTTTTCTCTTGAAGTTTGTGAACAACAGAATTCACTTTTCATATGATCACTTTTAGATTGGCCAAAGTTCATCAAGTACAACATGAACCAACTGTAAACTGTTTGGATTCAGTCGTTATTTGTCTAATATTGAGATTCTTTCCGCTAATGCAAAGTGCAGAAGTATCTATTTAAAAATCTAGACTAGTTGCCCCTTTCCCCAGGAATAATCTGATACTCTAATTCCAATCCTACTAAGGGAATGATTGTGCTAAGATTTATTAATGAATCCTAGAAGAGCTTATTTGCCACAGGTCAAATATCTGACCACTTAAGACCTGCCTGTTAAGTTGTTCAGAGCAAATGTTTTATGGGGGCCCAAAGAAGCAAGGTAATAAGGATTTGTAAATGCCCTTTACTCAGGGGTTTTGAGGTGAGCATTTATCTGTTGCCTGGTGCTTCATTGATGCTATGTAGGAGAAGGTTTCTATTGCACAACAAACAGCAGCAGTGATGAAAGAAATCATAGCAGTACCATAACCAAATGTTCTTTACCTGCTGAAAGTGAGAGTTAGGGCTACATCTCTCAGGCAGACATCTTGGTAATGCACATGAAGTTCTTTGCATGGAGAGAGCAGAAGAGATTTAACTATGATACCATGGAAAGAAGGGAAGACAGCAGTTGCATTGCCAATTATCATCCCACTTACTGGCAGTCAGTAAGTAAACCAATGAAAATTGTCTAGCATTAAAAACCACATATCATTCTTAAAATGCAACCAGCTCTGGGGTCGAAGCAGACAGCCAAGCAGGCTGTGAGGGTCTAGATCACTGTGAAATATTTTAGCCTGCAAATATTGTGTTCAGGGTTTTGGAGCAAACCTCAGCTCTTACCAAAAAAAGGCCTAAACTGCATTCTGTCCAGCATCATCTGACAAGATTATACTTGTCAATGAGTGTTTGGAGTCTGTATATCATTATATTATGATGATTTTTAACATGTAAATTACAGCAGCAATTAAAGCTCTCTACCCAGTCAGGCTTCCATTGGGCTAGGCACTGTAGATCAATATTGAAAAGGGATTCCCCATACACACTATGAGGAATCATTACAGATTCCTCCCTTTATACTTGATATGCTGAAGTATTTGAGTTTATCCTCAGCTGAACAGTAATATTTAGTACTTGTTCATTGTAGCGTCACTCTACTTAGAACAGTCCGTCTTAGAATATGTTCTAGCTTACTGTACTAAACAATCTATTCTTCTTTAAATGTAGCTGTGCCACTTAGAATACATTTCTCATACCTAAAGATGAGCTTTGTGTGCTTGAAGGCTTGTCTCTCTCGTCAACAGAAAATGGTCCAATAAAAGATATTTCCATAGCCATCTTGTCTAATCTCCTGGGACCAACACGGTTACAACAACACTATCTAAACAGATATATACATGCATGGCCTAATGACCAAAACCACAGTGCTGATAGTCAGCTTTTTGGATCTGATCCCAGTTCTGCCACTGACAGTCACTTTTTCCTTTGCTGGTACATTCATTTGCACACACAATTGTGGTGATCATATATAAACATGCAAGTACAGAGTAATGTGTATGTTTGTGTGCACAGATATCAAGACTTTTCTTTCTGAAAAGCGCTGTCTGTACCTCATATTCACCACTCCTTCAGCACTAAGAAGGAACTGAACAGTCTCTGGCTCTGTAGCTCCTTTGTATAGAGCCTCCTGTTCCCTGATTGGCTGCTTCCTTGCAGCCACTGTAGCCTACTTGGAGGACGTCTTTGCTGCTTCTTTCCTGGGATGATTGTGGCAGGACCCTGAGGCCTCTAGCAGAGGCCTCTGGGACTGGCCCAACCCATCATAAAACCCAATGAGGCCTATTCTAATGTCATATGCAAGAGGTCACTTTCACGGCTCACCCTCAAAAATCAAGCATAAGTGTGGGCCAGATCTGGTCTAACAGCTTTCTCAAGAATTGCCTCTGTGGGGGAAGAAGTAACATTAATTTATCAGCATCACAGCCTCCTGAGAATCTACTATGACACCAATGAAGAGTGGATTGTGTCTTTGCATGAGTTCAGATTGCCTGGGTCAGAAGGCTTGTGTCTAGGGGAGTAAAGAAAGAGAGCATTAAAAAACTATCAGAAATGTCCTGGAAAAGCAGTATGGTGGAAAGTTGTTCTGTTTAAAAGGAAAGAGGGAGAAATAAAGTCACTGTGATACTTGTTAAGCATACAGTTCCCTTTGGTTAAAACTCTAGAGAGAAGAGTGCTATGCTTTCTACCCTTTGTCCGTCTTGTTTATTTAAATCATAGGTTCTTCAGAGTAGTGACTGTCTCTTGCTATATGCTTCTACAGCGCCTAGCATAGTCAGGCCCTGATCTCAGTTAATGCTTTTACATGCTAGTGGGTTTTACCCAATAGCTTATTTCGGCTTTTTTGGCGCTGTCTACACAGCAGGAAGTCCAAAAAGAACACTCTTCCTCTGACTTCCCTTACTCCTCTTAAAATGAGGGGCTACAGCTCAACATCATTTTAACATTATGTTGAAATAACTGCTTGCTGTGTAGATACAGACTATGTTATTTTGGATTAATGTCAGTTATTCCAAAATAACGCTGCTATGTAAACATAGCCTTAGGTGCCACAGGACTACTCATGGTTTTTAAAGTTACAGACTAACATGGCTACCCCTCTGAGGCTATGTCTAGACTGCCGCTTTTTTTCAGAAAAAGGTACGCAAATTACGCTCCGCAATTTGCGTACCTTTTTCCGATTGTTTTTTCAGAAGAGGCTTTTCTGAAATTTGACCTGTCTACACTGGGCCAAATTTTGGAAAAACCTCCTCTTTCAGAAGAGCCCTTATTCCTCATAAAATGAGGAATACAGGGCTTCCAAAAGAGCAAGTCTACTCTTCCGCAAAAAATGTTGGAAGAGCAGACGTGTTCCCTGGACGTAGCGGAGTTTTTCCAGGATACTGGAGACTTTTCTACTTGCTACAGTTATGCAAAAGCCATAGAAATAACCCTTCCACTCTCATGCCTCCTAATGGCACAGGTTTATCATCTACTGCATTTTTTTAGATAAAGCTGTCCACTGCCACTGTGAATTAGGCACACTGGCTCAACCTCTTGATTTAAAAAAAATATATCTAGGCTTGATTTTGCAAAGGAATCTAAGGAACCGAGGCTCCAAAGTCCTATTAAAATTCATAGGGATCTGAGTGCCTCATTCCTATAGATGCTTTAGAAAAGCCAAGCCATAGAAGTGAAAGAAAGGAGACACTAGTGGAATTGAGCAATGGTGGGAATTTAGCCATCCCAGCTAACATGGAGTATAAAAGACCAACGGTGTGAGGCAAGGCATTTGCACCTCCTGTCCTCTCATACAGTTTCACTGGAGGAGGAAATCACTTCTAGCAAAGGACTGGTGGTGAGCCTGCCTGCATCTCTCAATAAGTGTCTAACAGGAGTGCGCAGGTTTAACCTATGGCTGCTTTTCTATTGGAGGCCCACTGGTGGAGATGGCCTATGGGATCCTCTCTGACACAGCACATCTTCTCAGTGCCCTTGTCTGGTCCAATCCCTTAGCTGGTACTATCCTATCCCATTCTGGACTTCCACACCCAGACAGAATGAAAGCTTGCATTACTGTGCCACTTCTAGGCAGATTTGCAGCATGCCCCAGAAGTCAAGAGACCAGAGGTATTTTGGCCTGGGCAGCAGGAAGCAGCTTATTCCACAGACCAGAGCCCTTCACAGAGGATGCTGGCCTATGAGCCACCTTTTTTTTAAATGGAGACAGCTCTAGCTAGAGCACTTTTGCTGGCATGAGGAGAAAGTTTTTCAAGCAGGCAAGTCTCCGGCCAGTTCGGCTTGGTAGGTGAAAACCAACACCTTAAATTCAATCTGGAAAACCAGTCGGCAAGCAGTGCAAAGCCTGGAGCACTGGTTTCATGCTTTGCCACTCGGAGCAGCTGTCAGCAGAAATCCCAAATCCAGGGCTCACTAGATAAACAGTGGAAAATTGAGGTTAGTTTGCTTCAGTTACAGCTGGGTTTGGAGGTTACCGGCCTTTGCACAGGGAGGATGTTGATGGTGGCCTACATTTTTATAGTCCAGCAGAGTTTAGAGCTCTGGTTAAAATCAAGACCCTGCATGGTCAGCTACACACAGACATAATAGTTCAAAGGTGAGTGTTTATCCCCCTCATTTCATTTGCTTTCCCAAGAGCCTCTTTGTTAATTTTTGCCATAAGACAAAAGGTCAGTTTTGATGTTGCTCCTAGAAATATTCTTGTTGCTTTGTTTTGTTTATATCCTCCCCCCAACCGCCTTTCAGGGAGAAATGCAAGACTCCCCTCTGCTTAGTGCCAGCTGCAAGCAGGATGGTGAGAAGAATGAGAACTCTAAAGAAGTGGGTGGGAGGAAAGAGGGAGGAGGAAGAGAAATAAAGGAAAATAAGGAGCAGCGTTTTGCCTCTGGCCATTTGCAAACAGCTTGTGGGATCCTCACATCACACACATTGTTGGGCAGCCTGTGACGTTTCTGAACACACAAGCTGTCATTTCCTTGCAAGAAGTCAGCTCTGTTAAACCCTTCAATCTACGTGGGTGGGCGCCTGCAAAGACACCCTGTCTCATCCCATTCAGGAACTGCCCTCTGTCACTGCACTCATGGCAGGCTGGATGTTTGTTGTTTAAGTAAATAAACTGGTCAGTGTCTCAGGCTAGCTGTGAATGCGCTGTCCTCCCACCACCACCGCTTCCCGGCCACACGGGGGGAAAAGAACCCCCCCTCCAAGCAATAACAAGATGAAAAAGTTCACAGAGAGATCCAATGCCACCCACTAAGCCCTAACCTTCAAATAATCACTGACCAAATGGTGTCAGCGTAGGCCCCTGCAGCCTGTCAGCACTCAGCTTTCCAAGGAGGAGTGCATCCTGGAGGTGACTTTAAAGAATCTTTCCTCAAAAGGGAGACTCTGAGAAAGTGCAGCCCCAGGACACTTTGATTTCCCTCCAGGTTTTAAAGTTCTGGGGGTTTAGTTCAGTCCCCTTGTTGCGCTTGGCCCATGGTCAGTCTCTCTCTCTTCTTGATGGGAGGCCAAATTCAGCCCTAGAGTAAGAGGGTGCAAAACCATGAATTCGCACCTGTTATACAAGCCTGTACTTGACCTTCAGTGTACAAATGAGATTTTAAGCCAGTTTTCCCCCCATTTATTCTGTTGCATCTACTGTACCAAGTTTCTGTTTCACATGTGCCGTTCTACAGCAGGGAGCAGAAATTTGTATCACAGGAAAGACTACCAAAAACTGCAAAGAGGATCGCTTTTGAAACCAGGTGTACATATCGTCAAGTACTGCTCACTGAAGTGGGGAATACGAATGAGATTTTTGTCTTGCTGGTGCCTATGGCCAGGGTTTCTCAATTAAAACAGGGATTTTTTTGAGAAATGCCTGAGAATGTATGCTTAAAGCTGAAGACCATGTGGACACACGGACCACAAGATTCAGCCCTATGTCCATCCAGATCCTGTCACTTTGCCTACCAACAAAATGCACCCACCTGTTTTACAGAGAACATACTACAGACCCTATAAGTCTCAGCCCCGGTGAAGGTAGAGGCAAAGGTGAACTGTACCACCAGAGGCATTACACATGTAGGGGAACACAATCACACAGATTACCCACATTCCACCTTTGGGAAAGCACAGTGTTAATGCCCCTTATGTTAACTGCAGTCCTTTGCCTGGGGACCAGGAGAATATATGATTTAATACAATTCTTTACTAATAATCTGATCTAGAACATAGACCTCTCCCTATCCCCATATACAACCCAATTACCGTTTGAATAATCTTTCCAATCTTTACCAAGAATTACCTCCTGTTTAGAGAGACCACCAGCCTCTGCCTGGCAGTCTGGGAGATTAACCCTAAAAATACATTGTATTGTTCAAAGCTCAGATATCCAATCCTGTTAGTAATGACAGAGCAGCTGGTTTTAGGATAATAACAAGTGGTGTGAATTAAGACATTCTATAAAGTGCACATTCTATTTAGAGACAGGCCTGCTGTCTGAATGATTTATTTTCCCACATTCCTTATTTGAGACTTTCCTGCCCATTCAGGTGTATTTCTGTGTCAGCTCTTCAGAGACGCAACATGAAAGAAAATCAATGTATCCCCTGATTTGGGACACAGGATAGGAAAGCACAGATAGGCTACGTCTAGACTACATGGCTCCGTTGACGGAGCCATGTAAAATAGTTTACTTGGCATAGTCGAAGCGGGGATTTAAATAATCCCCGCTTCATTAAAATAAAAATGGACGCCACGCTGTGCCGATGATCAGCTGATCCGGCATAGCGTGGCAGTCTAGACGCGGTGCGGTCGACAAGGGAAGCCTTTGTTGACCGCTCTGGTAAATCTCATTTCACGAAGCATACCGGAGCGGTCGACAAAGGCTTCCCTTGTTAACAGCGCCGCGTCTAGACTGCCGCGCTGTGCTGGATCAGCTGATCGTCGGCACATTGCGGCTTCTTTGACTATGCCAAGTAAACTATTTTACATGGCTCCGTCGACGGAGGCATGTAGATTAGACAGATCGGCATAGGGAAATGAAGCTGCGATTTAAATAATCGCGGCTTCATTTAAATTTAAATAGCTGCTCCGCTCTGCCGATCAGCTGTTTGTCGGCAGATCGGGGCAGTCTGGACGCGCCGCGGTTGACAAGGAAGCCTTTGTCGATCGGCGCAGGTTAACCTGATTTCACGAGGCATACCTGCACCGGTTGACAAAGGCTTCCTTGTCGCATCACGGCGCGCCCAGACTGCCCGATTTGCCGACAAACAGCTGATCGGCAGAGCGGGCAGCCATTTAAATTTAAATGAAGCCGCGATTATTTAAATCGCGGCTTCATTTCCCTATGCCGATCTGTCTAATCTACATGCCTCCGTCGACGGAGGCATGTAGTCTAGATGTACCCATAGTGAAAACAGAGGTTTGGATGCTCAGAAGCACAAACCATTCATGATGAGATTGATTCATGATGTGATCAACCAAAATTTGACTTGTGATCACCAAGAAGTTCACAAGAGAACCTAAGCTAAATTTCAGGCAAGTTTTGGGCGATGGGGCAAGAAGGAAAGGTTTACAGAAGAAAAATGGGATTCTGCCCTGCCTCAAACAAGACAAAGTTTAATATTTCAATTGAGATCACCTCGATTGAACCAAATTACAAAGCAAAAGTAGGTCATAGAATCCTAGGGTTGGAAAACAGCTCAGGAGGTCATTGAGTCCAACCCCCTGCTAAAAGCAGGACCAATCCCAACTAAATCACCCAGCCAGGGCTTTGTCAAGCCAGTACTTAAAAACCTCTAGGGATGGAGATTCCACCACTTCCCTAGGTGAACCCATTCCAGTGCTTCACCACCCTCCTAGTGAAAAAGTTTTTCCTAATATCCAACCTAGACCTCCCCCTCTGCAGCTTAAGACCAGTGCTCCTCATTCTGTCATCTGTCACCACTGAGAACAGCCTCTCTCCATCCTCTTTGGAACCCCCCCCCCCTTCAGGTAGTTGAAGGCTGCTATCAAATACCCCCTCACTCTTCTCTTCTGTAGACTAAATAAACCCAAATCCCTCAGCCTCTCCTCATAAGTCATGTGCTCCGGCCCCCTCATCATTTTGTTGCCCTCTGCTGGACCCTCTCCAACGTGTCCACATCCTTTCTGTAATGGGGCACCCAGAATTGGATGCAATACTCCAGATCCACACTAAAAGGTGTTTTACCAAATGTCCTGTGACCAAAACTACCAAGGCACCTGAACACTATAATTGGGCATAAAGTGACACTCATCTCTAGGATTCCCTTTCTCTAAGCTGCAGTTAAGCTACCTTTACAGCCCCTTTTCACTAATGGAGCAGTACAAATACCATCAGCAGATCTGCGAATCAGGCCCAATGTAATTTAAAGAGCTTAGAAATAACACGGCTATAGGAGTTAGGATTCCACACTTGCGGTTATACATAGCTGGAGTAGGCTGCCCTATCCTTTGAACTAGCCATCCACCTGGTTTGGTTTTAAGGCAATTTTTATCAGTGTACAATGAACTGAAATTTTGACTGTTCATTGTTTTTTGTTATTTTAGACTGACTCTTCTGCATTATGTTGTCTCATAACGAAGTATGCTAGCCTAATATTGCTCTGATTGGAGTCTCCTGGGACTAAAATGCATAGTTATGAGGCCCTTCCAGATAGCAACATTTTAAATCAATTGAAGGAAACTTTCCGCAGGATAGTTCAGGCTTGCATTATGACAGGAAATTAGGGGAAGGTGGATACTGCACAGTAGGTTAGTTAGAAGGATGTTTGTATAAATATAGTGCTACTAGGCTTGGCACTGTCTTTCAAATTCTCTTCTTTCATCTTAGTTCAATTACAAAATAACATGGGGGGGGAGGTTATATGTGTGTTCTAAGGGAGGTGGTTTTTACTCACAGTACATTTCTTAAGAAATGACTGGAAAATGACTGGCATTCTGGATGTGCAGATCCAAATCAAATCTGCGGAATCTTCATTGCTACAGATGACCTGTGAGAAGACCTTAAAACCCCCTTCCACCCCCCCCCCCACCACCACACACACACATACAAAGCACAGATTTAGTTGGCCAAGCAGGCACATAGGGAAATGATTCTCTTTATGTGTAATCTGTATAAACTTCATCTGGAATTGTTTAGAAACTTGAACCCCTGAGCCCTCACAATGCCATGTTAACGGAGTCACTTATCGGAGTAGGACTGCATCGTAGGCGGTGGCAGTGATGTTGAATACTAATGAGACAACACTTGGTCCATCCCAGATGAGTGTTTTGGGGTTTGGGCTATTCATCATCTGAATCATAATATTTGAGTAATAAAATGTCAGGTTACACACTAACCCAGGACTCACAGACAGCTGGATTATTTTATTACTGGTAAATTTCTAGTGAAAAAGCAAAATTGGACATGGGACTAATACAAAATATTTTAGCTTGGGTGTTGTCTTTTTTGTGACCATCTCAGAGCACAACAATAGTATGTATCCATGTAATAAGGAATACCATTTAAATTATCACATGAAAAATAAAAAGAAATGAGCCTCTTCAAAACACAGCTTTATAGAAAAATCAAGCAGGGCAGAAAGTATGTCTGTGAATCTAATTCAATGTAATTAACATTACACTAGTTACAAATGCAAACAGGTTCCCAAGAATGCTGTTTGGCTGCCCTCCGCTCTGTGGACTCAAGTTGGACTCCTTGTTTTGTTCTAAGGGAACAAAGAAGGCAAAGAACAATGTGACCCTGACCCTTCTTTACCCCCTTACACACAAATGAGCCCTTTTAATATTCAGACAAGCTGTGACATGAAGAGAGTCCATGAGAACAAACACCTGTCATTTCTCTCGACAGCATTTTGACCTGACGGTGCCTATCTAGTTTTTAAACAACTTTTATATTCCTGTGTCTGTTTTATAAAGAAGATGCCAATATTTTCTTTCTTAGGACACACTCTGTAACTCAACACAAACATGTCTTCCCTTCCCACTGCACCACACATACATATCTTACACCTGCAAAATTAACAGGTTTTTTTTGGTTTGGTGAATACAGTGGCAAAGATGAATATAGATAGCCACAACACACACTCTCTCTCTCTCTCTCTCTCTCTGTGGCTATGTCTACACTGCAGAGTGTTTGCGCAAAAGCAGCTGTTTTTGTGCAAAAACTGGTGGAGTGTCCACACTGCAAGCGCGTTTTTACGCAAGTACATTTACAGTAAATCAGAAGAAGAAAGGGGTTTTTGTACAATAGTTATTCCTCTTTCTACCAGGAATAAGCCTTTTTGCTCAAGAGCTATCAAAAGAAGCACAGGTGCCCTGGTGGCCATTCTGTTAATGGCAATCAGAGCTTTCTTGCGAGAGTGCATCCATGCAGTCTGGACGCTCTCTTGCACAAAAGCGCATTGCTGTTCCAATGTGCTTTGCAGTGTGGACGCGCTCTTGCACAAAAGCACATTGCTTTTTTGATGTTCTTTTGCAGTGTGGATGCACTCTTGCGCAAGTAGTTTTTGAGGAAGATTTCTTCCGCAAAAAGCTTCTTGCACAAGAAGCCTGTAGTGTAGACATAGCCTCTCTCTCTCTCTCCCTCCCTTTCAGGGTTTATTTCAAGGGTATTTTGAAATAGCTTATTTCATAATTTGGTACCGTCTACACAGTGCCAAATTTCAAAATAAACCACTATTCTGAAATGTCCCTTAATTCTCGTGGAATGAGGTTTACAGGGACATCAGAATAGTGTGCCCATTATTTCGAAGTATCTTTCGAAATAACGGACATGCTGTCAAGATGTGGAATAGCTATTTCGGGATACTGGAAGTATCCCAAAATAGTGCTGCAGTGTAGACATATCCTCAGTGAGCCAAAGACCTTCCAACCCTTCTCTAAAGATCTCCCTTCTCCTGGAACCGTGAGTCCTTGCCATTTGCCAGTTCAGAAAGAAGGCTTGGAGTCAGTTTTAATTCAGGCTAATTAACCAAAAATCCTTTCTTTGTCAGAACCAGTGTATGCAAGCCTTTCTCAGAGGGGTACCTTTCTGGAAATCTTACAACCGGAGAGAATTTGCCTTACCACCACCCACCCTCACTGATCTGAGTTCCAGGAGGGCTGTAGTCCACTTCCCTGTGAAACACATACAATACACACAATTCCTCAATAATAGCACATAAACATGTCCAATGCAATGAAATCCTAAACTACTTAAGCTTAATTCAGTAAGGTTTGTCCAGGATATTGCAGGATGTGTACTGAGGACACGCAACAGCAGAGAAGCTGCTGCAAAAAAGAGCAAACCAGTGAAATGTCTTGGTGCTCTGTTTTAGGCATTTGAACTACAGAAATCCTGTTACCATCCATCCCAGCCAGGACCACAAGAACAATATTCTTGCCCCTACCATCCCCCACTTGGTCTAATGAAAGGCTAGCTATTTCTCCTGTGCTATTATCAGTAAGAGCTTCTTCAGGCATGCTTCTCAATAAGAGATGCAGAAGTCTCCAAGTCAGGTGGTGGGACCAGCAAACACGAGTTGCAAAAGTAATGGTCAGTCTGCCTGCATTGTCATGAGAATGTTCTTACTTGAGCGTGGAATGTCTTAAGTCTCATTTGAAGAGGCAGCTCATCCACTGCCCTGAAGTGAATGAGCAGAGTAACTGTTCACCTCAGTAAAGATTGCAGCCACATACTGTGCACAACAAATCAGTTCCAAAGTTCCTCCCCTTCCATCCCCCGGAGGCAGAGCAACTATCAGACATTCCATCCATCAAGACCTGCCACCAAGTGAAACGGGAGATGATGGGTGGCATGGGGAGGCCAAATATGTTATAGGGGCCAATTCCTTCACCTCCTTAAGTGGGAACCTCAACCAAACCTTTCCTAATGTTTGAGAAATAGAGTCTGTGGCCTAACTTTGGACCTTTTGTACCGCTTCAGTGGCCAAAAGTGCGAAGAAAGTCTCACATCTTCCCAGCTGGGATGAGTGTCACTTTGGTGATCAGACTCTTAGCATGAATATTTATGCTTACAAAATCAGAATGTGGTCACCATGAATAGTTGGGAAATTATTTTAATAAAAATTGTTGCTCCCACAAAAATTCCCACCAGTAAACTCATTCTCCAGAATATTTATAGCAAGTTGCTACAAAAGGGCTGCAAACACATTTGAAACAAATTTGTTTAAAAATTCAAAGGACCAGAGTTGATTTTTTTTGGCAGTATTCACTCAGGGTCTGTTTTTGCCTGGTATTTGCTGCTCCCATGCCTGGCTGAAATTAGCAACTGTGTTAGAGTGTTTAATACATTTTACTGACTTTTTAAAACCACAGCATTAATGACACTAACATGTAAGAGTTTTAAAGCACTTAATATATTTAAAGTGCCGTATCATCTTTACCTAATTTGGTCTCCTATTTCTCAGAGCGCCCCTGGCAGTTGGTCTGTGCAATTATCTTCATTTTACAGATCAGGAAGTTGAGGTGAAGACGTGAAGTAACTGGCTGAAAAAAATCTACATTGGAAACAGGATTAGGACTCATGAGTGCTTTACTAAACAACGCTGTCTCTCAACAAAGTTCAGGATCAGAGTCATCCTGAGGATTAGATAAAGTTTTGTGTTGGTGTCGTAAATGATTTACTTCCCTTTATTGGGAGGGTCCTGCTGAGCATCTGAAGATGTGCATCAGTGGGGAATCAAGGAGTTTTGAACTCAGCATGTGTCTCAAATGCTTAAGTTCTGGTCTGTGTTCTCAAATGTCCACTAAAATATGGTTGGGCGACACTCATTCTTTGTGAGGATAATATGCACCAGACCCTGGGTGGTGTTACAGGCCATGTATACATTCCATCAGAAATCTAAAACATGTAAACACTCTGACAGAGATCGTCAAAGGGATGTGAGAAACTTGTAAATTAACAACAAATGCAGGGAGAGAAAGGCCAGAACAAACACACTGATGTTTTCCACAATGATGGAGGAGTTTAATCCACTGTCTTCAAAAACATGTGGTACACTAAACACTAGATGGGTAAAAGGTTGAGAGAGACTTGGCAGTGAACCATGGAAATATAAATGCATCACATTTTGTTTCGTTGTGTTTTTCCCCTTTAAATATTTACTTTTTGTGTTTTGCCAGGATACAGTTTTCCATCACATGTGCATGACAGGCAATGTTGTTGAACGGGATCTGGGAGAAAGACTGGCTGAGCAGAGGTTTGTTTGGTGACGGGATCGGGAACCTTCATCTCTATGCTTCCAGTTTGACTCCAGCCTGGGCTGATGCTGATGCTGGTTGGTGGCTCTTTGGAGGCCTATCTGAACTGACTTGACTGTCTTAACCAAATGGCCAATGGAGAGGTATCTACACCCTAAAAACATCACCACAATTGGCAGCTTTGTGGGCAAGTCACACAGCGTATGTCTACAGTACAGAGTTTTGTCGGAAAAACGGCTGCTTTTCCGACAAAACTTGAGAAACATCCACACTGCAATTGTGTTCTTCCGCAAGAAAATCTAAAGAACAGAGGAATTTTTCCGGTATTGGTAATCCTCATTCTACAAGGAAGAAGCCTTTTTGCGAAAGAGCTCTTTCAAAAAAGGCATGTGTGGATGGGGAAGAGGGAATTCTTTTGGAAGAAGAGGAAAGAGGAAAAATCACAGGTGCCCTGGTGGCCATTCCATCCATAGCAATCACAGCTTACATGCGAGTGTCCATTCAGTCTGGACGCTCTCTTTCGAAAAAGCAGATCTCTTCCAAAAAAAGCTTCTTCCGAAAGAAGCCTGTAGTCTAGATGTAGCCAGAGAGGCCAAAGTCTGAACAGGCCTGGAGCCTAACAGCTATATATTCCTCTCTCTCGCGCGCTCTCTCTCTCTGTTTTACAAGGCATGGTGGGAAACTGAATCTCATGGAGAGTGCTGAGAGGAGAGATGTATGGAGTGGAAAGGTAGTACTTGTTATTTTCCCGCTGCACTACAGAACTGCTTCTTTCATCTCTGCAGCCACTATGATGGAGCACAGCTGGACTGTTACAAGGAATAGGAGGTGTCAGTGGTAATTTCCAACAACAAGTTCTTTAATCCCATGATGTATAATACATTATAAATTATATGTTAACAGTGGTAAATCCCAATCCCTGGGTTTTCTGTATTTTAAAAGGGGCTGTGACGGGGTGCATGTAAGCTATGTGGTAATGCCACTGGAGTGAGGTGGAGATGTCAGGAGAACTGTGTAAGTATGTTGCGGCTACAAGGACATCCAGGAAGCCATAGGGTTCTCCTCTATAGTGCCAGGCCTCCACAATTTTTGGTGGACTTTTTCATTCCCATACATGCTGACCTGGGCTGAATTCGCCTTAAGCAGACGAGCACAGTTTCAGCTGACTCAGTTTTGTTGTGCCTCCCTGCCACATTCATGAATTTAGCCTCAGATCTCCAAGAGGATATGGAGCAATGGTGCGGTAGCAGTAGCAGCTTAGGAGTCCCAGATCTCCGCTCTCCCTGTACACCTTCAGAGTTGTGAGTTGGAGGCCTTAGCATGCTATGACTATTTCACATCTTGATTGGGCTCTGCAGGTCACAGATAAGACACAGTTGGTGGGGGCAGGGAAGAGGTAGTGTGGGGCATTCCGCTGCTGTCTTTGCCTTTCCTCTTCTGTGAGAAGTAAAGGACTTCAGTCTCCAGAGTTTTAAGCCCCATCTATATTAATCAATTACACTGATGTAATTATACTGATGTAATTATACTGGGGCAAACCTCCAAATCAGATATATGGTGCTGACTCAAAGTGGGGCTTGCACCAGTGCAGTGATGGGGGGACAGGAAGCAAGACTACAGACAGGCCAGTTATGTGTGTCTTGTTATAATAGAACATGTGTTTGTTTTTTAAAATGAGGATCTAACTATGCATTGTGTTTGACCCAAAGTATAAACACACCAATCTACTTACTCTCTCTTACTAACATATAGCTCGAAACACTTTTCCAAGCAGAAAACTAAGTGTTTACAATAATTGGATATGACCAATGCACTCCTCTTACAATAAACACACTATTACAATGGGCAATTTGTTTTAGCAGAAAAGTCCAGATGTCCCAAACCAAGGGCCAGCTCCCCAGTGTGCAATCAGCACAGCACCATAGACTTCAGTGGAGTTATATCAGTTTACATCAGCTAAGGATCTGGCCTTTGAGGTGAAAGTGTAAAATTCAAGACAGTTTAGACTGATTATAATGGAGAGTAATTGTGACTATAACAGCCATTCCAAAGATATTTCTGAAGTTCCCCTATAGCTCTGTGTGAGCAAGTGTTGCAAACAGATGGAGGAACTTCATGTATCTTCTCTGCCAAATGATTCTGGAAGCACTGTGCAAACCTTCATTAGTTAACTACACTCGTCTAAAGGACCGGTTGACATTTTTTCAATGCAACAGAGTTTCCTTTGTTTTGTACTGTCCAGGAGGCTCAAACAACAGTTAACATTTACATGTTGCCCTCTTGTTTCAGCAGTAAAATACAACTGGTGCTGTGACTGAGAAATAAGCAGAAGATAAACAAACAGAAGAAACTGATTTATTAACACTAGCGCCAGCCCTCCTTTAGTCCCCCCATCTCATCTATTGCAAGGGCAAGAGAGACAGTTAATCTAAAAATCTCGTCAAAAATGTTAGCTCGGCTGGGGAGGATTTAGTTAGTCCTACTCTACATTTCAGCTGCATCTCATTAAAAAAAAGCACAAGATACTCTAGGCCCTTCTTTTATTAAATTTAGGGACTATTGCAGGGGAGAAAAGCAAGAGTAGCTTGGCTGATGGAGAGTCAAATAATGTATTGTTCAGAAGTTGGTGGGAGGAACTGGAAGGAACCTACATCCAAGCGACATGCGTGAGCACTTAAGTATGGGGACATTAATAGCTCCCTCCTTATTCTTGTCTCATCTTCATCCCAGTTCTCCTCCTCCCTTAGAGAGCATGAATATTTGTGGTAGGATGAACAAACTGATGCACTTATACATTGCATCATTCTGCCTTTAAAATCTCATATGAATTAATAAAACAAACTGACATTAAATACAACTTTTTAATTCAAACATTTAAAGGGGCCTTTTTCCAAGGGCGTGCATCTGTCTTTTGTTTGAAAAACAGAAAATAACTTGGAAACACAGGTATATTTAGTTATATCCGCAGTATTGCTCATGGGACCATAACTTGCACATCTATGACTCTCTGAGGTGAGGGTGGAGGGGTCTTTTACATCTTCACTTCTATCTAATACAGCTCCAAGCCCTCTGCAGATACAAAGCAGGAAAAGCCCCCAGACATTTGGCTATTATGAAAAAAGAATATAACCTTTCTAGGAGCCTTTTCTTGCACTATTGACTTCAATGACAGCTTTGTCACATGTCAGTGGGACAGGATCCGGTCCCGTAAACTGCCTATTTGAAACTGTCCCTAATTCGTATGACTTTGTAGCAGGCAGTAGTTATCATCTGAAGACAGCTTGGCTGTACAAGTGAAATAAGTTGATTGTCTCAGTTTAATACCTACAGGGAATGAAGTGCACATCATCACAACTGACAGAATTTGACACCCCTACTGATCATAGTCTCTGCAGAGGCCAGTGACTGAATATGTGCGGGACTGAATTACCCTCTCAGAAGTGGTCCTTTCAATTCAGAGCTGAAGCCACAGAGGGGTAGCTGTGTTGGTCTGTAACTGAAAAAACAACAATGGCCCTGTAGCACCTTAGAAACTAACAAAACTATATAAATAGTATCATGAGCTTTCATAGGCACAACCCACTCCTTCAGATGGCTCCATATTTCTCATCTGAAAAAGTGGGTTGTGCCCATGAAAGCTCATGATACTGTTTTTATAGTTTTATTAGTCTCTAAGGTGCTACTGGACCAAATCAGAGCTGAGACATTCTTGCAGGATGGGAAGGAAAAATTCTTTCAAGAGATCATTTGCAGAACCGGCACAATTGCACTGGCAAAACTCTCTGTCTTGTAAGCACTACTTGAGGAATACTAACAAGTCTAACATTCACTTTCCATGCCCATGGAATATCCTTATACTACTACTACTTAATGACATTTTGTCTCAGCATCATTATACTGACAGTACAGTATGTCGGAGCATAAGCTTGCAACATGGACAATCAGAAATCAAAGTGGAGGTGTCTATCCCATTAGGATAAACTCAAAAAGTGGCAGCTGTTTGTAAGGGAGAAGATGGGTGAGGTAATAGCTTTTATTGGACAAACTTCTGTTGTTCGTGATAGTCCAGCTGCTTTAGTAAATACTAAATTCACTTTGAAAGTGTAAACTTTTTAAACAAAGCTTAGTTTGAGCTACATTCTTTTAATCTTTAAAAACAATTTCACATGGCTAACTGAATCATTCATGCTTACATAATGATTGAGGTGTAAATTCAAACCATAAAAATGTTCTTTCGTATGTAAATGATGCAACTTTTAGCACAAATTAAAAGTCATTTTTTTCTTTGATCAGCTTCACTGCGGAGCTCATTGGGATCGTATATCGAGAGCCTAAATATAAACCCGTCAGAGAGATTAACATAATATAAATGGTCAAAAGGGGGAAAATGGAAGAATGTGCCAATGGGGATGAGATGACTAATCACTGTCACAAGGGCAAGGAAGGACTGAAGTACTTATAGAACTAGGCTCATATAGTATTTTTTCCCCTTAATAAAAAAATTCTGTTCCCGCAGACTGCCATCCACTTCCATCTTTCTTCTTGGGAAACTGTCTCTGGGAAAGGGACTCTCTCAAAGCAACATATAAAAGACAGCAATAATTCCACTCCTAGACATCATTGACTGGCAGACGCTTTCTGTGGGGAACACATGCAGTACTTGTAGATGCTCTTCGCATGCTGCTATTGCCAATCCATCTGCATTCTGATAAGGGCAGCCTGTGAATGTCAGCCTAATTAGCCAAGGCTAATGTCTGGTTTCCTGTAGAGAGCTTTTGTGGAGTAATTACCTTCCTTGAGGTCAAACTGCTGTAATTATAGGTCTTTAACTAATCGAGATAAACAGCCTTTGAATTCTTGCAATAAATAAGCCAATCACACTGAGGCGCTTTCATCTAGACCTACAACAATACAGGATATTATGACAGGTGAGATCAATGCCATGCATTTCTATACATTTTTGGTGGTGGTCTAAACACTGACATTCCTTGCTGAAGCCTTTCAGATTATGAACATACATTAAACTCTCTGCTAAGGCTAATAGAGTCACTGTTGTGCATGGGTCACAGAGGATATTATTTTTTAAAAACAAAAAGTATATGTTTGAATAGTATTATACAATATGGAGACTTTTGAGATGGGAGAGACCTGTTAGGAAGGCTAGCTGCTTACTCCATGCCCAGTTTCCCTTCTCGCCACCAAAATTGGATTGATACTAGCAGTAAAACATCCTGTTCAATTTAATTAACGAGGTTTCCTGTTGAAGACTGTTTCTCATTGTAATAGATTTCCCTTCACAGGTTTTTTTTCCCTGATATTTCACATATTTGGTGGGCTACCAAGCTGATTTCTGCCATTCATGTTCAATAATCTACAGAAATCCTGGAATGTGATCAAGTGTTTAGTCACCGTCATGCCCATTACTAGTCTTGTTCAGTCTATGAGATGTTACTTCCTCTTTCACAGTAGCTCAGGCTAAAGGGAACTCCACTATAAAATCCCTGTTTTATAGTAGTTGTTCACTGGAATTAAAATCAAGGACTTTGGCATAAATAAATTTTCATCACACAAGAGGATCAAAGACCACAGGGAAACAGAAAACATATATGGAAAAAATGTCTTGTGCACAGTGCATGAACACACATGATATACAGCGTGTGAAATGTATTGTAGGAAACATGCTAATCGCTCATTTAGAGGAAAGGAAGCGAATGGACACTTGATATTCATTGACTTCAATGGGCTTTAGATCAGGGCTGGAGAATGTGAATCATGTTTGGGTGACTTTACTCTTCTAATCTACATTCTACTAAACCAGTAGAAAGTCATGAAGATCAAGCATGGCTTTGGCTATTACAGATCAAATCTGATATTTAGGGCTAACCTTTATCATACTATAATCTAGCAGCCAATACCATTGCAGGACAAAGAACAACCCAGAGCTGCCAGGATCTCATACAGTTGTTGAGATCTGATTTTTGAGAAACAATCGATAGAGGTTTGCCTTGATTCAGAATTAGCAATTGGCTGTTACTCTGAATGCCTGGAACTGTGGGTTGAAATTTAAGAGAGAGAGAAAAAAAAAGCCTGTCTTGTTTGATAATCATTTCTTTCTTTCAAAGGTCATTCCTTCACAAGTGAGTTAGACTTACTTAGCTTTCAAATTCCTCATTTAGGCTACGTCTAGACTGCATCCCTCTGTCGACAGAGGGATGTAGATTAGGCACATCAAAATTGCTAATGAAGCAGGGATTTAAATATCCCATGCTTCATTAGCATAAACATGGCCACTGCTTTTTTTCAAAACAGAATTTTTTCTAAAAACCCCCGGCAGTCTAGACGCGGATCTATCGAAAATAAACCCTTTTTCGACAGACCCTGTATTCCTCAAAAAATGAGGTTTACAAGATCTGTCGACAAAGGTTTTATTTTCGACAGATCTGTGTCTAGACTGCCATTTTTTTTCGAAAAAACTCAGTTTCGAAAAAAACGGTGGCCATGTTTATGCTAATGAAGCACGGGATATTTAAATCCCTGCTTCATTAGCTATTTCGATGTGCCTAATCTACATCCTTCTGTCGACAGAGGGATGCAGTCTAGACACACCATTAGCTAGAAAGCTTCCTGGGGCAGGAACCAGATCCTCCTCTCTGACTTGCTTTTTACATTGTAGGATATTTTCTCAGACTATAAGCTCTTTGGGGCAGGGACTGTGTCATCATATGTCCCTGCCCAACACAATGGGGCCTGGGATCTGACTGGAGCCTCAGGATGCTCTTGCAATATAAATCTGAACTCATAAAACAACAATAGTAGGAGCATTTAAAGAGCTCTGAATGAAAGACTCTTCAATGCAAAGTTTATAAATAATAATCACATGGCTTATTTGTATTACCAGAGCACCTCGTAGCCCTACTCATGCACCAGGATCTCATTGTGCTCGACGCTTTGTACGTTCTTATAAGCTGCACTGTACAGTCTCAGTGGGGAAATTCTCCTCTCTGATTCATACTGCAGATTCCTTGCATATTCGGAACCACTAACAACTCCTTCAAAAATGTATTTAGATGTCAAATGGATTTCCATGTAAGACCTATTATATTTAGCAAACACTTAAGAATCAGGTTTGTCAGAAACAGCCCTTTTTTTCTTTAATTTCCTGAACAGTCTGTAGGCTTTTGGTAACATCTCTCCTGACTTGGCTATGTTCAAAGGCTTAATACACCAATGAACATAATTGTTCTTATATGAACATTATATCACCACTGTTTGTGTAACTGTGCACTAACTTTGTGAAACAACTGGGGGTCTGAGAGCTACTTATGATGAAATAAGAGCCACCTTACATCTAGTTCAACTCTAGAATCAAATCTAAACCTCTTTTGATTTCTACAAAGAGAAGAGATGAGAAAAGACAGACTTCCTATTGGGAGTAGAAGGAAGAACTAGCAATTTTTTTTATCAGCCTGTTTCAATGAGATTTCAAGACTGATTTTTTTAGACACAAATACTAGTTTAATAAGATCTAGATAATCAAATGAATCATTGGGTATTATCTGAGCAAAACCTGGGGAGTTTTTGCAGATTTCCCATTCCATCTAAGCGTGCTTCATTTTATAGGATGTTCCAGTTCAATTTTGATTAGACAAAATCCTGGGAAATTAGATGAATTGGGACTAGTAGTAGCCTGTAGTACCTTTCATATTTAAGCCCTCTTTTCAACTTCGCTAGTTTGCGGGGAGAGTGGCTTCAGTTTATCCAAAAAAGAATTAGGATGGCAGAATCAGGCAGAGTCTGCAAGGTCAGTTGCATCGATCATTTCAAGATGCTCTTCAGTTGTCTGCCAGCTGGAGTCCCTTTTGCATTTGAAGAGGAGCAGGAAGTTCCAGTTGAACCATCTTCCTTCAACCTAGATGCAGGTCAACCCATAAAATGAAGTCTGGGAAGGCATGAAGGGTTGTGACATGACATCTGAGTTGCTGAAGACAGGTGAGAGCATTGTTTAAACTGCAGCTGCATAGACTTTTCCAGACCATCTGGTGCACTAATATCATCCCCAAAGACTGGGAAAAGGGAGTTATTTTGCCAAGGTGATAAGGCCAAATGTAGCAATTATAGCGGTTTTATGATCCTGTAAGTGCAAGGGAAAGTCTTTGTTTCCACATCAGTGTCTCAGATCAACTATGCACTTCATGGCAAAAGGCCAGGACACTGACTGTGGCATAAGACCTGGCTGTTCTACTGTTGACCAGATCTATACCTTCCGACAACTTTTTGACAAGGTAGCTAAATTTAATAAGCCACGCCCAGTACATTTTGTAGATTTCCCTCAGGCCTTTGATTCAGTACAATGAGCAAACCTGTGAGGTCTGATGAGGTGACTCAGCATCTCTAGGAAGAAGAGCTTCTGTAATGGGACAGATGGGAGCTCAGCAAGGCTTCCTTCTGTCACCATTGTTCAATACAGTGATCAATCGGTTGCTTGAAGAGGCAGCTGTTGGTGGCACTAAGCTGCTTTGAGATCTCAGAAACACTGATTACACTGTTTTGTTGGCTAAGTTTGGTGAATCACTGTAGCTGATGGCAGACATGGTCAGGCCAGAAACAGTGTGCATTAGTCTGGTTATTAATCTGGCTAAAACAAAGTCCTTCACCATCAAGCAATCTCCAATTGCAGATTACAACCAGCTCAGTATTAACCTGGTTACATGGGAATATTAGGCAGGTGCTACTGTACAGTATTTGGGCAGTGTAACAGACAGTGCTGGAGGAGACTCAAAAGATAGGGACACAAATAAAGCTACTGCCATGTTTTGGTCCCTTCAAAGATCTACATAAGGAAGGTGTGCCATCAAGCTTGATACAAAGCTGCAGATCTATTGAACAAGTGTTATATCAAGTATGCTACAGAAATGAAATGTGGCTGCTGAAGCAGGCTGAAGAACACCAGATTGATGGTTTTGATTTTCATAATTTTCAGCCCCTGCTCCAAATCAAGTAGCAGGGCTAAATCAGAAGTGAGGATATTCCAATATGAACTCAGCAACCTCCTCCATCAGCACTAGTTTGGTTTTGACATTTCTTGGTAGGCTCACGTAATTAGAATGAACAACCCATGAATTCTGAAACATGTTTACCACGGAATGCTACTACACAGCCAGTGTCACATAAGGGCCAAAAACTTTGATGGTGCTATAAAATTGCGAGTGATAGACGTAAAATTAATATCTAGCCAGGCCACCTTACGGACCTAGCCAGAGATTGATCCAGGTAGTGCTTGATCTATAAGAAGACCATATCCCTTTGGGGTTTGCCATGAATATGATGATGATGATGAGTGAACAAGTATTTCGATCACTCAGCCCTGAGCGGGGTTTTTTTTTGTCTGTCTTTTATATATCCTTGGGGCAGAGACGGTGAACCTTATTCTTATTTATGCTAAGCACCCTTTGCTCCACTCTGGCAGAGTAAAGAAGCTTTAACATAAAGCCAAATTCTACTTGCACTCATTTTAAAGCCCTTTTATGCTGCCAGGGCCTTACTGTAAATGAAAATCTGTTGTGTCTATATCTTGCGCTTATGCCTAAGGTGGTGAAGCTCACACTCTCCTGCTGCCCAAGCTGTCACTACTGTGCTCTTAAATAAACTTCAGTCCTCAGAACTGTGAGTCACGAGAGCAACTCTCCCTACAAAAAACATTACAAGAAATTAAAAACAGAATGAAATCCTCAAGGCCAAAAGCCCAGAGCCCAACACAAACCAAACATTTACTTGCCTTTATACAACTACAGGTTTTAATTTACAGGGTGATGTCATATGAGAGGTAGTAGACTTTAGGCATATGCCCCATGTTCCAGTTTGCTTAACTTATAAAGTGCTTAATGTAACAGTCTATGGCACATGCAGGAGCACTTATAACAGCTGACAAGTGTTCTTAAAGAGACAGGAAATCCAGAAGAAACAGTTACTCCGGCACCAATGAAATAGAGATCAGAAATTACATTCCTCAACTGTGTGTCAGAACCATGGTAATCCATTCCATTTCCAATGACTAAGCACCACACACAAGATTTTTGTGCATGACAAATATGACTCAGCCAGAGAACAAATGAGCTCCTGTGGTTGGTACGATTCTGAGTGACTTAGGGTGAAGTGCTGATCAGAGGCAGCCTGACTGCAAGAGCAGAAATTTTTCCAGCATTGTTCCAGAATTTGGAAAAGTGGGGAATTATTTCACCAGGATGGCACAAAAAAATTCTGACAGTGATGCAGTGCATTCCCTGAATTTACCAATTTGAGTAGGTGGGAAGGCAATCTCTCACATAATTTGGGGTATCAGGCTTTTCCTCCCAGTCTGACTGGGTTAGCTTTAAAGAAATTCTGTAAACCTGTTCTCCTTCAGAGAGCTCTGGGAAACTACAGGGGGAAAAAACATATTCAACAAATAGATCCATTAGTTGCTGAGATAGGATTCCTGCACTTAGGACTCTGATCAGAGGGAGCATTTTCAACATGGGAAAGACTGAAAAATAGTGGTTTCGGCAGCAAATTGGCAGTGAGGTGAACCAAGTTTTATTCTTCATGTCTGCAACACGCTCTCTGTCCTTGAGAATGTAATAGCCTATCTGTGCCTCAGTTTACCACTGTGCAACGCTTACCTCATACGGATATTGAGAGACTTCTCTCTCTACTAAATGCTTTGAGATCCTCGGATAAAAAGTTGCATATATGTAAAGTATTATAACTAAAAAATGAAAATTGGTGACTCACTTACTGGTAGCAGCAAGAAGAGCTAATGCATAACACTGAAACAGTGTCTGTGCCATTTTAGAGTAGCATGTCAGCTTAATGACATCCTGTGATAGAAAAAAAGTTGGACAAATATGCCCTCCTAATTAAACAGAAGTCAAGGACTCCAATACAATTTTAAATATATGGATAGTTGCTTTATCCTCCTATTCATGCACAGTACTTGGACTTGTTAAATTTGAATCTATTTATGTCCAGCTTTAGTGTTTCCTCAAACATTTCCCTTTTATAGTCAGGTTTGTTTGTGTAAAGAGGGAGGTTTAATGACTGTCTATTTAATGCCACCAACACCAGGTTCCCCCTCCCCCAGTGAAATCAATGTATGAGGACATTTTGCAGTCAAGAGGATATTTTGCTACCTATAATGTTAAAGTATTGTTTTATTGTACATTTCTTTTTCTTTCAAAATTACCATGTAAAAATGGTATACTCACAATGTTATCTGTGGAACACATGTCATTCACAGAAGTGCTAAATAAACAACACTAATGCTCATGTTGCTTGTATTTTGAGATGATATAGCAGCCCAAGGAAAAATGTGTGGAGAAGGCTTCGGTCCCCTCTGGTGCATACCACAGACTAGCTTCCACTGGGTCACTTCCTCCCTGATCTCCCTCTTCCATTTGGAGAATGGTCACAGAGGGTTTGTTCAAGCAATTTCAGTGATTCAGATAGTCCCTTGAAGCTTCCCAGCTTCCCTCACGCTGGTACGTCTAGATTACACAGTTCCGCGTCCAGGGAATGCGTTTGCTCTTCTGCTTTTTTTGTGTTCCTTGTTCCACAAGGAATAAGGGGGCTTCCAAAAGGGTTTTTTTTTTTTCTGACATTTGGCCCAGTCTAGACGGGCCAAATGTTGGAAAAGCCTCTTCCGACAAAAGAATCGGAAAAAGCTACACAAAATGCAGAGTGCATTTTGCATAGCTTTTTCTGAAAAAAAGATGCAGTCTAGCCGTACCCTGATTTTTTTCTTGTCAGGGAGAAGGAAAGAGAAACAGGGGTCAGGCTGCTGAGTTGGGCCTTACCCACAGTCTAGGGCCTTCCCCTATAGGTGCCTCTGTCCCACAAGGTACTAAATGACTTTCTTCTGTCTTCTTCCTTCCTAGGGAGCCTGTCCTTCATTCTCCCCCCACTTGATTGCCAGAGTCCTATTATAAGCAGGCCTTCTCTTTGGAGCATACTTTGTGGCTGCTAAGGGATGGGCCTCTTGGCCATACTGCTCCTTCACCCCTTTAATCTTGGTGAGGGGTGAATCCCTCAAAGATGAGCAAACTACGATGTTTGAAGTCAGGACCACTCAGAATCACCTTGTGATACTCAAACTAAATCTGCCTAAAAGCCTGAAAATGTTTGGTTTCCACGTCAATCACCTGGAGTGACAATACAGGAGGCCCCCGTCTTGCAACGCGATTGGTTCTGGAGGAAGCGTCGCAAGTCGGGGGCATCGTAACATGAACCCACATTTACAGTAGGCGCCGGGCACGTAAGTCAGGGGTTTCCAGTCCCTTCCGCACTTACAAAAATGGTTGTAAGTGCAGGGGGGTCGGAACTCGGACGCCTCCTGTACTCTTGAACAGGACAATTGATTATCTTGCTCCCTCCTTCTGGTGGAGGGTCTCATCTCAATATCCGATCCCTGATGAAGCAGTAGATATTAAAACATAGTGAACAATCCTACACTGATCCCTGGAAACAGGCCACTTGACCTAATGGTCTTTTCCATCTCTAATTTTTGTGATAACAATTAAAAGCAATAGCCAGTGAATCAACCATCAGATGCAATGATCACAACTCCTACACAGCATACAGTTTAGGGATGTAAAATCCCATTTAGTTGGTTAACATAATGTTTAACTGGTTATCCAATTACAGGGGGAGTGACCGGGCTGAAGCAGCCCCCCTCCCTCAACAACAGGGCTTGCTCCGGCCTGGCTGGCGTGCCCCCTGCCCATAGCAGGCCCCATGGGTCTGAAGAAGCCCCCTGCCTGTGGCAGCTCCCCACCAGTTAGTTGGAACCTTAATGGGTGAGGCTTATCGGTTAACCATTCACATCCCTAATTCAGTGAGGAGTGTATTTATATATGCTATAAGAGACAATGATGTTCCTAGTCAACTTCCAATGGGTAGTTTGGAATGGGAGTGGGTTGGGAAAAAACAGTATTTACACAAAGATGGATACTACCGTGACTTGTCAGCAGCTTACCATGGAGAAGCGCAGGATAGAGTCCAAGAAGTATCCAGCTCTCTGGGTGGGCCGCCAGAACCACACGTTGTGATCCTACATAGTAAAGCTAAGACCAAGGAAAGCTTGAGCGAACAGGGACTCTCCGTGTTGTGCTCAATATGCTGAACCACACATGGCTAAAAGTACACCCTATCAGTATCAAGAGAAAGACCGCCCAGAAAGCACAAACGGTGCTGGGGTTACACATCGATAAACATCCTGAGAAACAGCAATGCTTCCCTCTCAGTTGTAGGGTGACTTCACCTCCTACGACAGACTGCAAGTGTTCCTGTAGCTTTAATAATCACCATCCTCATGTACATTACACAGCAAAAAGCATTCATGGGAAAAGAGCACACACACACCTGGCCAGATCCTCAGCTATGGCTGAATTGCTCAAAGCCCCCACTGCATTTGTATGCAGAGCCAGTCCTACTGCTCCTGCTAACAACCCCCCAGAAGTTAAAATTGCAGCCAGGGATCAACATGGTTTGGGGGCATTCTGACCTTCTTTCTTTTGGCTCCGCAGCCTTTTCCATGATTTGCAGATAGCAAGGAAAATAAATCATCTAAGAATCTATAGGCTGGCTCTACACCACAGGAGGATTTCCATTGCACTGGAGTGATCTTCCTGGGGCTGATGTGGCCCTTTAGGGCCAGATTTCATTGATGATTTATATCATAAGATGACCATGCTACCTAGAATAATTTGGCCCAACATCATACCAGTAATTTTTAGAATCACCTCAGTAAAACTGTATTAGAATAGCAGTTTGTGATCTGAAATTATTTTCAAACAATGCAAAGTACCAGCAGAGCATGAAATATGAAACAGGTTTGTCTACAGAAATACATGCTTTCTTCCAAATAGAGAGGAATCCCAGCATCTTTGTTTTCCAATTTCCTTAAAGACAGGAAAATTCAGTACCCATTTTGCGTCTGCAGGAACAAATTTGAATCAGATGGTTAACATGTTAGGACACCCTGGAAAAACGAGCAACAAATACTTTGTGGTCTATAAACGTAACAATTTATGACCTGTTACTTGAATCAGGTGACAAGTTAGGAGACCCACCACTGCATATTTTCATCTGCAATGTGAAATCTTATTTCTACTTGGGTAGGACTCAGGCATGTTCTGTACCAGTGAATCAACTCTTGGTAACTCCTGAGCTGCACCATGGCTAAGGCACCAGGCAATGAAGAAACCCACGTTCTGTTCCTGGTTCAGTCACTGACATACTATATGACTTTGGGCAAGTCACTTAACCTTTCCAGGAGTCAGTTTCTACATCTGAGATATGAGGATATTGATACTTACATACTTTTTTACAATGCTCTGAGACCTATGGAGAAATACTGATATGTAAGGGTACTCACTACCAACCTGGATCCGATTTAAACAAAAGCTCTATATTCCATTCTAGAGCCTTGGGCCATCCACTCTATTTATGAAATGTTGGGTTATTAGAAGTGGA
This sequence comes from Rafetus swinhoei, assembly GCA_019425775.1. NCBI lineage: Eukaryota > Metazoa > Chordata > Testudines > Trionychidae > Rafetus > Rafetus swinhoei. The sequence continues at coordinate 87,980,222 of CM033427.1, forward strand.
CTTAACTCGCAAGCCTGAATCTGCACCCCGATTGAATGTCATTTTGGGAAGGGAGTGGAGAAAACATGCCCTCATGGAAATATTGTCTAGAAAGTAAGAGAGGATTATTGAATCATCCTATAAAACTTAACAGAGAATTGTATCCATGCTTCAGAATAGTATAGTATAGTATAGTATAGTATAGTATAGTATTCAAAATACTATGGAAGGAGATCAAACTCTCTCAAGGCCCATATCAAATTGAGATAGAACCACATTGCCTTCATTCCTAATGAATTCGTTAGAACTTTTCCATAAGAGTTGGATTGACTTGAGGGAGAGAAAGAGAGAGAGGGGCATGAATCTCTAGATCTGAATCTGACCTATAGTTTTGGGTCACATCCAAAATCTGAAAGAGCCTATTTTTTTCCTTTGAGGTTAGGCGATAGAGATCACTCCATGAATGAAAAATACCATATATGCACCAATTACTGATACCGTCATGAACACGAAAGCTTCAGATAGAATAGTCTTGTTATAGTTTGGCCCCAGACAATGGAAATCTCACAAGGACAACTGTTATCTTGCATGAGATTTCCACTACTAGAAGTTGAAGAAACCTGGCAAGATCAGCAATCTCAAGGCTTCTACATTACTGAGCCGTGAGGGAGATTTCACTGTGACCTTGAATCTGAACACGAACTCAGGCCCTGATTTTGCCTGGAACACAATCCTAACCCTAATCAAAATATGTCCACCATCTCCTCAGTCCACCCCTAGCTATTTAGGCCCCAATTCTCCAAAGACTTGGACATATGATTCATTTTACACACCAGGAACAATCCTGTTGAATTTAATTGAACTAGTCTCAGTGTGTAAAGTTAAGCAAGTGTGTATGTCTTTGTAGGGTTGGGGCCTTATACTTTGCACTTTTTAAAGATGTGCTCCTCACAGAAGCTTTGGGTGCATTTAACCTTTTAAAACCCCATGGGTCAAAATCATTGGCCTCGTAAATAATATTGTAATGCACTGAAATTCCATAATCATTTCCCCCTGCTTTTATATCAATTTAGTACTTTAAAAAGATAGAGCTGATAAAGACATCTAGGCCCTCTAAGGTTTCCTGCAGACATGCTTTACAGGTTTGATCATGAGGTACTTTTCAGGTATGATTACCATTTTCCTCAATGACCCTGATGTTATCTTCATTCTGGTATGGACTCTTATTGTTGCAAGATGAAATATCAGTTTATCTTGCTGCAAGAATTACATGCTCTGTCTTCTCTTAAAGAAGGAACCTGGCTATGACTTATTCTTTATGAATTACTGTACTTTCTAACATGAAAACAGACTGTGGTGAGCAAATAGAATTAAATAGGTCATCTTCTGTTCATGCTGATAAAAGAAAATAAAGGTAGCAGTTAATATAGCTAGTAGTCTGATTTGGGTTTTTCTTTCAGAAATCCACTCTACTGGACAAGAATGAGAATTTTAACCCTAGCTTTACCATTCACTACAGTTTTCCTGAAGAAGGCCTGAGAATTTTAAATTCACTTTGGAATAAAAATATGAATTCCTGGGGTCACTGTTAACTTAGTCTCAAAATTTAGGCTACTCTTAAAATAAGTCAAATAATAAAACATCTTATTTTGTGTTTGGATTTAAATATTATTTTGTAGTAATACAGTTAAATCACTGAATAAACCTCACTAGTAAAAACTGAAGCTGCTGGGACTATTTTCATTTACTGAAAGTAGTGAGATGAATACATAAATGAACACAATGAACAGTAAATTTGATTTTTAAAATTCCTTTCATTTTTACTATCTGTGGTATATTAGTCATTCATGAAAGAAATTATTTGTCTTAACTTTTATATAGATTTTTAACTTGACATGCATTTTCCCTTTTAATGCAAATTCTCTTGTTCCATTTGTAATATCACTTGATTACTAAAGTACCAAGCATGCTGCAGTTCTAACGTAACAATAATAAGCATCCAACTCAAAATTATGTAGGGTTCTTCCTCAAAGCAGGTACATGCAATCAAATTTAGGGCTTAGGCCCCCTTAAACTATAAACTAGTTATAATAAATACCCATCCTGGACTGATTTGAGCATTTATTGCATGTTTCATTTTGCTAATTTACCACTGGATTCACAACCCACTAAAGTCAATGAGGGTCTTTTCATTGATTTAAATGGGCTTTACGGCAAGCTCTTAGACCCACATAGGTATTTAGGTGCCTAACTAATAATCTTTGAGAATCTGGGCCTTACTGACTCCTTGTTTGTATTGATGTGCAGAGATTTCAATGGATGGCTATGTTTTGATGCTAAATTGTTTTAGTATATATATAAAAAATGTTCACTCAAGGGAAGCAGTGAATTTTCCATCTCTTGAAGGCTTCAGACCAAGATGGGATGCCTCTTACAAAGAAGCTTTAGTCAAGCACTCCAGCAGCAATACTAGCTACCTGGTCCTGTAGCATGGTGTTATTTGAAGCTTAAACATTTCTTAAAGGACATATTTGGTCCTTAGGTTCTGGGACCACCAGAGACTGCAGGATTGTTGGTGATGTGGAAAAGCTCTATAGGGTACTTGACCAACTGTAGCCTGTTACAACTTCCTGGACCAAAAGACTCTTCCCTAATTTAGATTGCCTGTATCAGACTTGGAACAAATATTTGTCTATATCCTTTAACTCTAGCCAAAGGAAAAATGCCTTGCAAAATACTAAAACACTAACATAGATCTATGATTAAGGCTGATCCACCAAAAAAAATCTATTTTATTCACTATGATCCTCATGTAGATTACAGCCCATGGGACTTGCCAAAGACTTGCTGCTGCATACAAGGGTTATCCAGAGCCATTCTGGCTCATGTGTTTTGGGACTGTCCCAGGATACAAGCTTTTTGGCTAGAAGTAGGTAGGAGAGTTAACACAGGACTAGAAACAGCCTTAAAACTGATTTCCCAGAAACACGTTTTGGGATATATTCCATTAGTTTGGAAACGCATGGAAAGCTTGGTTCTAGAGCAATGCTTGTAGCCAAATGATTCTCATTGCATAGAGGGAAGAGCAGCTTGCTTCTAGGGAGAGAAATTATCACAATCTTGGCTGATCTGGCAGCTACAGAGATTTGGTCTGGCTTTTTAGGAATCTTAGTTTCCATCCCCTAGGAATTAATCAAAAATGTTTCTATCCTTAACCCTCCCTGTTCCCCTTTTCCTTTCCTTTCTTCCAACTCTTTTAATTTAATTTTTGGTTTAGCCCTGATTTTCTGGGGGGAGAAGTTTTAATAAAAAAAGGAGAAAAAAATTATGCTTTTAGTCAAACACTCATGATTAGGCTCAATATTGGAGTAACTGGATAAAATTCTCTGTCCTGTTGATCAGGTTGTACTGTGGCCTAAAAGCCCTTTCTGGCTTTACAAATCTGGTATTAAATGGTGGATAGAAATTCATTATAATTTTAATTTGAGCAAGTGCTGTCTCTAACTCAGTTTCCTCTTCAGTGATATGGGGGCACTTAAAAATGGTACTTTTTTCACAAAGCACTTTGTGATCCATGAATTAAAAATGCTATGTAAGACCCAATTACTGTTACAGGTTAAAACTCTCTAGTCTGCCACTCTCTGGTCCAGAGGCGTAGCGAGGGTGTTATGTGCCTGGGGGTGAAGGCAAAATTGGCACCCCCCTCACCGCTAAATGGTGGGGCCCTGAACCTGGTGCACAGCTGAGCCCAACCCTGGAAGGAGCGGGGGGAGGTTGTACTGTGTCTTACCCGACCCCCTCCAGTTTGGGGCTGGGTCCTGCACGCACTAACCCTCTGGCAGAGGTGGAGGGCATTGGGCTGGGAGCAGAGAGGCGGGGAGGAGGTAGCTCCAGCTGGTAGCGGCAGGCAGAGGAGGAGCAGGTAAGCAGAGGGATGACAGGGAGAAATATAGGGGGACTATACTGGCACCTCACTAGTGTGGCACCCAGGGGCCACACTTTCCCCCCCCCCACACACACACCCTCCTCACTACACCTCTGTAAATAATCCACCTTTTAGGATATTTATTGTTTAATGAATTACTTATTTTACTAACTACAGACATATAAATTATAAATTTTTGTGGTTTACATTCTGTTAAATAATTTTTTCTTTTTAATTTGTTCATATCCCGTTCTCATTAGGTTCATGTCTTTTACATAAAAAATGTCAAATTCTTAATTATGTAAGTTTTATAAAACATGAGAAAAGTTAATGTTATACAACCTAAATATGAATTTCATCACTATATTTTATTCAAGCATTTAAAACCACTGTTATAGCAAATGAGTAACACATTGCTTTAATGAATAAAAAGTAAAAAAGATTTTGAGTGTATCAAATTTATTGTAATAGAGAGATAACCGTGTTAGTCTGATCTTGGTAAAAGAAAAGGAAAAAGAAAAAGAAAAAGATTCTGGCATAGCCTAGGGGATAGGGTGTTTGCCGGGGGTGGTGGGTTCTAGTCCCCCACCAACTCTGGCAGTGGCGGGATAGCCAATACATGGGCTGCCCAGGCGGGATAAAGGGTCCCCTGAAAGTTATGTAGCACTTTAAAGACTAACAAGATAGCTAATAAATTTATTGTAAGCAATCTGTAATGCTTCCTAACTGCCCATTTACTTACTTAGTTCACCTAATTGTTTTTCACATTATCGCACAGTGAAAAACTACATGAGTTATGAATGTAAGAGATTAATTTACCTGTTAAAATAACACTCCGAAAAACTTTTAAATAAAACTAACACACAACACAAGAATCACCCTCACTTTCTTGAAGGCACTTGAAACACTAAGTAGCCTAAGGCTAAGGATACCCTGCAAGCATGGCTTTATGTCTGACATGAGGACTTTTCCCTTCAGGCTGCCCTGAGATTCTATCCTTAAGTAAAGGAGAGAGGTCTCTCTGAGCTGCTCTTCCAAATTTCACACAAGCCATTCAACTGAAGCCATAGATATCAAGATTCAAGGCCAACTTTGCCTTGAGTAGACTGCCTCTCCAGGTGTTCACAATCACAACATCCGAACATGTATAAGACTTTTAGTTGAGAAAGCCACGTTAATCCCAAGTCTCTGCTATGACTGGGAGATGGAAAGTCTGCAACAAAACGTGAGGTGATCTATCACTATCACCTCAGTAATGCCAACTCCTTTAGAATTGAGGCTCTGATTATCCAGCACCAGCTGAGGTAGAGCGGGTACCGTGTGCACGTCTGATACATTTTTACCAAAACTCCTGCCTGCCCAACTCGCCAAAGGAGAAAAGAAACAGGAAGGCAAAAAGGAACGGTATAGTATAGAGCACGCAAAGCTTTCTCTGCTCTGCCCCCACCCTACGAGCAGCACGCAGTATTTCCAAGTGCTACATGCTCCTTGCAGGGCAGGAGGAGGCGTCCCACGCTCCCCCGCCCTCAAGCCCTGATTGGCCTGAGGGTGGGGAAGCGTGCCAAGCCTCTTCCAGGGCATGGTCACCTAGTGGGAAGGGGGGGTAAAGGGGCTCCCTCCATCCCAGATCAATCACCCTTCCTGTTTAGGCCCTGCCCCTTCCAGGGTGACCTAGGGCTACTTCAAAAATTTTTGAAGTGGCCCCTGGGCAAAAATTATTGCCCACCCCTTCTTTAGATGGTATCATGAACTTTCATGGGTGGAACTGGGTTGTGCCCACAAAAGCTCATGATACCATCTACATCAGGCATGTCAAACAGGCTTCTAGTGGGCTGCATGTGGCCCAACTGAAATTTTTTGTGGCCTGCCACTACATTTTTATAAAAGAATAAAGTGCGGCCCGCTGGCCGCTCGGAGCATGTGGCTGAATGCAGATCACAGCTGGCCGGGCTGCTCTGCATAGGCATCAAGTGCCTGCTCACAGCTGGCTGCTGTGCTCACGCCTCCCCAGCGCCTGAGGAAGAAATGTGTGGTTGGTGGCGGTGGCAGCGACTCTGGCTCCAGGACCCAGGCATTAGGTATGCGGGGGGAGGAGGGGGACTGCAAGTGCCTGGGTCTGGGGAAGGGAGGAGGCATTGGGTTAGAGCGGGGGAGGGTGCTCTGGGGGAGCGGAGAGCAATTGGGTTAGAAGGGGGATATGGGAGTGCCTGGCTCTAGGGGGAGTAGAAGGGGATATTTTGTCAATGTTTTGGTTTTTATTTATTTATTTCCAAATAAAATCACAAAATGTATATTAATTTTATATAAATAAATATGTCAATTTTTTTGCAATTGCAGGAATAATTATATGTTTATGCAAAATCTTAAACTTACAAAGTATCTGAAATTTTCACAGAAGCCTGTTCTATTTGATTGACCATGGTCTATATTTGTTTTTATTTCACCAAAACAAGTTATGTATCATATAAAAAATTTAAAAGTACCTTACATTAATATTGAAATTAAAAAGTATTTTATGAGCAAATAACAATTTTACACATGAAATTATTGTATTATATTAAAACAAGACCTGAAAAAATATTATAAAATATACCTAAAACATAATCTATTATGATAAATAATTACAACTTTCCAATAGAAGTACATTTTCTTTGGTGTCCCTGAAAGCTATCAGTTTTCATTTGTGTGGCCCTCAGTGGGCTTCAAGTTTGACATGCCTGATTTATATGTTTGTTAGTCTTTAAAATGTTACCAGACTATTATTTTTAAGTTTTTCCTTTTGTTATAAAGTAGCTTTTATTTAAAAAAATTATAAGTAACCCCAATGCACCCACCTCTCCCCCAGAGCCAGCCCCCAGCACCCTCCATCCCAAAGCACTCACCCTCCCCAGAGCCAGTCCCCCAGAGCCTCCCATCCCAGTGCACTCACCCTTCCCTTGAACCAGGCTCCCCCAACACTGGGAGCACCCCCCCCATCAAATCTTCCCCCACCCCACAGAGCCAGGCACTGGAAGAAGGGACAGCTGGGTAAGGAAATCTAACCTTTAAAGTGGCCACTCCTGCCGCCCAACCCTGATGCCTCTGCTCGCAGAGTGTAGAGCCGGGAGCACGTAGCCAGCTCCCGGGTCTCTGTTCAAAAGTGTCACGTGGGCCAGAGCAGCGTGTGCTTCACTCCCACCCCAGCCTGGCGCCCCCCTAGTGTGGCGCCCGGGGGCAACTGCTCTCCCACCCCCCTTTCGCTACGCCTCTGCTCTGGTCCAGCAACATCCATGGTCCAGCATGATTTTAGTTAGCTAGATGCTCACTTATCAGGAGTGTGGCCAAGTTTCCCGTGGTCCCATAAAGTTTGTTTACAGTCACCAGTCCTGGTACTCAGTGTTCTGTGCTGTTAGCTCTAATTTACCCCTAAATGTCTTCTAAGAGCCCAGTAAGCAGTGGAAGTGTTCCTAGTACTGCTAGACTATATTGGCCTCCTGTGGTCTGGCAAATTCTCTGGTTTGGCACCAGTAAGGTCCCAAGGGTGCTGCAGTAAAGAGGTTCAACCTGTACCATCATGGACACAAAAGCTGTGGCTGCAGTGGATATAAGTCTCTTCTGGGGCTTCCAGCTCAGATATTCCAGTAAAGTTATTAATTTCAAATCTTCACTGTGCCAGAGTATTTTAAAATATCTTCAAGATACGGGCCCTGACTCAAGAAGCATCTCTATTCAGAAAGGGCATGCATGTGTCTAATGCTAAACACAAGTTTAGTTTGCTGTAGGTACTTTTAGAAGACTTAGTTTGCCAAATATACAACTTGTCATAACAGAGCTTATTATTCATACTGAGTCATCATAAAGAAATCTGTTGGAAAACAAACAAAAACAGCCCCCAGTGTGTTCATGAAAGCTTAGTTTAACTTCCATCATCACCAACAATTATTATTTTTCTTTTATTATAAAGAACATGATTTCTGTGAGCACAATCAAGAGATTTGCTGCAGCTGTACCACCTTGGGCTATAATTTCCCCAAATCTCATAAACAAAGCAGAGTGAGACCTGCTCAGCACGTAGAGGAAAGACCTTTAAGAAAAATATACTGTGCAGCTCCCTTCTCTTCTGCATAGAATTAGGGGCCACCATGCCAGAGGTTTGTTTTTTCTGAAAAAGTCATAAAACTGATGTTCTGACAGCATGTTAAAATTAAAGGACCCTTTGGCACAGTTTGCAAGTGTTGGGGTGTTGCCTTTGTCAAATTACTACTTTAATAATCACATTCTGCCTAATTAAAATCCCACTGTAGTTTCAATTGGATACAGTATTCTTCACTTCCCAATTTAAAATGTAACAATGGCATATGCTTTTAAACAGCTGCTTTGCTCCTCCCCACAGGTGGCTGCATTTTCCTGATAGGTAAAGTGATTTCTGTAAGCTATTTTGATTCTTGTTATAGAGATGGACAAAAAAGCCTGTGGAACAAAACCAAAACTGAAATCCTATAAAAATCTCCCGGTATAAAATCTCTACGTGTAAGTACAATGCACTAGTAAAATGAATGGCTGTGATTTTAAGGTCAGTTTTGTACCTCTAAAATGCCAAAAGAGGAAAGCAAATGAAATTAAATGAGATTTTTTTGGTAACTAGAAAGACCCACCTTTAAGCATTTGAAACAAGAAACTCTCTGAAGCGTTGATGAGTTGGCCAGGAAAGTTCCCATGTTATAATGTAAGGTCAATTCTCCTTGAAACCATTTGGATGAGCTATATACATAACATCTCCTCTAGGACTGAGATGGTATTCATCAAATTGTGATCTGCTGGGATTTGTTGCCCTGAAGATGATAATCAAGGTCTCATTTACTATGCAAGGCAAACACAGACAGCCCCGTTGGCTGTTGGTTTTGGGCCTTAGAACAGCGCCCTTCACAAGCTGTTAATTCTGTCAGCAGAGCTGTGAAAAGTGCTGTCTAAGACAGCCCGAAGGCAAGCAGAGCATGCTACCAAGTGGGAACTAGACCGTCTTTTTAGTACAGAATGCTTTTTTTAATTGAAAAAAATACCAATCTGGTATTTGAATAAACTTGTTAGATTTTGCTCTATGGGCTTACGTCATTTTCCCCCATACATTAGCACAATTGATTCTACAATGTAAATAACAAAGTTCCAGATACGTGTAAAAACATTTACATTGAGACCATATCCCAGAATCTTCCCATACCCTGAAATACTCTGTGTCATAACAACCACTCTGATGGTGGGATAGTTATAATTCCTTCTGGCACATGCCAATGCCATTCTAAATGTTGGCTATAGTAACTGGTCTTGGGTCTTTCAGTGGGGAAGATGAATATGGGGGAGACAGACTCACATGTACCTCAGTACTCAAACAAATTATATATTTATGAAGGGCAGTGAATTGCATGATGTTTAATGCTTCTGGAAAACAGTATTCTTTTCATTCCTGGCTCCCATCCTTTTTTTAAATCATGCTGTTCTTGTCTTATGGAATTTCTGAATGAATAAACATTTGGATAATCCAGGTTTACCTGTGCTTCATGTAATTGTTCCAGGAAAGCTTACTGGTAAAGTTTGTAAAGAATTTAAGCCCGTGTTGTGTACGAGCAAACTATTATTTAAAAAAACACTTTTACCCACACGCTGGTTTCTGTCTGGCTGAAATGCACTAATACTCTGTTCTCTGAGGCTATATCTTCATTGCAAAATTAGTTCAGGTTATCCACACTTGCATTAACTCTTCTTGTGTTAGCCTCGCTTGGGTGAGAGCAGTTATGCTGCAAAATAATACTGAGGACTGGTCTACTCTAGAAAATAAGGTTGGTTAAACTACATCAGTCAAGGGTGTGAAAAATCCACACTCCTGAACAGTGCAAGTAATCTGACCCAAGTGCTCATGTAGAAATGTTAGGTTGATGGATGAATTCTTCCATCAACCTAGGTACCACCTCTTGGAGAACTAGATTACTTACAGTGATGGGAGAACCTGTCCCATTGACATAGGTAGTCTCTACACCAAAAAGAGTGACAGTGGCACAGCTGTGTTGCTGTAGTATTTTAAATGTAGACATACCATGAGGCCGCACAGAGTGTTTGGATTACTACACAGAATGAGCATGGTAACAGCTGACCACTTGTGCTAACTGGAGCTTATAAACCTCAATAGCTCAGCCAACTTGAGTGAAAAGAACCACCACTCTCAACTAAAGGGTACTACAGTAGACTTCCGATAATCCGGAACCTTTGGGACCTAGGTGGTGCCGGATTATCGGATATGCTGGACTATCAGGAGGTACTATAAGGTGGTTATATATATACTGTTTACATTATATACTGTATATAAAGTGTTCTTAACCCTTTTTTTTGTACATACTGTATACAGTATACTGTGATGTTTTCGTTTTTTTAACCCTTTTTTACCCTTTTTGCTCGGTTCAGCTGCTGCCGCTGTTGCCTTGTGACTCGTTTTTTGCCAAAGCTCACTCACTAGGCTCTTGCCATTTTGATGCCGGACTATCAGGAGTGCCATACAATTGGATGCCGGACTATTGGAGTTTTACTGTATATGTGGATAGGCCGAGTGTCACATGCTCTCCTTGAGTTAGAACTCCACTCTGCAGTGAAGACAAATCCTAAGGCAATCAGGAAGCAGCTTCCTGGTAGTAATTAAAAGTGAATTTGAATAAAAATGTGGATACAGGTGAAATTTGGCAATTTTGGATTCAGACAAGCAATTAAGTATTTGAAAAGAAAAAAAAGTATTGCTCATCTAGCTGGATAATTAGCAGTATTTATCAAAAGGCACAAAGCCAGATCCTGGGTGCAGCAAAGAAGGGTATAGGCACAGAACAGAACAGCCTATGGGCTGTTCTATTTTCTGCCAGCTGGCTATGGTCCTCTGCTTTGCTCTAGCAACAGGAAACATCCTTCTGAGGACTTTTATCCACTGATCCCTCTCTCAGTCTATCATGAACGTGTGAAAAAATTAGAAGACTGTTCTAAATTCTTGTTCTGTACTCCTTCAAAAGTCTCTGCAAACACACCTACATTGTGGAAACACTGCAGCTACAATGACAACACAATGATTTCTGTTTGTGTGACACGAGGCCATATTGTTGTGTTCACTAGTCCCATTCATGTCTTTAAGTAATCTCTTTGGACAGGCATTGTGCCCTTTACTTCATGATTTTGTGGTGAAGCCTTCTGGCTTGGGACTCAGAAGATAAGGGATCCAGCCTGAAGTTTGCAAGTCACAAAAGGCTAGATTATGTACCCTTTCTTCATGTTAATGACTTCATTACCACACTGTGTGGAAGTGCTCACCAATGTGAGAAACTGATGCATAATCTTGTCTTTAATCTTTCAGAGCCTCAGTTTCCCAGGATATTACTACTCTGGGGATAATATTAAAATGGGGGTAATATTACTCTATTGCTCAGGTATTTTGGGTGGATAAATTAATAATACTTGTGAAAGAGCTTTATACATACTTAGGCATTTTACTTATTATGACAGATCTCATACATTTACAGTGCTATATAAATAATGAATAATGGTATCAGCAAGTTGGTAATCAATTAAGCAAACTATATAAAATAAACCTCATATTGCAGAAAAAAAGTACATTATTAGGTGTTAGAAATGCAAACATTTTGTTTTATATGCTACTTTCAAGAACAAAAATATTATGGACAAAAGAAAAAAAGGTGTCAGCCAATCAGTTCTTTGAATGGCTATCCCGTCTATTAGTAGTAATAGTACTGTCATGCTGTTTTACAAGGTAATAATCCAGTCACCAAATGGAGAAGCTATGAGACCAAAGGGGTCACGGGCTATGCCAACAAGGGAACTGAATTATGACCTCGTAAAACAGTGTGGCAGTGCTATTGCTGCTCTTCTGCTACAATTGTTTAAAAACCAGAATTTTAAATATTAAAAAAAAACCCACTCTCAGTAATTTGTCAAGTGACAGAGGCATCTAAACCACTGGTATGGAACAAAGTTAGGCGGGATTTCTCCAGAATAACATTGTACAACTAGGAAAAGTTCCAATAAAATCAGTGATTTTCACTCTAAGGGTTGTCTTGCTGTAGGGTAACCAGGTGGACCAGCAGGGGTGCTATGACAGGCTTCCTCCCTGTCCTGGCACCGTAGACGCCACTTTTGTGCCCCAGAAGCAGCCAGCAGCTGGGCCAGCTCCAAGGCCGGGCTCGATGGGACTCCCTGCACTCTCCCCCCTGCCAGCTGGCCGGTGCCTGGTGGCAAAAGCAGCATGCAGAGCCACATGTATACCTCTGCCTATGAACTTCTGGGCGCAGTGCAGTCCGTGGTGCCAGGACAGGCAGGAAGCTTGCCTTAATACCCCCGCTGCACTGCTAACTGGGAGCTGGCAGAGGAAAGCCCAGGCCCAAAACCCTGAACACAAACCCCTGTCTCAGCCCTGAGCCCCTCCAAACCCAGAGCCCCCTCCTATACTACAAACACCTCATCTCGGTGCCAGCCCAGAGCCTGCACCTCCAGATGGGGCCTGCATCCACCCTGAAACCCACCCTTAGCCCAGCCCAGAGCTTCCTCTCACACCCTGAACCCCTCTGCCCTGCTCCACAGCCTGGAACCTCCTCTCATCCTACCTCACCCCAGAGCCTACACATCCAGATGGAGCCCTTTCCTCCCTCCACACTCCAACCCCATCGTGGCCCTTTTCCATAGCCCTCATTCTAGATAGGATAAGATATAATTATGTTGGGTCAACAATTTTTTTCAACTGGGTCGTGAGGAAAAATATTTGAAAACCACTGAGTAAAATTACTCTCCAATCATCTGATTCCTGTGACCCGAGACCAAGTCTAGCCTGTTAGCATTTTTCATTATATTTTCAGCATTACTCATATCTATAACTCATGCTTGCAGGCAAAACAGGAAACAAGAAGAGCCACTGGGCTACTCTCAACGTGTTAGTATCCTGTTTGAAGGATAAAATGGTATGGATAGATCAGGAAAGGCTTAAATAGACATCTTCAAGACCTGCTTCAAGCAAAAATGTGTACTACTCAACTCCGGTAATCTGCCCATCCTTCAGTACAACAAATATGAAGAGAAGACTTTTTTTTTTAAATGTGAAATATATTAAGATAATAGGAAGGACTTGAATTGCAGAGCTCAGATCTGAACTTATCCAAAGTTCATCATTGCTCAGATCAAATGTTGTTAGTCATGGCTCTAATGCGAATTAGGAGAGAGACATATGATGTTTCTGGGTAGGGCTGACTGAAAATTTTCCGTTGAAACTGTTTTTGGATAGAATATTGAGTTCTTGACTAAACAACCTTTTTCCACAGAGAAGATTGTCTGTTTTCCATGGAAAACTTTGACTTTTCATCAAAAAGCAAAACACCTTCAACCCCCAAAACATTTCAGTCAAAAATTACAATATTTCAGTTTGGAAGTGCTGCTCTGGCACTACATAGGAGTTGTTGGTTTGGCTGCCTCATGCCCCATTTTTTCTGGGCTTGGCTCACCAGCCAAATTACATCTCCCATGATGCACTATTTGATGCTCAGCAAGAAGAGAAACTGTAACACATTATGGGAGATATAGCTCATCCAGGAAGCCTGACTCATCGAGGAGAATCAGAGAATGAAGAATTTGAACTACAACTTCACTGAAAGACTTCTGAGGGAGAGCCATGTTAATGTGTTTCAGCAAAAACAATGAAGAATCCTATGACACCTTAAAGACTGACAGGTTTATTCAGGCATAAGCTTTCCTGGGCTAGAACCCACTTCACCAGATGAAGGGCACACCTAACAAAATGGCCAATGAAAGCTTATGTCCACATAAATTTGTTAGTCTTTAAAGTGCCACAGGACTCCTCATTGTTTTAACTTTAGTGAGGTATTTCCAAATTGAAATTTTCAGTTAACCTATAGATTGTGGCAAAAAATGCACAATTTTTTAAACAGAAAAATATTTCTTCTGGAAAAAAGTACTTTCCCCTCAGTTCAGTTTGGGGGCATTGTTAATATATTATTACCATTTAATTTGTAAGGCCAGATCACGTTCAGCATTATGTCATCTAATCAAAATTGCGCCCCTCCTGAGATGAGATCTTAAACTAAACAATAAATATTTCTCAGTGGTGGCAATGCAGAGTCTCAATACCCTAGTGAGAGCATCTGTAGCCATTGTGTCTATCCAGTCATATACTCAAGCATTTATACCACGCCCATCTTGGTGTGGTGCATAAGACAATGTAGTACTCTGGGAATACCAGGCACAGTGGCTCTGTCACACCCTTTGAAAGGTGAACTTTGTATTTCCTTATTTACTGGCCCTCTTCTGTAGGCCCAAAAGGAGTTGAAGGATTGGGCCCTTAATTTGAAAGCCATTTCAGGTTCAACGACTGCTAACCTGTGGATTTATTTCCGTCCATCACTAAACACTAGGGATTATTTTCAATAAGGGGGACTGGCCATATTGCAAAGTGACGCACGGGTAAAAACTGCATCAGACATTCAACAGAACTAAGAAACTAACTGAAATGATACAGGATACAAGACAGCACTGAATTTATTCCTTAACTTTAAAAAAAAAAAAAAGAATGCGTCTGTTCTGAGCAAAGCAACAATAACGGCAAAATCCACATTTAACTTGTACCCATGATTTTCTGCTCTTCTAGGCAACGACAAACAAATTGGCAACTGGCTGGCATTGAAGGGGATTGGAAGGCAGATTTAACATCTAATATTTGTAAATATTCAGGAGAGGAAATCTAATCACATTTAATTTTGGGCTTGCTTGCGACGTCTACTAAATTGAATTTCCAAATAAAATTACCAACATTCTTATGTGAGATCTTTTAAAGACATCATTAGGTAAGGAAGCTGGCAGGATTTCAACTAAAATAAACAATATGAAGGGAATTGTGTTCATTTTAATAGCTCAAACATATCCATAGATGATGATAGGGAAAGTAAAGTCCAGCTGTACAGGCCTTCAGCAATTCTCCTTTAAACAGGGCATAATTAAGGTTTACTCACACTGTCCAAAAAAGGGTAAGAGTGAAACTAAGAACCAGGATTTTGTTCACGGCCTCAGAGTAATTATATATTTTACATCTCTTTCAACGCAATGCTTTGCTTAAGCATGGGAACGCTCTACCAGACTTGTAACAATATTTCCATACTGTACATTTATTGCAGCTACTCATTAAGTCAAATTGCTAACACATGAAGTCATGTGGAAAAAAGTAGTATTTAAGACATAACATTTGCAGGATGCAAACATGAGAAGTGAAGATTTTTTCATCAACTTTTGGTTCCCAGTCAAAGCAAAATTCCAGTGAACACACAGAAGGGAGCAAGAGTAGGAAGATTAATTTTAATTTGAAAATGATTTTGAAATCAATTTTTCAGCAAATTGCAGTTCTCCACTGTGCCATTGTTCATCCAGGGACAGAAACAGTTGTTTCAAAGCATGTGAAATGAAAATGATAAAGGCCCATTAGTAACCAATACTGTGTAGAAATACTACTACAATCAATTTTTCAACACTTACTGTCAAACTCTTATTATTTGTTACCTCAGTGATGATGCTTTTAGGGACTCAATATCCCAATTAGACATAGTTTGCTACAAACTTACATTTTATAAGTATTTACAGATTACACATCAAATAACATTAATTAAGAAAAAAAACCCGTTACAAATGCTTTCCCCCTTCTAACCAGGCTTGCTTTTACAACATTAAATAATTAAACTTTGGGCCTGATTCCCCACTCTTACACCATTTTTACGGCAGCATAGATCCACTGACACCAATGGAATTACACAGACATATAACCAGAGGGACCCCATGTCGAGCAAGGCCCTAGATCTGGAAAGAGCCACATGCAAGAAATGTCACAAAAATAATGTACAGCCTGTAGAGAAAACATGAGATAACATACTATTAGAATTACTGGTGCCTTACATGACAAAAACAATATAACCATCTAGCCCGCCCCACCCCCGGCCTCACACACATCTACACTCACAGGCTACGTCTACACTGCAAACCCGTGGAGCGTCCACACCTCAAATGCGCTTTTGTGCAAGTAAATCAACAGTAAAACGGCAGAAATGAGGGCTTTTTCCAGCATAGGTAAACCTCCTTTTACGAGGCATAACTCCTTTTTGCGCTACAGCTATTGCACAAAAAGGCAAGTGTGGATGCTCCAAAGGGAAAAAGCACTGGTGCTCTGATGGTCATTCTGATGGTCTTTCTTGTGCAAGAGTGTCCATGCAGTGTGGACACTCTCTTGCATAAAAGCACATCGCTTTTGCGATGTGCTTTGAGGTGTGGACGTGCTCTTTTGCCAGAAGTTTTTGCGCAAAAACTCTAGCGCAAAAGGTTTCTTGCGCAAGAAGCATGCAGTGTAGATGTAGCCATACTGAATAACTGCTTTGGCATAAACTGGTCCCTTTATTACTTTAATTTCAGAAGAGAAGTTAAGATGACCAGGGAAATATTAGAAAATAGAGTACAGAAGAAAAGAAAATTAGAGAAATGATCAGGGTGGGAAGTTTGGGAAATATCTGGAGGATGCTACTCTGACCATGTGGTCCTTGTTAATAGAACCAGTCCCTGTAATGAGAATCACAGATTTTTTGGGTACTTTTAAATGAAGTACCTCTGCAGACATCTTCCGTGAGGAGATGGAAATCAGTTTACATGCTTAAGGATAATGCTGAAAGGAGTATGCAACAGAACTCCACTTCTGTTCCACAGCAGGAATCAGGGAAGTCATGGGCAATGGATGAAGCTTCCACTCCTGGAGGCAGTAGCTCCCCTGCCCAGGCCCCTCCCTCTTCCCAGCCCAGGCCCCACCCCAGGCCCTGCCCCACTGTCTCCCTCCTTTCTTCTCTGTGCATCCTGTGTTGTTGCTCACTGAGTGCTTCTTCCCTTCCAGCCAAATCCCTGAACCCATGCAAATTATTTTGGAAAAAACCCTCCACCTTTCTACAACTTCTCTCTCAACAAAATGGAACATGTTTTGTACTATGTACCAGACATACAGACGTACCTAATCAAAAGCACTAAATTTGGGAACAAGAAATGTCAGAGTTCCACAGCCTCTTCAGCAAAGAATCAGAGTAAAAGATTTATGACTCAGAAAAATTAAAATATTCCCCCCCCACACACTTTTAAAAACGAAATGTCCATTTCATTCAAATTAGTGGCTTATCACATCATTGTGGGAATCAATATGATCTAGCAGACTGATTTGCAGGAGACCTGAGTTATAGTCCCAGTTTTGTCCCTGACAGCCAGGTGACTGTAAGGAAGTCACTTTGGTACCCTGCACCTCAGGTTGCAAAATGAGGATAATGACACTGACCTCCTTTGTAAAGCACTTCCAGAACTACTAATAAAAAGCCATATGTAACAGCTAGATATTATCATGGCTAATTTGTCCCTTTAATTCACAAGCTCTGTGTATTTCAAATAAAATTTATTCCACGGTACTGTTTATTAGCTACTGAAGTGCATTATTGTTTCTTCATCTTTGAACTATAAGATTACAGCTGCTCCTGTGAATTACTGGTTGTATTTGTCTAAAGTGAGTTTTAATAACCTTTGTATATTTTTAGCTGTAGGATTTAGTGATGGCCCAGAATAGCCCTTTCACCATCCCCATCCGACTGCATTTTTTCTGGGAAAGGACAGTACATGCGTCCCACATTCTGAGCTGAGCGGCTTCATAAATCAGATCCCATATTAGATGGTGAGCCAGATGGCAACTGTTCTTGGAGGAGCTCAACAGGAATGAAATACTGTGATCTTTTCTGTAACTTAACAAGCCTAATTTGTATGGCTGTCATCATACTTGGAATGTCTGAGAGACGTCGCTAAGAGATACAAGAAATGAGGGTCACAATAGGGAGAGGGAACACAAGTGACTCTGTGAGCTTTTCTTCTACAAAGATTCCATTTCTCCATGAGGAATGACACTCCCCCCACACACACGTCTAGTGTTCTGATATGACATTTACGAAGAGCCAGTTGACTTCCAGCAGCTTCATGTATAAACCATTCGGCACGATCCTACAAGATGATGAGTGTCCTCAACTTTTTTGGACTTCACTGTGAATAGAAAGCACTTAGTGCCCCTGGGGAATAAATTACTCATTGGGCAAAGTAGTATAAATTCTCATTCTTGAGGGAAAAGCCACCCTTTAATTGCCTACAGCTAGGAAGAATACATCTGCTATGCCCACGGTGACACTGGCAGACCAGCTCCCAGCTCATGCCAAGGCCCAGGGCCACACAGTGTTGACAAATGCCTACATGGAAACCAGTCTGTCTCACCAATGTGTTAGTACTGTTAAAATAGACATTGTTAGAAGACTGTGTTTAGATTTAGGATGCTGCATGTATTAATCCTACTTATATTTGTAGCTCATGGTGTAAAGGTAGATTGAATGTTTGAATTGTAAAACTCTGTAATTGTAGATGGTATCATGAGATTTCGTGGGCACAGCCCACTTCTTCAGATGACTGGAGTTATGAGTAGGGGGGATATGAAAACTCGAAATAAATAGGAGAAGGGAAAGTGGGTGGAGTGGGGGGAGAAGAGAATGATGCTCTGTGGGGTTCCGCAGGGGTCTGTTCAATATCTTCATCAACGATTTAGATATTGGCATAGAGAGTATGCTTATTAAGTTTGCAGATGATACCAAGCTGGGAGGAGTTGCGACTGCTCTGGAGGATAGGGTCATAATTCAAAATGATCTGGACAAATTGGAGAAATGGTCTGAGGTAAACAGGATGAAGTTTAATAAGGACAAATGCAAAGTGCTCCACTTAGGAAGGAACAATCAGTTTCACACATACAGAATGGGAAGCAACTGTCTAGGAAGGAGTACGGCAGAAAGGGATATAGGGGTTATAGTGGACCACAAGCTGAATATGACTCAGCAGTGTGATGCTGTTGCAAAAAAAAGCAAACATGATTCTAGAATGCATTAACAGGTGTGTTGTGAGCAAGACATGAGAAGTCATTCTTCCACTCTACGCTGCGCTGGTTAGGCCTCAGTTGGAGTAGTGTGTCCAGTTCTGGGCACCGCATTTCAAGAAAGATGTGGAGAAATTGGAGAGGGTCCAGAGAAGAGCAACAAGAATGATTAAAGGTCTAGAGAACATGACCTATGAAGGAAGGCTGAAAGAATTGGGTTTGTTTAGTTTAGAAAAGAGAAGATTGAGGGGGAACATGATAGCAGTTTTCAGGTATCTAAAAGGGTGTCATAAGGAGGAGGGAGAAAACTTGTTCATCTTGGCCTCTGAGGATAGAACAAGAAGCAATGGGCTTAAACTGCAGCAAGGGAGGTTTAGGTTGGACATTAGGAAAAAGTTCCTGTCAGGGTAGTCAAACACTGGAATAAATTGCCCAGGGAGGTTGTGGAATCTCCATCTCTGGGGATATTTAAGAGTAGGTTAGATAAATGTCTATCAGGGATGGTCTAGACAGTATTTGGTCCTGCCATGAGGGCAGGGGACTGGACTCGATGACCTCTCGAGGTCCCTTCCAGTCCTACTATTCTATGATTCTATGATTTGTTGTTTTTTTCTGTAACAGACTAACTGGGCTACCCCCTGAAGCTCTGTAATTGTGTGACTCACCCATCAGGGCCAGCCCAACCATATAGGTGAACTAGGTAGCATCAAGCACGTAGGGCACCAAGTTTTTAAGGGGTGCCAAAAACCCAGCCAATGAGAGCAGCAGGGGAAAAGCTGCAGGCAAATGCTTCCCTGTGCTGCCATTCCCCCAGCTGGGGTGGGGTGGGGTGGGGGGAGAAGGGGAACAACAGTGTGCACAGCCATTTCCTCCCACTGTCATGCAGAACTGTCCACACAGGGGCTTTAGCACCAGCTCCCCTGCTGCTTTTCACAAATTACTGAATGTGGGAGGGGGGAAGTGTTGTGGTTGAAAAACTGGAAGACCATTGTATTTCAAGGAGTTAGTGAATCTTCCCAGTTCTCATGTCTGCAAACTAGAAAACAGGCTTTGGCCTGCTGTTAGCAAGGAAAATTCCCAACTAGCTTGCTTGTTAGAGAGCTTGTTAGAGAGCCCAGCATGGCTGAGCTCATTGTATAGTTGAGATAAGCTCCGAGGTAAACAAGCCTGTCTGTGGGAATCTTCTCAAGCAGGCAGGTGTTTATTTTTTATTTTTTCCCTCTGCACGTAGTTAATTTCCGCTTCTAGAATTTTGTGTACAGGCTATATATCATTTATTGTTGCCCACACCCTTGGGACTTCCTGAAGAACCTGAAACTGTACAGAGGTGAGTCAGACTCCCCAGCGAGCCAAAGGGACGTTGTATGCCTTCTCTTGCCTTTTCTTTTTATATTACCTGTAATATCTAATAAACCTTGCATTTATTCGCATTAAGCGATTTGTGTCTTCTTGGTTACCCTCTGAACCTGAGAGCAGAGTCTGGCTGGCCAAGTCTCTGAAGTAAGACAGGCATGCCAAAGTCATAGTACACCTAGGGTGTCAAAAGCCCTTGGGCTGGCCCTGCTCACCAGACAGGAAAAGAACAATTAACTATGGGAAAGTGCTTGCCCCTGTACACACGAAATGTTTAGCATCAAAAGGACAAAGATATTGTTGACCATGTTCCTCGCTCCTGTCAGGAAGAGGCAGCGTGCCCATGAACTCTTCCCTTTAGCTCAGATTCTGGGGGGAGGGGGAGGGATTAAAAATTCTTGGTCAGAATGAATAGAGATCTCTTAATGCTGTCAGGATTTGGAGGGAAAAAAGATTGTTGTGATTTTAGGTGTAAAGTGACGAGCTATCACATAGTCCAACTTGCCTGAGTAGTAAAGATAGATTGGATTGCCCCAGGGGACTGTCAGTGAGTCCATGGTAAGACAGTTACAGTGCTTTGGGAGTTTACAGTTGTTATTGGCTTGGTCACATCTAATTATAGAACATACAATCAGCCTGAGGTTTCTGCTTTGCTTTTTGCCAGTCTGTCCTGAATTTGGCACTCCAGACACCATGAAACCCACTAGTATTTCATGCACTTTCCTCTGAAGTAACTATTATTGGCTGCTCCCTGACACAGAATATCAGGACAAAGTGAACTAATAGCCTGATGTAGTATGGACATTCATATGTACCACTAGGAAAAAATAATATATTTTAGCCACATACCTCTGGCCTTTCACTGTGCAATATTCCCACATTTCATACCTAATGACTAGAACATGTTCAACTAAGAACAATATTAAAAAAGTCTTAATCTTACTTTTAAACAAATTTAGGATCAACTCATGGAGTATTTATTCTGTTCTTAGTCTCTTGTTACAGTCAGAGTTTTGCCTAAGTAAGGACAAAGGGTCTCATTAAGAGAATCTTTCCTGAATTTAAAGAGTTAAAACTAAGCTTACAAACAGAAAGGATAAATGTGCAAAATGTTCATCAGCTGAACAAAGGCTGCACCTGGAAACAGAGAACTACCAGTCATATGCCGAAGCACTTCAGATCCCTCTGCATAGAGAGTCAAGAGGAAATAAGGCATCACAACACCCCATTGAGGGTGTAAAAGTAACTTGGACCCAAGAATGAAGAGTTTATTAATAGTCCCAAATCAGTCACTGGAGACATGTTCAATCTCACTCAGTATCCCCAGAAAAAGAGAGAGGTTGGAGGGGGAAGGATAGGGCTGTATGACTGACCAACCACTGGGAGTCCAGGAGATAGTAATATTTAGCACTCACTGAGGACTTTCATAAGGTGGTACATACTAATTTTTAGTACATTCCTCTTTTAGAGACATCCTGCCTGACTGTGTCCTGCACTCTGGAGTTGAGGTTAGCCACATACCTCTGGCCTTTCACTGTGCAATCTTCCCAGAGACCAAAAGAAGAAGGGAGTCATAGGGTCTAAGATGCTACATTGTTAATTTGTTCAAGGACTCCTCCTAAACCGGAGCTAAGACCACCACATTTGGCATGCAGCTTTCTCTTACCCTAACTTAAATCAAGGTCGGGTTTGGTAGTGCATGGAGAAAAGGAAGTGCTGGGAATGGGATTGTTTCCCATAACATGGAAAGGAAGGGAGCAGAGAGAGGAGGAACATGAAAGTGAAGGGCACAGAGAAAGCAGAGACGCGATACTAAGAATGACCACTGGAGGAGTGGCCAGTAGGGCTGGGGCTCCACAATCTTGCCTGCCAGCACACTGGTAAGGAGCACCCTTCCTCAAACCTGCAGCCTACCTTCCCCCCAATGGAGATCCTGCAGTTTGTGGGAGGGCAGTTGGAAGGGAGACAGGCCCCCCCCCCCAGAGTCTGTCCCTGCCAGGAGAGCCTGCAGGCCTTGGGGGCCACTGGAGGGACGAAGCCCTCAGAGCCTGGCCTCCCCCCAGACAGCCTGCAGGCCATGTGGGGGGTGGTGCTAGACTCAGCCCCCCGATAGCCTGGGGGGCACTACAGGACGAGGCAGTCCCCAGAGTCTTGACCCTCCCCAGACACCCTGCAGGCCGGGGGGGAGGGGAATCGCTGCAGGCGGGGACAGCCCCCAGAACGCCCTCCCTCATAGTCTGCAGATCATGTGTGTGTGTGTGGGGGGGGTAAGAACGGGAGGGAGCTTGTTCCCCCTAAGATAGCCTGCAGCCTGTGGGGGAGGGCAACTGGAGGGGGTGGGCTGCCCAGGCTCCCTGGGAGGAGTCGCTACCGGAGCAGCACTACCCTCGCTGCCACAAGCGGCCCTCGTAAGCCCTCTCACTTTCCTTTCCCCATCCTGAGGCCCTCCCTCTCCAACCCTCTGCCCTAAGCCACTTACCTCCTGCCCCTCCTCATCCCCAAACTCTCACTCCAGCTTTCATTTTTGAAAAATACAATAATGAAAAATGTGTGTGTGTGTGTGTGTGTGTGTGTGTGTGTTCAGTTTATTTTTCAAAAAAAATTCCATCAGTTAGGGTGCGTCTACACAGTGGTGCTAGCTCGAAATAAATTACACAATTTGAGCTTATTTTGGGCACCAAATTTCGAAATAGACCGCTATTCTGACAAGTCCCTTAATCCTCATGGAACGAGGTTTACCAGGATGTCAGAATAGCAAGTCCATTATTTTGATTGCATTTTGAAATAATGGGCATGCTGTTAAGATACAGAAAATACTATTTTGGGATACTGGACATATCCCAAAATAGCACCGCTGTCTAGTCGTACCCTTACAGACCCGGGTACATCCGCTAGTGTATGTATGTGTATATATACACATACATACACACACATATGTATGCATATATCTTATATATCAAGAACTAATGTAAAATTTGAAATAATCAAGCATGAAAAGATGAGAATTATAATTTTTTGTTATTGATTACTGGCTGAGAAATTATAAGAATGATAATGAGCAACAGATTCACTTTTTGCCTTCTGGATGAGACTGAAGAACTGCTTTCTCCTCCACTTATAAAATGAGAGAGAGAGAGACGGCTTCTACAGAGAAGCAGGGAACAATTCTCTCTCTAGTTTTGCTAGTGAGCAAAAACCCAACATATATATTTTTTAAAACCCAGGCCCCGCACCACTTTGCATTAGATCATTAGAGTATCAGATATGGTTTAGCCTTTACTGGTGTGGTAGAACTGAAGAGTGCAGAGGCACATTCCTCCAAAGTATCATCGTCTGAAAAGCAGAACACAAGATATTGCAATCATCCCTTCTCATAGTATCTCTTGACCTGACAGACTTGCAATAGAATCCTGATGATACATGAAGTTGCCAGATTTTATTGACTCCAAAACAACCTGGTTCCAAGCTCTTGATGGGGTGCTGGTGGCATTGGTGGCTGATTTCATTGTTGGGGACAAAGGTGCTGGAATTAGAGGTCCTGGAGGGGATGCTACAGCATCCCTTGGCTGGAAGTGATTTCCATTATATGTAGGTTTAGAGTTTGGTTTAGGGGCTCTCAGCACCCCTACTATAAACATTGTTCCAGCCCCCTGGTTGGGGAGCAAAGTGAAAGCTTTATTCTTTTAGAGTTATCAGGTGCCTCTTGATAGCTTTGCTCTTAAGTGGCTCCTCTCCCTTTCTCCATGAGAAGTCCCAGCACGTGCTCCTCTACCCCAAAGGCTTGTAGGATGCTATGGGGTTCAATGTTTTCATTCCTCCTTTTCAAAACACTGCGACATTCAGACCAGGGAGCGGTTGTGTCACTCCCTGCTCTGTAATCCTGCAATCTTATGCGCCTTAAATGCTCTGCTGCTCTGGCACACAGACTAGTCACCAATACTTCAAAAGACAAGCATGTCGTTCCTGGAGTATCTGTGTGCTGTGAAGTCTGGGTTTAGTGCTTTGTCCTCAGCAGCCTGCCAATAACACAAACCCACCTTGGTCTCTGTCAGTCTGAGTTGCTACTTGCAGGGTGACCCTAACCCATACCCAATCTCAAATCTCCCCGCAAGAGGGCCATGAAGCATCCAACTGTCTCGCAGAACACGCAAGAGAAGTAAATAAGGTTTATTGCTTCTTTGAAGAGAGTTAAAAGTACAGCTTACTCCTTTAACTTAGAGCTCATCATTTCAATTTGAACACCGCACTGGGTTGATTTAGACAAAAAGTAAAACATATTTAGCTATTCAGTTGGGATTGGTCCTGCCTAGAGCAGGGGGCTGGACTTGATGACCTTCTGAGGTCTCTTCCAGCTCTATGGTTCTATGTATTCAAGAAGAGGTAAGTTAAAAGTGATTTCAAGTACAAAGGATAAAGAAGGAAGGAATTACAAGCAAATGAAAGTAAAATATGCCTTCTAGACCAGGGTTTCCCAACCTATGGGTCGGGACCCAAATATGGGTCACCATTACATTTCAGAAGGGTCACCAGGTGTCTCCCCAGGTAGCTCTTAAGGAGCCATTCACACATTTTTTTAATTACCCTGGGTCATCAAGTCTTCCTGAATTGTCAAAATGGGTCCCCATCTGGAAAAGGTTGAGAAACCGCTGTTCTAGACTTAACAAGCTACTGCATTTGTTCAAGGTAGATGTCTTACCAATCATCCTTCTTTATATCATGGCTGGCCTTCCTTCAGTTAAAAAGTCAGAAGGTCAAAGTACTGGCTTCCCTTCTCTTCCTAGGTGCAAGACCTTTGCCTAAGCCAGTTTCTCACCTATACTGAGTTCCCAGAAACTTCAGCCCTGTTGGTTGGAGAAATCATCTCTCAGCTTGCAAGGGCTCTGGCCCCTTGTGTTTGTGCAGTGATGGATGCTATCTTGGCTTCTTTTTTCTCCTTATAGCTTCCCAAACTCACTATTTTATTCCCAGACTCAGATGACTTCATGTAACTCTTCCCTGCTTGTGGGCATCTCATCCCTCTGCTGATTTGTATGTAAATGGGGTTTCCATTGTTTTGAGTCACACTTCACTTAATTTCATGGTGGCATTTGCTAGTGATAGTTGAGTTATTACCTTCTTCCTTTGCTTGCTGGCTTTGTTTACCTCTCATGTAAATGCACCTTCATTGCCTTTGCCTGGAGGACCATGCTGGTCAGCCAAACAAGTACAAATGCCGTTGTCTAGGGCAGCCATAGTTTATGCATTGCTTGCTTTTCAGAGCATAATTCTAACACATCTATAACTCTTTGCACTCACATTGTACATACATCACACAGGAATATTAATGATTAGTGAGCTGTTAGTTTTCCAATGATATTTTACATACCCCCTTTGAGTACATACCATGAGAACAGTGTGTTGGATGTAGTAAGTATGTCAAGCCTGAGAATAGCTGCTGACAGAGTGGTGCACCACCTCTGGAACTCTGTGTTGCACATATACAAAGCTGTTAGGATGGTTAGTGAGGAGACATGGGTTATGATGCTTTCAGTATAGTCAGATCATAGAATCATAGAATCATAGAACCATAGAGCTGGAAGAGACCTCAGAAGGTCATCAAGTCCAACCCCCTGCTCTAGGCAGGACCAATCCCAACTAAATCAACCCAGCCAGGGCTTGGTCAAGCCGAGACTTAAACACCTCCAGGGATGGAGACTCCACTACTTCCCTAGGTAACCCATTCCAGTGCTTCACTACCCTCCTAGACAAATAGTTTTTCCTAATATCCAACCTGGACCTCTCCCACCACAACTTGAGACCATTGCTCCTTGTTCTGCCATCTGTCACTACTGAGAACAGCCTCTCTCCATCCTCTTTGGAACCTCCTTCAGGAAGTTGAAGGCTGCTATCAAATCCCCTCACTCTTCGCTTCTGCAGACTAAACAGACCCAACTCCCTCAGCCTCTCCTCATAAGTCATATGCTCCAGCCCCCTAATCATTTTGGTTGCCCTCCGCTGGACCCTCTCCAATGCGTCCACATCCTTTTTGTAGTGGGGGGCCCAGAACTGGACACGATATTCCAGATGTGGCCTCACCAGAGCCGAATAAAGGGGAATAATGACATCTCTGGATCTGCTGGAAATGCTCCTCTTAATGCAACCTAATATGCCATTAGCCTTCTTGGCTACAAGGGCACACTGTTGACTCATATCCAGCTTCTCATCCACTGTAACCCCCAGGTCCTTTTCTGCAGAACTACTACTTAACTGGTTGGTCCCCAGCTTGTAACTGTGCTTGGGATTCTTCCGTCCCAAGTGCAGGACTCTGCACTTGTCCTTGTTAAACTTCATCAGATTTCTTTTGGCCCAATCCTCCAATTTGTCTAAGTCACTCTGGACCCTATCTCTGCCCTCAAGCGTATCTACCTCTCCCCCTAGCTTAGTGTCATCTGCAAACTTGCTGAGGGTGCAATCCATCCCCTCATCCAGGTCATTAATAAAGATATTGAACAAAACCGGTCCTAGAACCGAACCTTGGGGCACTCCGCTAGAAACTGACCGCCAACCTGAAATCGAGCCGTTGATCACTACCCGCTGGGTCCGGCCTTCTAGCCATTTTTCTATCCATCTTACTGTCCATTTATCCAATCCGCATTCCCTTAATTTGCTGGCAAGAATATTGTGGGAAACCGTATCAAAAGCCTTGCTAAAGTCAAGGTATATCACATCGACTGACTTTCCCACGTCCACAGAGCCAGTTACCTCATCATAGAAGCTGATCAGATTGGTCAGGCACGACTTGCCCTTTGTGAATCCATGCTGACTATTCCTAATCACTTTCCTCTCTTCCAAGTGCCTCAAAATGGATTTCTTAAGGATCCTTCCATGATTTTTCCAGGAACCGAGGTAAGACTGACCGGCCTTTAGTTCCTGGATCGCCCTTCTTCCCTTTTTGAAGATGGGCACTACATTTGCCTTTTTCCAATCATCCGGATTTCTCCGATCTCACAACTTTTCAAAGATAATGGCCAAAGGCTCCTCAATGACATTTGCCAATTCCCTCAGTACCCTCGGATGCATTAAGTCCAGACCCATGGATTTGTGTACGTTTAGCTTTTCTAAATAGTTCCTAACCTGTTCTTTACCCACCACGGGCTGTCCATCTTCATCCCATCTTGCGTCACTTAGCGCAGAAGGCCAGGAGCCGACCTTGTCCGTGAATACAGAGGCAAAGAAAGCATTGAGTACTTCAGCTTTCCCCACATCATCTGTCACTAGGTTGCCTCCTTCATCCAGTAGGGGCCGCACACCCTCTCTGATCACCTTCTTCTTGTTAACATGCCTGTAGAAACCTTTCTTGTTATCCTTCACATCCTTAGCCAGTCGCAATTCCATTTGCGCTTTCGCCTTCCTGATAACCCCGGCATTCTCGAGCTATACATTTAAACCCTTCCTGGTCATTTGTCCAAGTTTCCACTTTTGTAAGCTTCCTTTTGTGCTTAAGTTCACCAAGGATTTCCCCGTAAGCCAATCCGGTCTCCTACCACGTTGCCTCTCTTGCTTCGGCCGGGATGGTTTCTTTCTGTGCCTTCAATAAGGCTTCTTTAAAATACTGCCAGCTGTCCTGGACTCCTTTCCCTTCATGTTAGCATCCCAGGGATTCTGTCCGTCAGATCTCTGAGGAGTCAAAATCTGCTTTTTTGAAGTCCAAGGTGTGTATTTTACTACTGTCTTTTCTTCCTTTGGTCAGGATCCTGAAATCTACCATCTCATGATCACTGCTTCCCAGGTTGTCACCTACCTCCACTTCCCCTATTAGTTCCTCCCTGTTTGTGAGCAGAAGGTCAAGCTGCGCACGGCCCTGGTCGGATCCTTCAGCACTTGTGTCAAGAAGTTATCCCCAACATTCTCCAAAACTTCCTGGATTGCCTGTGTACTGCCGTATTGGTTTCCCAACAGATGTCAGGGTGATTAAAGTCCCCACGAGAACCAGGGCCTGCGATCCGAAGCTTCTCTCAGTTGTCCGAAGAAAGCCTCATCTACCTCATCCACCTGATTCGGTGGCCTGTAGCAGACACCAACCACAACATCACTGCTGTTGTTTGCTCCTTTAAACTTAACCCATAGACTCTCAACAGGTTTTTCTCCCTCTTTATACTGGAGTTCAGCGCAGTCATAGTGCTCTCTTACATATAGTGCAACTCCTCCTCCTTTTCTCCCCTGCCTGTTCTTCCTGAACAGTCTATACCCTTCCATGACAGCGCTCCAGTCATGCGAGTCATCCCACCAAGTCTCTGTTATCCCAATTAAATCATATTTCTCGGACTGGGCCAGGGCCTCCAGTTCTTCCTGTTTGTTGCCCAGGCTTCTCACATTAGTGTACAAACACCTCAGGTAACCAGTTGATCGCCCTATCTTCTCCATTCGAAACAGGGGTCCTCCTTTCTTGCTCGTTCCTCTCTGCATTTCTTCCCGGTATCTGACTTTCCCACTCCCCTCAGGGTTTTGGTCACCGTCCCCCCGACGAACCTAGTTTAAAGCCCTCCTCACTAGGTTTGCAAGCCTGCCCGCAAAGATGCTCCTTCCTCTCTTGGTTAGGTGGATCCCATCTCTTCCTAACAATCCTCGTGCCCGGAACAGAGTCCCATGGTCGAAGAAACCAAAGCCCTCTGCGACACCACCTGCGCAACCACACATTTACTTCCTCAATTCGACGATCCCTGCCCAGTCCTTTCCCTTCAACAGGGGAGGATGGACGAGAACACCACTTGCGCTCCGAGTTCTTGGATCCTTCTTCCCAGTGCTACATAATCCGCAGTAACCCGCTCAAGGTAATTCTTGGCCGTATCATTAGTTCCCACGTGGAGAAGCAGGAAGGGGTAGCGATTCAAAGGTTTGATCAGTTTGGTAAGCCTCTCAGTCACATCCTGAATGCGAGCTCCCGGTAAGCAGCATACCTCTCGAGATTCCAGGTCTGGACGGCAGAGGATGGCTCAGTCCTCTTAGGAGGGAGTCTCGACCACCACCACCCGTCATTTTCTTTGGGGTGGTGGCCGTGAACCCCATCCCTAGGACTACGCATTCCATGCCTTCCAGTAGATGGTGTTCCCTTCCGGTTTCTTCCTTGTGAGATCCTTCCAAAGCATTCAGCACCTCAGAGCTTGTGGAGAGAGCCTGAAAGCGATTACCTCTATAGCATTGGGGATTCCAATGCTGGCCTTTTCCCCTTCTAGAAGATACATGCTGCCAGTTCTCTTCCTGGTCACGCTGCCCTCTCTGGCTCTTCCGCCTGCCGTGCCTGAAGGATTAAACGCTGCCTTCTATCGAGGAAGTCTTCATCCTCTCTGATCGAGCGTAGGGTCGACACTTGGGCCACCAGCCCTCTAATTTTTTCTTCCAAAATGGCGACCAGCTTGCAGTTTGTGCAGATGAAATCTGTTCTGTCTTCCAGGAGGAAGACAAACATGGCACACTCCATGCAGGTAACAACAGCAGAACCATCACCATCCATCCCTGCTGTCCTGGAGAAGGGATTTAAAAAGACAGGCAAGAGAACCTCACTCCCTTCCCAACTCCCTCTCTAAACTCCCTGTTAGCACTCACCTGTTCGCAAGCTCCTTGGTCGCTTGCCCAAAGAGCCTTATAAAGCCCTCGACTGCCTGAAAATCCCTCCCCCTACCAAGGCTCAGCCAATCAGCAGAGGCTTCTAGAATTCAAACTTTAATTAGAAGCCAACAGTTTCCACCTGCCAATCACAGCACCAGCCAATCACAGCACACACTCCATGGAGGGGAGGGAGAGGGCAAAGGGGAAGTGGAAAAAAAATCATCTTCTCCATTTCCTTCTCACATGACTGGCTGCTGCAATTGAGAGCCTGAATGCAACTGGTGATTGAGGCCTATCCCAGACAAGGCTGAAGTGATACTGGTTGTTTAGGGAAGCACTGGAGGAATTAGTGATTCTATCCCTTTCTGGGGGAGTATGCCTGCCAGCTGTTAAACCCCTCTGCAACATAAGGAGGCTTTTGCTAGACCCTTTAGTGATCCAGGATACTCAGGTTGTGACGGGGGGAAATTCAGTGTAACCAAAAATTCAAATATAAAATTTGTAATTCATGTGGTAGTGGTGAGTG
Source organism: Rafetus swinhoei (assembly GCA_019425775.1). NCBI lineage: Eukaryota > Metazoa > Chordata > Testudines > Trionychidae > Rafetus > Rafetus swinhoei. Next base: position 88,010,579 of record CM033427.1, read on the forward strand.
TGAATTGTGAAATGCAAATTTTACAAATGGAATGTTTTTAGTGACTATTCTAACATTGAATAAAACTTCACTCTAGCTCAGCTTGAGCATTCCACATTTGCATAAGGATGCAATGCAAAAGAATCACAAGACACAAACAAAAACTCATTTGGAATCTAAACAGATAGTAAGGAGAAAAATCTATTTTCTATACATTCAGTTCTTGTGTATGTGTGTTTAAAGAATAAATGTTCAAATTCTGAAATAAATCCATATATATATATATATATATATATATATATATATATATATATATATATATATAAATGCGTAGTCACAAGAAGCTAGGCTCTGTCACCTAAATATTCTTTTTACGTACAGCTGCTTAATTTGCTAGGTAATTGCTGTAATTATACATGCATAAAATGCAGTGGGAAAAAGAGAAATAGAATCATACAAAAATACAAGAATAAAAGATTCCATTAATATCCACTACAGGTTGAACCTCTCTAGTCTGACACCCTCGGGACCTGACCGGTTCTGAACCAAAGAATTTTATGGACCACAGGAAGCCAATGTTGTCTAGCAACATTACCAACACTTCCACTGCTTTTTTGACTGTTAGAGGATATTTGGGGGTAAATTAGACCTAAATAACAGCACAGAATACTGAGAGGTAGGACCGGTGGCTGTAAACAAACTTTATGGGACCACAGAAAACTTGGCCACACCCAAGAAAAGTGGACATCCGACTGAGTAAAATCATTCCTGACAACAGATGTTTCTGGACCAGAGAGTTCTGGACTAGAGAGGTTCAGACTGTAGTACTGAATGTTGAAATCAGCCAGGACATGTGTGGGGAAAGTGTGCTCAAAATAGTTGCAACTTAGATCACAAGTCAGAATTCACAGGACATGCTGAAAAATAAATTCTTTTTGTGATCTGTTTAGCACAACTTATGTATGTAGCAAGTTGGCAGAATTGATTACAGATATTAAAACCCTGGTTAACTGAACCTCTCTAATTCAAAGGTTGGTTATGTCCTCAGGGGATTACTGAGATCTGGGTTAGTGGTATTCAGAACACACTGAAAAGAAAAACAGACTACCATGCAAATCCTGCCAGCTAGAGTGGGGCTGACCAGATCTGCCCACATGTCTGGCTTCCCCAATGCCACAGGGAGAAAGAAAAGGGCACAGTCAAGTGAGTGGGGTTGTAAGCATTTTGTTTCTCTTTGCTGGAAACTGTTAGCGTGCCTGTGTGTAATATTTTGATGTAGATCCCAAATACAAGGGAGTGGCATCAGAACAACCACTTTTTACTTGAACTCAGGAACCCAGACTTGCACGGTCGCATGTGCCTTCACCCTATTTTTTAAAACAGACAATGGCATCTTTTATATATATATATATATATATATAAATAAATAAATTTTCCTGTGGAATGACAGAATGACGTAATCATGTGGCAAGTGGCCGCCAGAGTTTTAAATTGCAATCCTTCAGCCTGGGCCTTGCCCCGCTCACTCTCGGTGGCTGGGGGAGAGAGTGTGGGACCTGGGGAGAGCACAGGGCCTGGCAAGGGCCTTAGGCCCTGCTCCCCTTCCCTCCTAATGGCCGAGAGGGGTGAGAATGCAGGCCCTGGGAGAGAGTGAGGGGCTTGGCGATGGGCCTGGGCCTTGCCCTCCTCCCTTGCAGCCACCATAGGTTGAGAGAGCATGGGGCCTGAGCCCTGCTCCCACTGGCAGCTGTGGGGAGGAGAGGGGGGAAGCACAGGGCCAAGGTCAGGGCATGGGGATAGGATTGCCAGATGGTTGAAACAAAAATACCGAACACCGCCCTCCCCTCCCCTAAAAAAAACACCGGGAAAAAATTCTGTTGAAGAAAAAAAAAAGGGGGGGGGGAGGACCAAAGTTATTGAGCAAAAAAAAAAAAAAAAAAAAAAAATAATGAAAACAGCATGTCCCCTTTAAGAGTGAGTGCAGGGATAGGAACAGGGGAGCAGTTGAGCACTAAGACCCAAGGGAGTCACTGCTTCCCCTTGGTCTTTTTGCTGGCAGCCATTTTGTGCCGGCAGCCTTGCGGAACCAGGTAGGCATGGGGGCTAGAGGTGTTGGGGGCCAAGGGGCTCAGGAAGGGGAGAGGCCGGGCGCTGAGTGTTTGTAGGGTTGCCAGGTGCCCGGCATTTTCACCTCCTGGCCAGGGAAAAAAATCAGAAAATACCGGACATCTTAGGTGTCCGGTATTTTCTGAATTTTTTTTTTTTTTAAACCAGACAGGAGGTGAAAATACCAGACTGTCCGGGTGAATACCGGACACATGGCAACCCTACCTGAGGAGAGCACACCGGGGGGAGATTGCAGGGCTTGGCATGGCTGGGGAGGAGGGGTGAGGGACAGCTAGGAGACGAGGGGTGAGGGACCTCTCCCCTCACTGGGGGAGGCTGGAGCAATGAGGTCTCTCCCCATGAGCCATGTGCCTTCCTGCCTTGTGGCTGGATGGAGAGAGCTGGGTCTGCCCCAGCTCTTTTTCCCCCCAGCCACTGGGGCCTCCCGAAGCCAGGTGAGCCCCAGGTCTCCCCCTCGCACCGGCCGCTGGGGTTTGGGCTGGGCCAAGGCTGCAGCAGGCCTGGCTCTCCCCCACTCCAGCCACGAGTGGGGAGAGCATGCATCTTGTGGCTCCACCACCCACCACGAGGGAGGAGGTCTTGTGGCTGGCGGCCCCGTCCCGCACCGCTCCAGCCCCAGCTGCCCCCACCCCCTCTCTCTGGCCACGCCAAACGCCGCGCTCGCCCTCCGGTGCACTCTCCCCATGCCTGGGCCCCATACTCTCTTGCCCAGTCGCCAGTAGGAAGGGGGGGCAGGGCCTAGGTCTCGGGGCAGGGCCCAGGCCCTTTGCCAGGTCCCATGCTCTCTCCCCACTGCTGCTGGGAGGGGAGGGAAGGGGGGAGGGAGGCCCACGCCCCTCGCCAGGCCCTCTCCCCTCACCGCCGGGAGGGAGGGGGTGAGGCCCAGGCTGGAGGATCGCAATTTAAAACTCCAGTAGCTGGAGTTTTAAAGTGAGGTGCTCCGGCGGTGGGTAGGAGGTGGCGAGATCAATGGTGGAGGGATTGTCCTTCAGTCCTGCTCCCCCTCAGCAGGCCTCTCCCGCAGCCCCCCTGCTCTCCTACCACGGGCCTCACCCCTGCCCCACCCCCCGCGCCACCAAAGCAGCGCAATTTAAAACTCCGGAAGCTCCCACCATATGGCAGCTGCTGGAGGTACAGCCAGCCCTGGCCCAGGGTGTCCCTCCTGCAGTGGACCTCTCCACTGCTTCCCCCCTGCCACCAGAGCGCCCACAATTTTCTTCCTCTCCCCCACAAGCCCACCAGCAGTAGCAGCTTACCTTCAGTCATTACAGTAATATGATTACATCACTCTTTCATTCCACAGGAAAAGCTTTTATTTATATTTATTCATATATAAAGATAGTCACTTATAATACTAGTAACAATTACTGCGGTTTTTCATTAAATACTGTGGGTATTGGGTCTAATCTTGGACAATGCTTATTGCCTTTTGTGACAAGGTGTTCACCCTCAATTCTTGTTGATGTCTTCTCAAGATTAATTCTGCTTAGTATTTTACAGGAAGCACTTGTCACTCTAGGGCCCACTGCTGTGACTTGCATTTGCTGTGTAGGTGATGTGAGGTATAGGAATCAAATAGTTGTGAAAATGCACAAAATGGTATGTCAAAATGCATCTGTTTCAGGATCTGATTTCAAACTGATCTGGGTAGCATGCTGCCAATGGAAAAGAAAACTAGAAAATGATTTGGAAATATAATAAACTCCAGTAGTTGCCTTACAGGTGTATAGTTTTTTTTAATAAAATAACTTTTCTTTTACAAATCTAATGTAAGTGTCTTTGTGTGTTGTCAGAATCTCAGTGGAGTAAGGGGCATCTACAGATTAGGAGAAGCTATTATGAGACTGTTACTGCTGTTACTTGGTGCTTTATATTGTCATAGGAGAGCTACAAAAGTTGCACAGGAAAGTCAAGTCTATTCTCTTGTTCACAGAGAAATGGATAGATCGTATTTTCAAGGGGACTATAGACTTCAGGTCTTGTGCCTATTTCACAATCATGTGCCAGTGCATGTTCACAATTCTTTAATCCTCAGTTACATAATGGGCCCAGTTCTGATCTTAATTACACTGATATAAAGTGAGAGTAGCTCCTCTTAAAGTCCTCTAGTATAAATGAAATCAAAATTAAGCCCTCTCTCTTGGGGAATAATAAGGCTAACATGGGAAAACAAGCTTATATTTATTCATAGAAACTTCATCAAAATAAGCAGGATCACTCTGTGGGTCATTTAATAAATGACCCATTTAATTTTGGTGCATTGTTGGCCTTTTGAAAGCACAATGCAATTTTCACTTCTATCCAAACAGCTATTGGAAAGGACATCTGCTTTATGTCCCATCCTGGAATGTTCCCTGGAAAGGAAAAGTACCTGTGTGCAACTACACTTCAGTGTCAGTATATGTAGATCCCAAGTGTTACTGTGAAATTTGAACCCAATAACAAGAGGCACGCCTACATGGCAGGGTTTAAGTTGAAATAAGCTACGCAAATTGAGCTATGTCAATTGTGTAGCTTATTTCAAGTTTTGATGCTGTCTACACTGCACTTATTTCGAAATAGAGCACTCTTCCTCCCATTTCCCTTACTACTCATAAAATGAAGGTTACGGGAGTCGGAGTAAGAAGTCCTCCAGCTTGACAGTATTTTGACACTATTTCGAAATAACTTCTGGCTGTGTAGATGCAGACTATGTTATTTCAAAATAATGCTAGTTATTTGGAAATAATGTTGCTGTGTAGACATAGCCAAGGTGTCCCAGAAATGAAAATGTTACCACTTGAATATACTCTCCTTTTTAATACGATATTTTATTTTTATTTTATTTTTTGTCATTTTGATCTTTGAGTTTAGAATAGCTTAGCAGGGACAAACATGGCAGGAAGCTCTTTCAGTGAGTACATTAAAAATATGGGGATCTGTCTAAGTATGTAATGAAGAGATAGCACATCTGCTATGTGACACGTTACATACTGTCATAATAATGTAAGTTAAGATCCTCTGGAACAAAACAAGGTAACCTAACCTTTCCATGCTCCTGCACCAGTTAAGAAGATTTCAGAGCTGTGGTGTACAAAATGTGTATACAAGAAAACAAAGAGACAAGGGAATGACGTTTCAAGAATTAATTAATTAGAAAAATATCAGAAGCAAAGACACACATGTGAATATTATTATTGAAAGGAGGATTTTGCTAAAGAATTTTTATAAATGGAAACTGCTTCAAGTTTAAGCCATGCTTAAAAACATAACCATATGGGACAAGAGAGCAACAGCTGTGCTCAAATATTTTCTTGAGATGAACATTCATACTCATTCATAGCTGTATCAAAACAACGTCTATGTATATCACGTTAGTGCAAAACTTCTTTTGAAAGGGTCATTGTTAGCCCTTTCTGAAGCCATTGTTAATTGTAAGAGTCATTGCTCGCTTTTCCATGGTGACACACAACACAGTATATTCTATTGAGTGTATTCTTTGCTGTCAATAGAGAGGACTTTGGTCCCTCAATACTGCCTAAAGAAGCAGAAAGAGGGAATGTGGGGTTTCCCAAAATTATCCAATAATTCTCCATCTTGGAAATAAAATTTGAGAAAAATATGTTAAAATGAAATGTGAAACATGATCATGAGTACTTGGAAAATATGACTTGGAAAATATAAGTCTGAAAGACTATTTAAAATATGTCTATGTCTATATGTCATACTAGCACTTTCTGCTGGTCATCTTGGAGATCAGCTCTGCAGACCAGTTTGCCCTCTGCAAGTGGTATCTTGCCTGCTGTCACTTCTGCTCCCAGACCCACATTGTTTCAAGGACCACCGCATCCTCTTTGTGACACAGACCTTTGGCTATGCCACACACTGCACTGTCCTCTTCTGGGGGGCCAGCACTGCAGTCCAATTGTCCATTCACTTCTCAGTAGCGAGTGGCAGCGGGGAACCTGGGCCTACCCTATTTTGGGTCCCAGCTCAGAGACCCTGTAGTTGGCGGCTGCGTGTTGCATCCCCTCTAACTTCTCAGTACATTTCCCTGGGTCACTTTCCCAATAGCCCCAGCACCTTTTTCCACTTACCTCAGGACCTCAGCAAGCCAATCTTAAAAGCCAGCCAGAAGCTTTTCCTCTCAGTGCCCTATTCCTGCCTATCACTGTTCTTTCCAGCGTGCTAGCTTTCTTCCATCTGCAAGGCAGTCATTTCTCCCTCTTTGAGCTCCTGGTAGCAACTGCCTCTGCTTGGCCCTGCAGCTCTTCTTTTCTGGGCCCATCAGGCCCTGATTGCCTGCTCCTCACAGTCCTCCTCCTCTTCATGCAGCCTTCCTAGGGTTCCATTATCCCCTTACATGCCCCTGTGGGATGGATGCCCCATCACAGTTCTGCACTTACAATCAAATTATATAGCACCATCAATTGACATGGCATTTATAAATAAATATTTTCCCTATCTTGAAGTCTAAATAAGACATGCTAAACAGAAGAGGTGATGCAGGACAACAGTCCAGGAGAGAAATGGTGCTAAGAGGAATGATTATTAATTATAAAGAGAGAGTGAGCATTGCCTGAAGCAATGAATTTAAAAAAAAGGGTGGGGGTGGGGGGCAGGTCTCTCTGTAGTTGAAGACAGGGAGCACATCCCAAATATGTGTCTCAAAATCAGCAGACTTAGAGTTGTAGAATTCTTTGCTCAATCTATAGAGGATGTGGCAAAAATCCTACTTTGGCTGGCTTCATTTACATGAACTATATTGCTACTTGCCCGTAATTCTACCTACTGAGATTTATTGCTTTTGCTGGAATTTGTTTATGTTTTGATTGTTAATAGATTATTATTATACTTGCCCTCATGAAAACACACTGGAAGTGTGTCCTCATGCTCCAGAGTAAACAGAGCCCTGGGTGCACAAGTTCACAAGAATGTTGTTAAATTGAAAACCCTCTTTTTTTGTTTAAAAAAAAAAAAGTGTCGATAGAAACCTTTCCCCCAGCCCAGTTGGAGAACTGTGGGGAGCATATCAAATATAGGATAGTGATTGGCATTGAAACAAGTGAAGAATTACCCTTCTCTCTTCATACTTCTGCTCAGCTTGGTTGCATAGTAAATATTTCTGTTAATATCTATATGTCTGGGATCTTTACTCTGGCTTATCACCATAGTATCAAGCCATCTACTAAAACTACATAAACCAAGAAAAAAAATCTTGCTAAATTTTCCCCTTGTACCATGAAAATTGCTGGAATGTGTGCGAGAGAGCTTCCTTACTTGAAATTCCAGTTGCTGTAGCAAGGCTAAATAACCAAGTTTTGCACTTTGTTCTGAAGCGGGTGAGGTCTGTAGTCATCCTCGCCTCTCACAAGATCCAGAATAGTGGGCTAGCTGCCAAGGAAGTTCTGGCCCCAACTCTCACAAGCTTGACCCTTGTGTTTGATGATGATATTGCTCTTGTGGAATGTAACTGTTGAGAGAGGTCTGAGGGAAAGATTCTTAATCTAATGGCCATGGATGACTTTCAAGATGAGTATGAGTACCTTGAAAATTTACCCAGTGGTTTTTTTGGGGTGGGGGTGGGGAGGAAGAAGGACAACCAGCATAGCATGTGGAGAACTTGGATGCTGTGGCTGTCAAGCAGCTGATGTTGGTCTAAAGGCAGCCTGCTGCACGTTGAACCAGCTAGAGATTTTTGGAACAGTCTCTTTCAAGTACCTGGAGTCACAGCAATCCAGCCTAAAAGTCAATAAGATATGGACCACTGTGGCTAGGGCATCATCTAGAAGTAAAGAAAGTTAGGCAAAGATTTCTTTCCCAGCCAAAAGGTGGAACACAGTATTTTTTCTGTCAGTTGCTATTTGGCTATCAAAAATGCAATTCCAAAAGAATTCCAAGGCTGTGAAATAAGTTGTCTTATCTTCAGCTGAACTCCTCCAGTAGCTGTTCAAAAAGCCTCCCTCTTCCCACTAGCATTGCTTCCGGCCTCTCTGTGTTAGTTTCAGCTAGCTGCCTCATATCCAACTTCCTGATCTCAGAACTCTGCATGCTCTTTGGAGGTTTATCTCAAACCTCCAAAAATTGTGACTAAGATGTGAGATGGAAATTTTATGAGGCTAGCTCACACACTAGAATTGTATTTAAGCCAGAAATGCCATGAAAACTGCATTTTCATGTGATGTTTCAGCATTTCCTCTACCAAAGCTAGAACTGTGATTGTAACGTAAAAATACACTAAATCCTGACCCCTAAGCTGAATACCTGAACTTAGTGGCACAGTGTTTTATTGGGTTGTGAGGAAGGAATACTCCTCTCATACTGTGTTTCAGTGGCAACACTGATGCTCTATGGCCACAACTGTAATTAGGACATTGCCAGAGGCCCCAGTCAGAACTGGTCAACAGTTTTGTTGAAATTCAGTCCTTTATAAAAATGTGTTAATTTTGACATTTTCTTTGGCATAAAATAAAAAAATATGTTTTGCCTAATTTTGGTTTTGACTTTTATATTACATAAACTATGCCAATGCATATTATATTAAAACAGTCAATACACTGTAATATAAACATGGAAATGAAATGAATCAATATAAACATTGAAATTAACCATTTCAGCACTAGCAAAACAATGGCTCCAATTAACATTTTTCTGAATTGTTTCCAGGGAAATTGTGAAATTTGTCTTTTTGCTTCAATTAAAAAAATCAGATGTTGGAAATTCCTGTGGAATGGAAAATCTGGTTTCTGACCAGCCCTAGCCTCTTTACCCTCGTGCCAAGCTAAGTGAGTAACTCCATGTGCCATCCACACCCTGTCCCACTGCATATCTGGATGCCACTGCATAGGAAACTGATGTTGAGCAGCAGGTCATGTGCTGAGAAGATAAAAAGCCTGACTTCCATGCATAGCAGAACTGCACTGCACTAGATTCACTGTGCCTTGAGCTCACAGGATCGGTCTCAGAACATTATAAATGGCATCTAGTACTATTTCTGAAGTTAGTGGCAATTATATATGCACATGGCAAAGAAGAAGGTCAAGCGTGGAATGTGGGAAAGACAAAAACTATGGTGTGATGCAAGGATCCTGGGAAACCATGCAAGATTCTAAAGAATGATGTAGTTGTACTGCATATGACGAATTATTGGTACTTTGGAAGCATCATTACAGAAGATGGAAGATCAGATACTATTCTGATGCTGACTTTTGTAAGACTGTATTTCTTGAAAAAATAAATATTTGATGAAAAAAATACATTAGGCTGAGATGTGTCTGACCTCTGAAAGAAAATTCAGGTTGGTGAATCTGTGTATGGATCAGCTCACCAGTAATTAATCAGAAACACTTTTTTGCTCCATTAATTGAAAAAAATCCATACTTGGTGTTTATTTAAATATAAATAAAATACATAAAATTGATCAAACAGAAAGATTGTGGGATACAGTGGTTTGACTACAGCATCTGGAGGCTCATCTGTGTTTAACACCCATAGGGATCTCGTAACAGCACAACTAAAAGCAGCACCAAACTATGCAACTATAACTGGAGCAGGTGGCACTGAACCACTGGTTCTTCATTACAGTACCCACACCTCTGACGGTTGACATTTGCACCCTATGCTCGAGGTCCTTAAGATCAGAGAACTGCTGCTATCAACACTGACAGCAGGCATGCAGTTTCAGAGATGGAAAGCTACGTTAAAAACTAAAAAAGGTTCTTTACAGTTTATGATGGCAAGTATGTCACATAACATTTGGCTTTTGATGTGATCCAATGTAAATGCAGTAATGGTTTTTATAGGGTGTAATGGAGAACATATTGCCTGCCATGAACTTCTCCTTTAAACTTTTCCATAAAATGTGTTCTGTCTCCCTTTCTCAATACCTGGCTGAAATGAATCCATGTCAACAACCTTCAATACATCCAAACTGGGAAAGGACTTTTTTTTTAAATGCTATTTAGTAAAGTTCAGCTCTGAATTAGAGTTGATTGAAACTCACTTTTGCTTGGCTAGAATTTGTGCAAATAATTTGTTTCCATTTCAGTCAGAGGTTCATACCATATGACTCACCTCTTAAATTTACCCTTTGAGTGTAATTAAGTGTACGCATTACATTCACACCCATTTTTCAGTGATATAATTCCAATGACTTTGGTTGAGATAAAGAATGGTTACTTACCTGGTAACTGTGATTCTTCGAAATGTGTTGCTCATGTCCATTCCAATATAGGTGTGCACGTGCAGTGTGCATGCGCCATTGGAGACTTTTCCCTCAGCAGCACTCTTAGGGCCAGTAGGGAGCCCCCTGGAGTGGAGCCGATATATCGGCCCATATATATCCCTGCTGGCCCCCTCTCCCACTCTGTTCCTTCTTACCGGCATATTCCAGATAAAGAGCGGGTGGCGGGGATTTGGAATGGACATGAGCAACACATCTCGAAGAATCACAGTTACGAGGTAAGTAACCGTTCTTTCTTCTTCGAGTGATTGCTCATGTGCATTCCAATACAGGTTCTGCTTTGGAGTCACCTAACTAGGTGGAGGGCCGGATGTCGAAACCACGGAGGAGTTAAGGACCGCCCTACCCAGGGCAGCATCCTCTCTGGCCTGATGGGACAGCACATAGTGGTTGGCAAGCGTGTGGACCAAGGACCATGTGGCAGCACTACAGATGTCCAGGATGGGAACCTGTGCTGCGAAAGCGGTGGAAGCTGCCACAGCTCTCGTGAAGTGTGCTCTAAGTGTCGGGGCTGAAAAGCCCACTAGAGAGTAGCACTCCCTGATACAGGTGGTTATCCATGAGAAGATCCACTGAGTGGATACAGGTTGGCCTCTCATGCGTTCCGTGATGGCTACAAAAAGTTGTGGTGATTTTCGGGAACGGTTTGGTCCTGTCTAAATAAAAGGCTAACGCCCTACGGACATCTAACGTGTGTAAAGCTTGCTCTTTCCCCGATGCATGTGGTTTTGGATAAAAGACTGGTAGAAAAATATCCAGGGAGGTGTGGAATGCAGAAACTACCTTCGGCAAAAAGGCTGTGTGAGGGCGGAACTGGACCTTGTCTTTAAAAAATACTGTGGTGTGTGTGTGTGTGGGGGGGGGGGGGAGGGTCTGACATCAACGCCCTAAGCTCAGACACCCGCCTCACGGATGTGATTGCCACTAGGAGGGACACCTTATATGATAGGTGGAGGAGGGAGCAAGTGGCTAGCGGTTTGAACGGGGGCCCCATAAGTTTGGATAGTATCAAGTTTAGGTCTCACTGGGGAACGGGTTGCCGTACATGCAGATAGAGTCTGTCCATTCCTTTTAGGAATCTGTTGGCCATAGGATTGGCAAATAGCATTTTCCCCCCTTCCCCTGGGTGGAAGGCCGAAATGGCCGCTAGGTGGACCTTAACAGAAGAGGAAGAGAGATTCTGGAGCCTAAGGTCCAACAGGTAATCCAGGACCACGGGGACTGGTGCCCGCCTCGGGTGTACCCCCTTCTGAGAAGCCCAACAGCAAAACCGCTTCCACTTAGCGAGGTACGTAGTTCTAGTGGAAGGTTTTCTGCTACCCAGAAGGACTTCTTGGACTCGTTGAGAGCATTGGAGCTCCTCTGCCGTTAACCACGGAGCTTCCATGCTGTCAAGTGAAGGGACTGTAGGTCTGGGTGGTGAAGCCTGCCTGAGTCCTGGGATATCAGGTCCGGGACTAGTGGGAGGGTTATGGGCCTATCACATGAGAGGCTGAGGAGGGTCAAAAACCAATGCTGTCTGGGCCACGCTGGGGCGATTAGAATTAATGATGCCCTGAACTCCCGCACTTTCAACAGGACCCGATGAACAAGTGGGAAGGGCGGGAAGGCATACAGCAGGCCTTGCGGCCAGTGGAGGAGGAGAATGTTCCCTAAGAACTCCCGTCCCTGTCCCATGAGGGAGCAGTAGTGGGGGCACTTCGTGTTCTTCCCTGGGGCGAACAGATCCATATGGGGAAACCCCCACACACGGAAGATGGATTGGGCAACATCCCAACGCAGGGACCACTCGTGGCTCGCAAACGATCTGCTCAATCTGTCTGCTAGGATGTTCTGTGAGTCCGGGAGATACGAGGCCATCGGGTGGATATCCACCCCAATGCAGAGTTCCCATAGGCTGATTGCCTCTGAGCACAGGTGAGGTGAACGAGCCCCGCCCTGCTTGTTTATATAGGCCACCGCTGTCATGTTGTCTGACAGGACGAGGACAGTCTTGCCCCTCAGGTGGGGAAGGGAAACCACACAAGCCAGCCGGACCGCCCTGAGTTCCCTGACATTGCTTTGCAGGGAGGACCCCATACATTGAGTGTGCAGCTCTCCCAGGTGGGCTCCCCAACCCATGTCCGATGCGTCTGTGACCAGTAGGATGGACAGGACTGGCCAGGAGAATGGGACCCCTGCACAGACTTCCGCTCGATGGGTCCACCACTCCAGCGCAAGTAGGACAGGGGCAGGGATGGTTAACACACTGTCCCAGGAGTGGACGGCCGGGTTGTGGACTCATGATAGCCACATCTGAAGAGGGCGCATGCGCAGTCTGGCGTGTTGCCCTATATAAGTGCAGGCAGCCATGAGGCCCAATAGATGCAAGCCTGGGCGGTGGTTGCTGGAAAGTTCTGGAGCAACCTGACCGCTGACTGTACCGTGAGAAAGTGGGAGCTGGGTAGAGAGGCTCTCTGACATCAGGAATCCAGGGTCGCACCCACGAATTCTATTGCCTGGGTAGGAGTTAAGGTGGATTTGTCCAGGTTTAAAAGAAGACCCCGTTCTTGAAAAAGTTCGTGGACTATGGCAATGTGGTCTCTCAGCTGGGGTTCCGACTCCCCTTGGAGGAGCCAATCGTCCAAATAAGGGAACACTTGGACTCCCCTTTTCCTGAGCTCGGCGGCCACCACTGCCATACATTTGGTGAAGAGCCAGGGGGGCCGTGGAAATACCAAAGGGGAGGGCTGTGAATTGGTAGTGGTCCTGGCCCACAATGAATCGCAGGAACCTTCGGTGGAAGGGGGTGATTGAATCATGAAAATAAGCATCTTTTAAGTTGAGGGCAGCGTACCAGTCTCCGGGGGCGAGGGAAGAATGATGGACGCCAGAGTCACCATTTTGAATTTTGTCTTGACGATGAAGAGGTTTAGAGCTCTGAGGTCCAGGATTGGGCGAAGGCCCCCTTTTGCTTTTGGAACCAGAAAATAGCGGGAATAAAATCCTCTATTTAGAAAATTGAGGGGAACTCATTCTACCGCCCCCAAGGTGAGACGGTGATGAGCCTCCTCCTGTAACAGAGGCTCGTGAGAGGGGTCCCTGAAAAGGGACGGGGTAGGGGGTTGGGAAGGAGGGGGCGAGTGGAAAGGGATTACATAACCCGTTTCCACTATCTCTAGAACCCATCGGTCCGAAGTAACAGACCGCCAGGCCTGGAGGTAATGGGATAAACGGTCCTGGAAGGGTAACGGGGAGACTGGTAAGAAGCCCTCGGGGGTCCTGTCAAAAGCTCTGTCGGGGCCTGGGGGGAGGGGTATTGAGGGGGCCCCTGGTTAGAATCTGGGGCTGGGTGAGGGCGGCACCTATTGTTCCTGCCATTATTACTCCTGCCCCTATGACGGGTAAAATCGGGGCATGGGCCCTGTGGAGGCATTCTAGGGGCGTTCCTATTAGTATATGAACGCTTCTGGGTGGCAGGTTTGTGAAGGCCCAAGGACTTTAATGTGACTCTCATGTCCTTCAGATCATGGAGCTGCTCGTCAGTTTGCTCAGAGACGAACGATGTGTCTTCGAAAGGGAGGTCCTTGGAAAGGGAGGTGTTTTGGACTTCCAGCGGCACTCCGGAGCCCTGGAGCCATGAACTGCAATGCAGGACCACTCTGGTGGCCATGACTCGAGAAGCCGCATCAGCCACATCGAGTGCTGCTTGTTGTGCCATCCGGGAAATTACTCTCCCCTCCTCCTGAAGGGCCTTATACTCTGCACGGGAGTCTCTGGGGAGCAAGTCTATAAACTTGTCCATTGATACCCAGGTGTGGTAGGTGTATCTGAACAGAAAGACTTGTTGGTTGGCAATTCGGTATTGGATGCCCCCGGATACGTAGACTTTTTGACCCAATAAGTCGGTCATTTTAGCCTCCCTGTTCTTAGGAGTGGCTGTGGGCTGTCCCTGCTTCTCCCTCTGGTTGACTGCCTGAACTATTAAAGAATCCGGGGGAGGGTGGGAGAAGAGGTGTTCATTACCCTCCTGGGGGACAAAATACCTCCGTTCCACCTGCTTATCGGTGGGCGGGATGAACACTGGGGTTCTTGTTGATAGGCAACGCCACCCTGGAGGAAGTGTCTGTGTGCAAGATGTCCACAGTTGGGTCCAAGTCCTCAGAGACCTTGTCCGCCTGGACTCCCAGACTTTGGGCCAGGCAGTGGCGGACGTCTTGGTGGGCCCTGGCATCCATGGAGGGCGCAGAGTCAGGGGAGGAGGATAACGACCCCTTTGCCATATCGCCCACAGGGGCATCTGTACGCCTGGATCATCCGAAGTGGCCATGGAGGGAGTGGGGAGAGGTTGGCTCACCAGAGATGTGCTCTCCCCTGGGCCTGGGGACGACTGGCCCGGAGGTAGCGAGTGGGCCGACGTGGGGGACCAGACCAAAGGAGTCGCAGATGGAGGAACTCGTAGACCTGACGTGACAGAAGCCAGTCTAGGAGGATTCACACCCTGGCCATGATGGTAGCCCCCAAGGGGTCCAAAAAGGCCACTGTCTGGGTGGCTGGGGTGGCCATGTCTGCTGGACCATCGGTACAGGGATTGGCTGAGCCCACTGTTGCTGGTACTGATGTGGAGAAATACGGTGCTGGGACCGGCGCCGGGAGCAGTGTCGTGAACGGGACCAAGAGCCCAGTGAAGACCATGCAGACTCCGCGTCGGAATCGGAGGAGTACTCCTAGGCGGACCTTGGCGGTGCCGATGCTGATGTTGATTGTTCTGCGGCATGCTAAGACATGGCTTCTGGCTTGTAATGGTGCTGAGGCAGAGGAGGAGGTACGGCCAAGACGGGATCCCTGACAGTAGGTGCTGTGGTACTGGGGGCTGGTAGCAGTGCTGGGTGGGTAATCCGCGTCGGGTCCAGTACCGGATCCATTGCCGGTGCCACTGGCACCAGCGTGACAGTAGCCGGTGCTGGGGGAGGTGCCACGTGTGCCATATGGCTCTGCGGCACCTTGTGCACCATTTCACCAGGCACCCTAGGAGGGGAGCAGTACCTGGTATCCCCGTGCTGTCTTGAGGGTGCCAGAGTTGGCAGAGGGGAGGGAGAAGAGTCTATAAGGACCCTTGCTGCCTCCAAAGCCTCCGGGGTGGACGGGTCCGGGAGATCCTCTGAAGGACTCACATCCCTCCAGTGGGAGGAGTAGTCACCCAACCTAGAAGGCCCGGGCTCTGGACTGGCTGGCGCCGCATGCCCCACTGTAGAGCGCACGGAGGGCGTGTGCCTCGGCGGAGACTGACTCCTATTAGGCCTCCTCTTCCGTATCAGTATTGGTGACTGAGAGCGACGTCTGGCCCTGTGTGGTACCAGGGAGACACGCTTGTGCGGAGCTGTCACGCACCGAGGCCGGTGCGCTGTTGGAGCTCGGTGCCGAGTCTGGTGCCGGAGCCGGCCAGAGTGCCGCCTCCATTAGGAGCACCTTGAGCCGCGACTTGCGCTCTCGTTTGGTCCTGGGCTTAAATGCCTTACAAATCTTGCACGCGTCTGTAACGTGCTATTCTCCCAGGCACTTCAATTGCGATGAGTGTGGGTCACCACACAGCATAGACTTCTTGCAGGGCTTAAAGCCTTGCAGGCCGAGCATGCCCTGCTGAGGATGCACGGCGCACAGCGGCAGGGTAAAAAGAAAACTACAGATGAAAGTCTAACTAAATTAACAGGTACTTAACAGAAGACTGCTGACAAAGAGAACAGTGAAGAGAACGACTCGAAGACGAGCTGAGGGTTGTTCCAACGACCGTCATGGCGGTAAGAAGGAACTGAGTGGGTGAAGGGGCCAGCAGGGGTATATATGGGCGGATGTGTCAGCACCACTCCAGGGGGCTCCCTGCTGGGCCTAAGGGTACTGCTGAGGGAAAAGTCTCCGATGGCGTGTGCACGCTGCGCGCACACACCTATATTGGAATGCACATGAGCAATCACTCGAAGAAGAATCCTGATTTACACCAACTTGAGATCAAAGTCCCACATCACAAGGGAGAAGTTTAATTAAATACTTAAACAAAAAAGTGCATTTTGCCATCAACTTAGCACCACCAAGTTAATTTGATTGAAAACCACCTTTACTATCACTGTAGATACAATTTAGCATCTTTTAGCCCTTGAGCTGCAAGATCAAATGCTCAAAAAGGTATTAAATTGTTTCTGCATGGGTGGAAAGAAGAGTTTTCAATGGTGGTAAGGCAACTTATTTGTGATTAAATTATTAAACTTCTTATACTACATAATATGTAAGTAAACCACAATGCAAAGCAGAGAGAGATGGTTCCGAAACTCTCAGATTATGGAGGAAGGAAAATAAATTAGGCTGATTGGGATGGAAGACCCTTATAGATACATGTCCTCTATACCGCTTTTAAATGGGTCTAGGCCTTACAGTGCTGAGGATACATGGATCTACAAACATATTCAGAACTCCAGTGTTATGGCTGAATCACATTCTTTTGTCCGGTCCACACACACACACACCCCACTGGTGTTCTAGATTCATACAAAAACCTACAAAAAACATAAAAAAAATCTGTTGGGGGAACACTTTGATCTGCCTGGGCTTTCATTTAATAGATCTTCAAGTGGCTGTTGTGTTACAGACCAATTCCACAAGCCAAATGCATAGGGAAGGACTGGAACTACAATTCATTCAGAAGTTTGATACCCATGCTAATGAATTAAATAAAGATACCTGATGGTTGGGACATTATCAACCTACCAAACAATGAAGGTGCCAATGGTTCTTTGTCTGTATAGTATCTGCTGTTAGTACTCTTCCTCTCTTATTGCCTACTAATGGTTCTTATCTGCCTCTTTTGACGTTCCAGTCTTTAGGTGCTTATAGACTATTTGTTTTTCCTGTTACATTCCAGCTCAGCTTTCCCCTTGATATTTTTATATCCACTGCCTCTTCTCGTTCCCTCCTCCCTCCCATTTTTTTCCTCCCTGCCCCCCCCCTTTTCCCCTATTTATTTTGGTCCTGGACATCCAACACACTGGTCATCTGAACAAGTGGGCTGTGCCCACAAAAGCTCATGATACCATCTTCATGTTTTGTTAGTCTTTAAAGTGCTACCAGACTATTTGTTGTTTTTTAAGTTTATTCATGAACTGGTCAGCCGACAGGAAATAAAATGTTAGTCTGAAAGAAAACCCTTGCCCAAGTGAGTTTTGCATGTGGCAGGGTTGTGTTGCAATTATTTTGCACAGAACCCTAAATAGATCAAGAATCAATGTATCAAGTGCCATAGTGGGAAAGATTCTGGAAGGCAGATGGGCACTAAGATCTGCAGATGTTCAGATAATGAATGTTTGCAAAGCACTTTGCAGATGAAGCAGTGCCAGTGAAACTTATTCAGCGCACAGCACGAGTAGTGCTCAGCTAGCAATGCAACAATATTTTGTTTGTAAAACCTGGGAACTTTTCTGTTTAAAAAAGTTGGTAAAAACTGAAACACACAGGGCCTTAGAAAACTGGAAGCAAAGACAACAGGCCTTTCAGAATGATCTTCTATCACACGTGAAATTGTTGCTCCTATTCCATATATGGAAATGTCACAAGCTAACTTTTCAGGCAGACATGCACAGTAAAGTGTAAAGAACCAGTTCAGATGCAACAAGTTTCCTAGTCTCTCCAAAAGTCTTGATCCATTGTGTAGACCAAATACTCTCTCCGTTCAGTGGTACTTCTTTGTTTAGATGATGCAACACTGTCATGTCCAAAAATGTAGCTCATTTTTTATTTGGGCCAGAGTCCATAATTATTTTTTTAAATCTGCAGACATTTTTTCCTCTTCACCTCTCTGTACCAAATTATGTAGGATCCTCTTTCTTACCAACACAGAGATTTAACATAAGCAGTTTATATTTGTATATGTTACCTCCATTGTAATAATGCACAGGGAGTGATGATATTTTAGTAGCATGGAGGTTTTCTGCAAGTTCATTTAAGTGACCTCTAATAACCTGGCTGTGATAAACGCAGAAACAGCAGCACTACATCAAGCTTCATTTAAGTTCTATGTCATCCACTTGTAAAGAAAGCTAAACAACACTCCAGTTATTGTTTTCTAAGTTACACAGTGGTAGAGACACTATAACGTTCTCAGTGGATGCCATGTTGTCACGTGCAAGCTGCTGAATCTGAAATTCTCTGATATTGTCCTTAGGGAAGTGGTTATACTGACCTACATATTTTTGGGGGGGTGCCCCAGTTTCCTGTGGTTTCTACGGAGTTTGTCTTTGAGCCAACAATCATTTGCATTGTGACACTTTTTCTCCCCGCAACAAAAGCGCACAGACTCTGAACATTGCTCTAGTGCTTTCTGTTTCACCCTCAGTTTATTTATTGCACAGATTACATGATGCAGTTGGAGCTCCCTGGCATCTTTAGCTGCTGTCTCCATTAACAGAGCACGTTCTAGTGCACGTTTTAGGACCAAATCAGCCGCAGTAGATGATTTTGAATTGCTTCATTTTGCATACCACACACTTACTAGGCCCTTAACATACAATTTAAACTCCCCAAACTGGCAATGCTCTGTATATTTTCTTAATTCAGCCATATATTCAGAAATCCCTCTATTTTTTTCTTTTCAATTCTGTTTATAAAAACAGAAAAACTCAGCAATCTCTGGCGGCTTTGAGGACAGGCGATTTTATAGGATTTCCACAATCTGCACAATGTTTTGCCCACTGATTTAATAGGCTCTGTTAGACTATGCAGGAGGTTATAAATTCTAGCTCCCAGTACACATAGTAAAACCATCACCCTTTCCTCACCAGTTATATTAGCAGCAGTTCTATACTTTTCCTGTTGTTGATATAGGCAGGCCAGTTCTCTACTGAGCTATCAAACAAAGTACATTTTCCCCCACAGAGATTTTTTAACCCCCTTTTCCCTTAAGTGATAGTTTAGTCACAGTACTGGCTAGACCTCGAGTCATTCTCTGTTTCATTGTATTCCTGAACTAGAACCTCATCTTAGTCATCAGCTGTTGTTTTTTTCCCTCCGAACACAACAAAACAATGTGTTTACTAAATATTCAAAAACATATAAAGCTTAGCTACCTCTATATATGCTGTGCTGACAAAACACAAAGCAAAAATCAACAGGCTCAAACTATTTAAACTACCCAATTCTTTTATACTACAATATTATGTTACATCTTGCCTTACCCCACACACACTTCTAGAACGTTTTCTATGTACTGTGGAGTACCTCTCTCTCACACTAACAAAGTATATATATCACTAAATTCAGGTTGAGCATTCATTTGTTTTTAATAGTTTGATCAAATATTTGCAGACCATACCTTCCAACATTTCAATTGCCAAAAGCAGGAGGCAGCATCTCAGGTTTGGCCCATCCACCTCTCTATAGATGGAAATGGAAGATTGGATGGGCATGTAGACAGAGAATGAGAGGCAGATAGATGGGTCAGACCTGAGTAGTACTGTGACCCTGTTTGCCAGGTTAAAACAATTTAATTTGGAGGTCTTCTCAACTGTTCCCCCGCTGGAGTAAGGGATTATTGGGGTCAAAGGAGTACTGTACAGTCCCATGAAGCCTGGCACTGTAGGATGGGATGGCAGAATTATGATCTGAAAGTGTAATGAGAGGAAAGTCCTTCCCTTACAGACAGGGCAAGGAAATCACATTGGAGAGTCTGGCTCTCCAGGCAAGACTGGGATCCTAATCCCAATCCTGTTGACGTCTAACCTTTAATAATCTAAAGGTTCTCTTTGTAGTTATAGGGATTGACTTAAAATTGGAGTTCTCCTTGACGCAGGATTGCAAGATTGGGTTCTTTGGGTGATAGTTACCCAGAGCAGAGGTCTACCCCAAGTTTTCTTGCACGATGTAATCCTTGCTATAAGTGTTCAAGTAAGGCACAGGACCTCGTGCGAGTCTTTTGCACATTGGTGACTCTGAGATGGGAGAGATCTTAGAGGGGATTCTCACTAATATAATGAAAGCTTTTGACAATCACTTCACTTCGAAGGGAAAGAGAGAGGCCAATACAAGCATACTCTGTGTTTATCATATCAGTAGGCAGAGGAATTATTAGTTTGGTTTGGGGCCAAACTAATGGGAACAGGGGTCCTTGCTTGAAGTGGAAGGAAACTGGCAAGTAGGAAGAGAGTGGGAATGGAGATATCATCAGGAGATATGAACATTTCATCTGGGAGGGAATTGGCAGGAGGGAATGCAGACAAGGGGGAAGGAAGGCAGCTAGGGAACTGGAGGATGTGTACTGTTGGTTTTGGAAAAAGAATAACTAGGGCCTTAAAAATATGCCAAAACACATGGCCATGTCATGAAATTTCAGAAAGGTATATTGACATTTTAGGAATATGTACATTTAACATTTAAACAAACCCATAAAGTTCCAGGGCCCCACAACTCAGGGCTTTGCTCGCTGCTTCATGTAGCAAATTTAAAACATTTACTTATGTTTTTTCTTGAAAAAACAACAACAACAACAACAACAAACAGAAAACACTCTGGGACCAGGGAGTGGGGTGAGGCAATGTAGCAAACTAGTTCAGCAAGCAGGAAGAGAAAGGGGAGACACACTGCTCATTGAGAGATTTAAAACCACTGCTTCTTTTCACAGTGGAGTAATGTGTTTTACCAAGAATGAGAGAATTCAATAGCAGTGTTCTCAGCATTAAGAATGAAAAGTGATCTGAATAAACATTATACATAAAATACATTGTTCTCTTTTCTTCCCTTCTCTTCATAGAGTTCTTCTGCCTCCCTGTAGGAGCCTAGATAATCTGTCTGTCTCACACACACACACTCCCCCTTGCCTCTGCTCTGTCAGTAGAACTTTTCCCCCTTTCTGACTAAGGGGTGGCACAGATGGAATCCCAAGATCTCCCATCCAGTCTTCCTCAATGGGAGGGATGGTGTCCTCAACACAGAAAGGAAGTTATACAAATAAAGAAAATTATTCTCAAGAATCTTCAAAGCATCCCTCTGACACAGAATTCACTGGCATTGTAGCTAGAAGAGAGATGCCCGGGAGAGGGATGTAAGAACAGAACATGGGTGCTTCAAGTTTTCTTACCAGTTTGTACTCTAGAGCAGTGGTTCTCAATGTGGGCCATATGGCTCCCAAGGGGGCCACGCCTTACTTCTAGGGGGCCACATGGAAAAAAACGGAACATTAGGGGGCCACAGTAAGTTTCTGAGGGGGCCACCCAAACTAAAATGCCAGGCGTATGATGAATGAGGCTCAGAAGGGGGCCATGAGCAAAAAAAGGTTGAGAAACACTACTCTAGAGTATTTACAGCTTGTCCCTCTAGAGGCCAGCAAAGCACCAGAAAACAGCTAGAGTGAAATGGGACAGGATGCTGCCTTAGGGCCAATGCTTTCAGAACTACAGTGAAAACAAAATTTCTTCCAGCTTTCCAATGGCTCCCACACTATTATATTCGAGCTGACGTGCACTGCAGTTAGAGCAGAAACAAAACAAACGAAACCATGCCAGAATTTCACCCATATCATAGGACTATCTTTCTTGAGTAGATTAGGTCATAGATGTTATGAGTCGAAAGTACTCATTAAATCAGCTATATTACTACTTTCATGTAGGCAGGATCTGCTGGTTTGTGGTTAAGATTAATCTATATTTAGGAGAGAGAGTTTTGTCTAGTGGTTATAGCAAGAGATGCTACATTCCTGGGTTGTACTGCATTAATAGATTGTTATGAAACTGCTGTGCCTCAGTTTCCCCAACTGCGAGAGAAACTTATTTACCTCACAAAAAGGGATGAGAAACTTAGCTAATACAACTAATATGCTGAGAACCTTAAATAAAATAGGTTATAAAATACAAAGTAATTAGTGATTTGGCACATATACATTTAACTGACCAATTAATTTTTAGGGAGATACATTTTTTCTTTGTTTCTACCTTGTAATGCAGTAAGTTTTACTCTATGGGCCAAATCCACAGAAGTTTGCCTGAATAAAGATCTCAGGGCTTGCCCCTGTGTGTTTTGGTTTGGTGCCAGGAAATATTATCCTTTTAATTAGGAGGTCTATTTCTTTGGTAAGTGTCTAAGTGCCTCCATTGTAATTTCATCTATTCACATTTAGTACAATACCACAGATTCAAGGATAAGGTGAACAAATACAGAAGTAGAATTTTCCAGAGTTTCTAAGGAGAAATATTTTTGAAACATAGTAGTCTTGTGGGTGGGCAGATAGATGGATAGACAGACAGACAGACGGAAAAGGGAGTTTACTTCATGGGATTCCAATAATTGGTATGTGGTTTACATTCCATTCATCTGAAGGACTCTGATGTTAATCAGAAACATGCACGGGTTACTAAACTACCACTGATGTTCAAAAACCATGCTTTACCTTTAGCCAATGCATTTTTCTTGCATGCATCTTTCCTCTAACACCCACAGCCTCCCAGGAATACTGTGGCCATTTACAACCCTTAGCTCAGCTGTATTATTATAATAGGAATTGCTTGAGAGACCTTTTCCAGGCAAAGGTTTTATAATTGCTAGTTTCAGAAGGTGAACCATTTTATACGGCAGTATTTGAAACTGGCTTTGATTATATTAAGAGAATTTATTTGGAGCCATCCAACTCTGGGAAAGCCTTGTCTGGACAGAGTCACGGAGGTCTGAGAGTTGAGTCTGGCTCCTACTAGCCAGACATTAAAGCAGACACCCAATGAGTGAAGTCCCATATTTGGCCTCTAGACATGTTGTGTGTTGAGTATGTGTCCAACCGAACCTGGAGATAACACCTCAGGTACAGGCTGTGACAGATAACACCTCAGGTACAGGGCTTCTGTAATCAAGAATGTCTTGCATTCTGGGTGTACGTCTATACAGCAGTGTTATTTTGGAATAACTGAGGTTATTCTGAAATAACATAGTGCGTGTCTACACTATAAGCCTTTATTTTGAAATAATGTCAAGCAGGAGGATGACTTACTCTGACTCGTGGTAATTCTCATTTCACGAGGCGTAAGGAAAGTTAAAGGAAGAGTGTTCTTCCTTCGACTTCCTGCTGTGTAGACGGTGCCAAAAGCCAAGTTATGCTATTGTGACTTCTACGCAATTGATGTAGCTGAACTTGCATAGCTTAATTCGATTTTAGCCCTGCTGTGTAGACGTACCGTGGGAGTGGTGGGAAAGCATTGAGATTATAATAGGAATTGCTTGAGAGACCTTTTCCAGGCAAAGGTTTTATAATTGCTAGTTTCAGAAGGTGAACCATTTTATATGGCAGTATTTGAAACTGGCTTTGATTATATTAAGAGAATTTATTTGGAGCCATCCAACTCTGGGAAAGCCTTGTCTGGACAGAGTCATGGAGGTCTGAGAGTTGAGTCTGGCTCCTACTAGCCAGACATTAAAGCAGACACCCAATGAGTGAAGTCCCATATTTGGCCTCTAGACATGTTGTGTGTTGAGTATGTGTCCAACTGAACCTGGAGGTAACACCTCAGGTACAGGCTGTGACAGTTAACCCATTCAACCTCACCCATAGTGAGAGAGTAGACCATTCCATTATCAACTCTGATGGCCTGCGGGATGGGGAATCGGATAATGAGGAATGCATAGTATAGCATGTGCTAATTGGATTCTATTCTGGAACATCAACGTCAGACAGTTGGGTTCTGATTATTTTGCCTGCAACCGTAAACTCTACAAACCTCCTATCAGTTCCCCGTCTCTGCAATATGCTTCCCATTTTCGACAAGTCCTTTATACTTACATAACATGACTGAATCGCACAATCCAATATGACTTATTTTTTCTGGGCCTGAGCTGAGTGATCTATGCAAGCTCTGCTTTCAATGCTTTCCCACCACTCCCATGGTACGTCTACACAGCAGGGCTAAAATCGAATTAAGCTATGCAAGTTCAGCTACATCAATTGCGTAGAAGTCACAATAGCATAACTTGGCTTTTGGCACGGTCTACACAGCAGGAAGTCGAAGGAAGAACACTCTTCCTTTAACTTTCCTTACGCCTCGTGAAATGCGAATTACCACGAGTCAGAGTAAGTCGTCCTCCTGCTTGACATTATTTCAAAATAAAGGCTTGTAGTGTAGACACGCACTACGTTATTTCAGAATAACCTCAGTTATTCCAAAATAACACTGCTGTATAAACGTACACCCAGAATGCAAGACATTTCTGATTACAGAAGCCCACAAGTGCTCACCGTTTGAACAAATCCATCAACCACATCCAAAAGAGAAGGAGGATTATTAGGATCCACAACAGAAGTCTGGAGGTTCTCCAGAAAGGAAGCCTGGTTAAAATATATGACTAGGACTCAGGAGAGCGGAGTTCAAGTTGAGGTTGTGCCAAAGATTTGTCTCATCTGGGGCACAGCATTTAATCTCTCCATCTCAGTCCCCAATCTGCAAAATGAGGGAAATTATATCTCCTGTCTCTCAGTGTTTATCTATCTAGTCTATTTAAACTGTATGGTCTTGGGGGCAAGAATTAGTTCCTTTTATAGGTTGGCTCAGCATTCCGAACAATCAGGCTCTGATTTTGGAGGTGGCCCTTAGCAGCTACTGTAGCACAAATAATAAACATAAGAATATAGCAGTGAGAGAATGGGGCAGGGTCTGAGTTTATTGTAAAGGGTTGGGGTGGAAATTGAATGTAGCCCTCCCCTGAAATGCAACTTTTTCCTCCTATGTACCTTTATAGGACCACATCCAAGACTCAAACAAAAGCTTTGGAGGTCTACAGCCATCAGGTCTAAAAGAAGCCTTCCTTCTGGTCTAGTCCATCAGAACTGCAGTAAGTCATCTCGGAGAATGTTATGTTTTGCCTTATACTGGCCAGCTCAAGGAGAGACTGACCAGGTGTCCAGACACAGAATGCCTTGTGTACATATATATTAATGAACTTTCTAGAGGACTATCTTGCACAGGGAAATTTGGTTCTGATCTGTCAAACTCTGAGGTGCACAGATCAAGTTAGCCTCTAAAGAGCTTTTTGCAAGTCTGTTCATCTCAGTGCGCTAGTGGAGCTAGTCTGCTTCACTTACGTGTATTTGACACACACACCATTTGGGCAAAGTCTATTCAGTTAAATCATCTCAGACCCTGCTCTATTGAGGTCACTGACATTATGCTGGATTTACACTCATGATTTTGAAAGCAGAATTAAGGCCACATGACTTTATTCTGGCCTAAACCTAGCTGGTTTCATGCAGCTTGTTCAAAGCTTTCTTGTGTCATCCTGCCCATTGAGGTTTCTACACCCGCAAAGCAGCTGGTTTGGTCTGTTAGCATCCTGACTGAATTCTGCTTTTTGCTTCCATTAAGTATGCCACAATTTATTTTCAGAACTGGGGTTTAGCACACAGCCAGTATTTACAATACCTGCTCTTTGCCACTGGACACCCACAGTTCTTCAGGACAGCACCATTTAGTTTGATACTGAACATCAAAACATTTTTGATACAAGGAGTGCTTAGATATATCTTTTTTTGGGACTGTAATTGCTTTCTACCACATCTGAATAAAGGACGGTGAATTCCTGAATAAACTACAGCTAGAGCACCACAGGGGACTCCTACCAGTACAGTCAATTCATTTAATCATTTCCCCAGTTTTTTCCCCCTCAGCTATGATCAGACAGCACCTTTATGCAGCACAAACTATAATGTGGCCTTTAAAGTTTAAACAGTCATACCTTAATTAACATTAGGGGTTTCTCCTTCTTTCCCACTGGCCACAACTGTTTCAGTGTCAGTGTAGGGTATTATGTTTAAGTATTAAAAAATGCCTAGCTAAATAAGTTGGCTTATTTGCTTTTGCTGATAGTAGCAGTCCACCCACAGAGCCCTTTCAAATCTCTTCAGTGTTTTGGAAAGTGGATAAGGGACTTATTCAGTGACGCACAAGTTTTGCTTGAGCCAGGAATGAAGCGTGCATTTCATGAAATGAGAAATAACCTCAGACCACACACAGTGTAATTGCTGAACTCCAGCTCTCTCAGACACACACACACACACACACACACACACACACACACCTCCTAAAAAACAAGACGAAGACTGACATCTTTAAATCCTTTAAGCATTCTTCTATAACTAACAGCAGAGGGAGGTTTTCAGAGCTTAGGTGGCTCTTTGTTAGCAACAAGCTGATGAAAAAATGGATTACTACAGTATGTACATACCATGCTGAAGAGAAATCACAAAAGGCCTTCACCATCTAGACACAGCTTTTAAGAGGAGAAACTGCAAGTCCTAAAGTAATTGTTAACGCTACCATTACTGTGTGGGAAGATGAGGGGAGACAATTTTTTCCCCTCTGACAATAATGTTGGTTCTATTGCAACTTGTTTATTTAGAATAAAATCAATGAATACTTCAAAAATTATTTCCCCGAGTAATACAGTGAAGTAAACCAGAATGTGTTTGGCAAGGATAAATTACACACACATTCTCGCTCTCACCCCCTCTCCACCTCCATACTGCTACTCCATATCCATAATTCCGGCTCCAGGGTTTAAACACCTGTGATTCCCTACCTAGTGGATTGTGGCCAATGTATGTCACTTACTTGTTGAGTGGGTGAAGCCCCTGCTCCTGTCTTAGCTCACCTACAACATATTCTTTCTGCTCACCTATGCAAAGAGCTAGCATCATAGTGTTCAGCAGTGAGGAATTCTCATGCATCAGAAAGGTTTACTTTGTCACAGGTCAGTGAGAAGACTATCCCAAACTCAGCAAATGACATTACACTACCATGTGGCACCATGTATAATTATGCATACATATGTAAGTGTATATAAATACACACACACACACACACACACACACACACACACACAGATAAGTGCCAGGACCTCCACCTATAGCGTAAAACCTTGTTTTCTGTTGGTCATAATTTTTTAACAAACTCCAGTTGTTAACACTGACATTTTCCACACTGATGCTTTACCCTGAGGCATACACAGACTCACTGCTGTGACGCCTCCTGCTGTTTAATCAGGGAATTAGTTCAGTTCATGGAGTGTGTCACCTTCTGGCCAGTGTCTTACCCAACATCACTCTGCTCCATTGTCTCCACTGTCTCTCTCTGTGGACCTGCGTCCTACCTGGACCACAGCATCCTCTTCAGGACACTGCTCTCCAGCAGCGCCCACCACTCCGGTCTCTCCTCCTTCTAAGGGTATCAGCAGTCCTTACATGGGGCACTGTGGGCAACTGCAGCCCCACAGCCTAGCCCCTTGCTTCAGGGGCAAGCTGCAGCTTGTTTAGGCCATGCTCCAGTGTGCTGAGAGGGAACCCAGGACTGCCTACTATTCTGGGTTTCAACCCAGGGACCCTTTGGCAGGAACCATCTCCTGCCTGTCTTCACACCCCTTAACTGCTTAGGCTCCTTGGGCCACTTCCCAGTGACCCTTGCACCCATTCAGCCCTTGTATAAGACCTGCAGTCAGGCAGTGGTGAGCCAGTGCTCTCACTGCCTTGCTACTCTGCCCAGCACCACTTTATCCTGGGTGCAGCCCTTCTTCTGAGAGCCAGTCCTTCCTGGCCAGAGCAAGGAGCAAGCTTCTCTTGCCCTGCAGCCCTTTTATAGGGCCCAGCCTAGCCCTGATTGGCTGACTTCTCCCTTTACTCTAATTGGCTAGGGTTGCGCAGGCTCCCTCCAGCCTGCTTTTAACCCTTTCTCTGCTAGAGTGGCCTAGCCACCCACCTACACACAGGCTGAATTTTTCTAGGAAATTTCAGTGAAAACAAGTAAGCTGTTGACAAATATGAAGTTCTTGCCCTTGATACAATGCCATTCAATCATTGCATTGAGGGCCTTTATGCTTTAAAGCAGGATTTGAAAATTGGCAAGTGGTTACCCTCCTTTCAAGTAACATTTCCTTTGTTATCCTTTTAAAAAGTTGCCCACTTTGGCCAAGTTATAAGCCTCTAATAATTTTAGGCAGCACATGATCAGTAGAGGATTGTTAGGGGCTGGCACCTAAATTCTGTGAAAAGTCCATCTGCACTGAGCATTCTCTGTTCCCATACAACTCTGCCATGCTAACCAGACTATGCATAAACCATTACCACAGAGCCAATGAGCATGCTCCTCCAACCCAAGGGCTGTGCAGGACTTTTCCTAAAACTTCTGCTGGCAGCCAATGTTGCTGGGACACCAGTATTGGAAGCAGTTAAACGCTCTCTTCTGTGTCGCCAGTGCTTCCATTAGAGTCTGTGGGCAACACAGAAAGAAGGCAGAAGAAACAGAGGAAGCCATCTGACTAGCTTGAATACAAAAGGGTGAGACAGAGGCAGGATGGAAGGTACAGTGAGAGACCAAGAGGAACAAAGGGAGGCTGGGGGATAGGAGCAGAAGGGAAAAAGAAACATTCTGCTTTGTCTGGCAGAAACAAAGCAGAATGGTTTGTAGCCACTAGAGCACATGCTTTTAGAAGTTGGACTAGAACTCAGGATGCCTGTCTCTCACATCTCAGGATCCTAGGTCTTCATCCATCCTTAATATAAAAATATCCAGTGATGGAGAATCTACAACAGTCCATGGTAAATTGGTCCAGTGGGTAATTACCCTCACTGTTAAAACTGTGCTTATTTCTAGCCTGCCTTCTGCTTCCCAGCATTGGATCTTGCTATACCTCTACGCGCCAGACAAAAACCTCTATTATCAAGTTTTGGTAGGGATTCAGTTGTTATAAGCATAAGCCATCCATTAGCTTCTCTTTTATAAACAAATAAAATGAGCTCCTTGAATCTTTGATTATACAGCACATTTTCCAATCCAATCAACCATTCTCATGGCCCTTCTCTGCAACCTCTCAAATTTCTGAACACCCTTCTTGAATTGTATACACTAGTACAGCGTCTCTCAACTTTTTTTATAAAGTACCCCTTTAAAAAAAAAGATAAGTACCCCCAGTACCTACAGTTTTCAGACAATTTTTTTTCTATCATTGCAACACATTTGTTTAAACAACTTAATCATAGCCGGGCATGCGATAAAATTTCTGGGTGTAAAAAGTACAAAAATAATAAAATGCTGTAAAACTTAAAAACAAAAATTCAGTTTTCTCCAAGTTTCAGTTGTGTTGATGTACTCCCCAGACTTCTCTCAAGTACCCCTACAGGTACTTGTACCACTGGTTGAGAAACACTGCACCAGTATATCACAACTGGTTACAGTTTTGTCGACAGTAGTAGTCGCACCAGTACCAATTCAGAGGTTATATAGAGGTATTTGATATTCCTTTGTTTATACATCCAAGGCTTGCATTTAGTCCTTTTGGCCACAGTGTTGCACTGGATACTCACGTGCAGCTGATTATCCACCAGGACCTTCAAGTTCTTTTTGAACTTCACTACTTTTTACCCTGGGTACAGTCCCCCATTTTGGCCCACACTCTTGGTTCCTAGATGAATAACTTTACATCTGGCCTTACTGAAACACATGCTTGCTTACCTCCAGCTTACCAAGCGATCTACATTGCTCAGGAGCTGTGATCTGTCCTCTTCAGTATTTACCATTCCCCAGTTATTTGGAAACTTTCCCAGCAATGATTCTGGTTTTCTTCCAAGTCACTGATAGAAATGTTAAATGGTGTACCCCTTAAAAAACACACCCTTCTTGATGATTCTGTTTATAATTACACTTCAAAACCTACTGAACAGTTTTAAATCTACATGCTGCATAGATTTTTGTATCATTGTAGTTGCTCAATCAAGATATTATGTGGTACCAAGTAAATTCCTTACTGCCTTTACAGTATTGTAAAATTATAATAATCAAACACATTAATTTAGTTTTACAGGGCCAATTCTAATAAAACCATATGACTGACATTAGTCAGATTACCTTCCTTTAATTCGTTGAGTACCACATCAGCTTTTTTATTTTCTTGGGCTCAATGTGAGGATAAGCCTATAACTACCTAACTCATCCCATTTACCCTTTTAAAATACTAACACAACATTCACTTTCTTGCAGTGCTTGGGAATTTGCCCAGCATTCCAAGATGCATCAACATTAATAGTACAAAGAGCTCATTGGCCTGCTCTTTTAAAACTCTTGGCTACAAGTTATCCAGATCTCTTGGTTTAAAAAGATTGATAGCTGCTGTTTAATAGCTTCCTGAATGACGGTTGGAACAAAGTATTTCATCATCACTTGGCTTTTACCTGAATACAGAATCAATATTTCTTGAACACATCTGCCCTTTCTGCATTATCACTGACAATTCTACATTTCCACCTTTGAGTAACAGAAAGCATAAGTCCTCTCCGCAGTAATGTTTCCTTACTCTTTTCCCCCTTTCTTTAAATATATATATGAATACTCCAAAGGATCTCCTTACAACAGTCACTCCCAAACCTCTTTACAAGAACGGGTTCAGTTTGCCACATATGGTTAAGATCCAGTCAAGATCCCAACAAATCAAGTTGAGATAAGCATTACATTCACACACATTATATTCATAATGGGGGTCAGTGATAATGTGGCTGTAAACAGGTTTCCTGCGCAGCTGTATTTGTAGTACTGACAGGATTTCTTACTAGTTCACCAAAGTCCTATTCTTCCCAATCAGGAGACGAGTAATTGCCATTGAAATCAATGGGCAGTATTGGTATCTTTTGGAAGGAGAGAGAAACTGCACATCCCTGGTGACCAAAAAGAAATTAGTTGAGAAATAAGTAACCGTGAAAGCTTTCCATCTCAAAGCAATGAGGAAAACAGCCATCCTCGTCCTTGCAGTTGATGTGTATTAAGGGGAGGAGGGGATAACCACCACAAAACCATTTCCTTGTACTGGGAGGCAATTTCAGATTCTGCGTAACCAATATGTTAACTACAGTCATGCAGGAAGGTACCAGAGGAAACTGCCCTCATTCCAGTTTGCCAAAATCCCATAAACAGTAAACCTGTAAATTGCTCTTTACTTCCAGATCCATCCAAATGATAATCACAGATTTCCAAGAAGAGAAAAACCTATTTGTAATATTTGAAGGTTATAAAATGTAGTAATTTCTGTGAAGGGCAAGCTCTTCCTTTTCAGCCAGCTGAGATTCCAGCTTTTAGAGATACAAATCTTACAAATCTTACTTGTGAAAAAAAAAGTGTGTATATATCAGTGCACTGGAACTAATATTATTTATAGCTTTATATAATACCCCCAAGGTATAATATGTCATACTCTAACAGGAAAATACATACAGGGATTAATCCTACTTTAAGACATTTTCTTCTGGTGCAGGTTAACAGAAAACTAATGGGCTTCTACAAATAAACATGAGTTGGTATATAGGTAAATACATTATTTTGAGACATCTATGGAAGTTTGGATATATTTATGCACATATCCACCTACAGAGACAAATGGGTCTGCACCCTTACACCATGATTGCTTCAGATCACTCTGCTCATTAATACAACAGCTGGTTTGTGCTAAAAAAAACCCTCTCTATATGGGCCCTGATTGTACAATTAACTGCAGGCAGTTACACCTTTGTGATTTGTGTCCACATGGAGTGACAAGAATAAGCTAAAAGGAATAAGATGAGCCAACATGAACCAAGTCCATCCGTTCCTACCAATGAGTACCTTATATTTAATAGCATTGAAAATCTCTGTTGAATCTAATGGTATGCGTGTGTCGTCTGACTGATTGCCCCAGTGCTATCAGAAACCAATAGGACCAACACCATCTCCACACCACATCCAGATCTGATGTCTGAGCCAAGAAAAATGTCAAATGCTACCTGAATTGGCTTGCTACCATCCTCTCAAAAACTCCATGCCTCCAGAAAGGCTGTAACTAACAAGGTTCTTAAAGATGAAACACTTTTTAAAGCAAGGCTCACATCATTTGTATGGGTTGCCAGCAGCTTACTTGCCTTTAGGGAAACTCTAACAAATCCTATCAGTAAAGGGACCCAGACATTATGAATGGTTGGGGGTATGTAAATTTAAAAAAACATCGCCAATGAGATGACACACAAACTGGGGGAATGGTAAATAATGAACAGGACAGGTCAGTGATTCAGAGTGATCTGGATCAATTGGTAAGCTGGGTGCAAGTAAACTGTATGTGTTTTAGTATCAGAAGGGTAGCTGTGTTAGTCTGAATCTGCAAAATCTGATAGAGGCAGCAAGGGGAGGAAGAGTGACTAGTCGCATCGCTAGTTGACTATCCGATAAGCTTTGCTTATTGGATAGTCGACTAGTCTCTTACATCCCTATTCTAAACAACTCAAAGCCTTCAAGATTGCACCTAAAACGCGACGGGATATAATAAAAATGGTAACAGCATGCTGTTTCAGAAAGGTGATGGAAATACATCAGACATTTATGCTTATGCCAACTTCTTGTACAGCCTAAACATGTTACTATTTCATCATATTTGTTAAGTACTGCAGCTTTCTTGCTCTGGGTACTTAAGTCAGATTTCCCAAATTAGTTTTCAGATGGCATCCAATTACAATAAGTGCATAAAGGCTAACACAGAGACAAAATGAAGCTCATAACAGCTTCCCATGACAAAGTGGAATCTGCTCTAGATCAAATTTAAGCTTATTTTCCAGTGGGCACTCATCCAGACCACAAAAACCACCACAGTTCACAGACTGCTGCTGTGCAGCCTCAGTGTCCAAGGTTTAAAATTTCTTAACATTTACCCTTCACATAACACAATTTATTCACTATATGCCTAGCAAAGTCATGATATTAAAAAACTGTTAATTTTGAGATTGCAAATCCTACAAGCATCAGAAAATTTAGGGTTGAAGTTTCCTTGGCTCCCCTTTACCCTGGCCTCTTAGCTACACATTATTTTTAAGTCTTCCATTACATTGGGGTGGGGAACCTTTTTTGGGTCAGGGGCCACTAACCCACAGAAAAAAAATCTATCAGGGGCCACATGCAAGTGAGAAGCTAAACCCCCTCCCCAACCAACCAAACACCCTCCCTGATATGGCTCCCAACTGAGGAGAAAGACACTTCCCCACATTCTCCTTGCACACCAGAGCCTAGGGGGCCCAGCCTAGTTGATTTTGTGCACGCCAGCCCTGCAGCGGGGCAGCAGGGGGAGCTGCAGTGCTAGCATGAGCTCCCCAATGCTGGGGTGGGGGTTGAACCTGAGGCCTGAGGTTCCCCCCTCTTCATTACATGAGCCCAAAGCATTGGGCTGTAACACACAAGCTTCAGCATATAAAGCATTATATTGCTTATCATTCCGCAATTTTTCAGCTCCTGAAAATGGAGAAATACATTTTTTAGTCAGTATGTTTCAGTGTGTAAGATGATTACTTGTGGGTAAGAAGGAATTGCCACCCCATTTATAGTGTATTGACAAACTGAACAGGTGTCTTTCATTTCCTTTTCTACAACACTGGTAGGGGACTATACATAAACCAATGATCAAATACAGTATTACACACAGAAAGATGTGCATTGCATGCATACACAGGCATACATGCTATTTGTTTTATATGCAAAATAAACTAATAAGAAATCTTATGCCATGTTTTCCATCTCCAATTTATTTGGTCCTATTAGGTTATATTAGCTTAGTTGCAGAAGCTCTATTACAATGTAGTATGGTAGAGTAAGTACTTACAATCCATATTTCAGATATGACTTCATAAGAAATTACAGGTTTATATGGCCTCTCGTGGTATTTAACAATGTAAGAGACACATACATATATTATGTTTTAGGGCACATGCTCAAAGGTACAGAGTTAATTAATTAGACATTCCTAGACTTAGAGAGCTTGGTTTTGAGGTCTTAGTATGGCATTAATGTAGGAGGCCATAAGCTACTTGTGGGACATTTAAATTCCTCTCATATTTGCTACTTCTTTTGGCTGAATAACCTGTGGGGCAAATTCTCACGAGTATAGGCATCTTTACTGGCATAAATGTGGACCCTCTGTCCCAGCACAGAGATCTGTCAGAATGTAGGCTGACGACTGCAGGGAGTTGTCTCAATGCACTCCTGGGAGTTCACATGGCCCCAAACTTCCTCTTCATCTGCCGCAAGAGGGCTTACATTGTAAGGTGTCCTGATGTGCAATAGAGAGCACCAGAAGACATCCTACATCCATGTACTAATAGCTATTCAGCATCATGAAGGCAAAAAGCTTGCCAGAGTTCCTCCGGGACTGATCCTGCTGTATGCTGCCCCCCCTCAATGCAGACCAGTGTGCCATAGGCATGGTAGATACCTTTATGTTCAAAAGCTTCAGGGGGTAGCCAAGTTGGTTTGTACAGGATAAACTTAAAAAACAACAAATAGTTTGGTAGCACTTTAAAGACTAACAAAACATGTAGATGGTATCATGAGCTTTCATGAGCACAGCCCACTTCTTCAGATGACTGGAGTGTTGGATGTCCAGAACAACAACAACAACAACAAATTGGTTCTGGACATCCAACACTCCGGTCATCTGAAGAAGTGGGCTGTGCCCAAGAAAGCTCATGATACCATCTACATGTTTTGTTGGTCTTTAAAGTGCTACCAGACTATTTGTTGTTTTTTAAGATACCTTTATGTTATACCTAGAACCTAATGAATGCAGCTCCTGGATAATGGAACCAGTAGTGCAAAGATTCACATACCTCTTTTAGGAAATAACAGGAATATGAAAGAAAGAATCATCTTTTTCATTTTCTGTTTCTCATGATCTTAATCGGACAACTGGAATACATTTATTAGTAACTTTTCTAAATGTTCTTACAGTAGTACTATTGGTCGATCAAAAAGTTCATCTACCATCATGTCTGTACTTTAGTTCTGATTTATCTCAAGAACTGTGTTATTAGCGTTCAGAAGACATTTAAAGCCTACTGTGACGACGCGTTGGGGTCCCCTGACTCCTGCACCCCCGTAATGGCACGAACAGACTCCACCAGCCCGTAGAATGGAGGGAGTTTATTCCTTCTCCAGGATACAGCACAGCACAGCACAGCACCGATGTAATCTGGTTACAGGGCAGGTCTAGGATGCCTCAGCCCCCCTTGAGATGGGGGAGACTGGGCCCCTAAATCCCAGCCCCTGGCTTAGGCTGGTTCCTCCATGATCCCAGACAGAAACTAACTACTCTTCCAGCCCTGCCCCCCAGCCCAGGCAGCATTCCCCCTTCCTTTGTCTCTCTCCTTGGGGGGGTAGCTGGTCAGACAGGTTGAGAGACCCTCTAGCATAATGACTCATCCTTCTGGGCTGTGGTACCGATGGCAGCCATTGGGGATTACCACAGAGCCAGCATAGGAACTAGCCAGATACCCCCACTACGTCACACCTACATTTTGATGTTTAAATAAAAACAGTGTTTGGGGTACCACTATGTCACTACTGTGGTATAACATACATGAAAGATGGTCATATACATTTGTCTTTCATTTGTGTAGCATTCACCATTTAATGATGACCTGCAGTCATCTGCTCTGAATCATTTGAGCACAGAACATTAAAGGTAATTTGGGCATTAGAGATTTGAAGCTATTTTGCATGTAAAATAGTAGTCATTTGAAGTCACGAAACTGGTTGTAAAGATTTCATAAAAAGTTGTCAGGAAATTTATAGGGCTTTGTTCCGTCTAGATCTATTTAAATAAACAGCCTTCTCAGATGGATCTGATGTGTGGATAATGCTTAGCCCGTGGCATGTCAGACAAATATAAGGGCGCACACTGCCATACACGAGAATCTGGGCAGGCTCAGGTTGTAATAAGCAAATTGCACACCATACACCAATGCAGGCATCTGCCCCAAATAGAGAGGATTTATTGTTGGGCAGCAGGTGGCACTATCACATTTATCAACCTCCAGCTATTACACTTTATCCAGAACTTCACAGAAACCCCACTGCCAGAGACTCAATGTGGTATATATTGAATAAGTTTGTTTCACCACTGTTCTGACCCAACCCACTTTCTGGGCAGTGCCAGCTGGCTACAGCCCATCTAACAGAGCTGAAGTTGTACATGGTTTGTGCACTATACTTTCCCACCAAACAGATTTTCCCCTGCCAGATTTTCTTACTGGTTTCTTACCAGATTTTCTTACTGGTTTATGTCATACTTAGTATTAGTTAAGCATATAACAACACCTCACAATGTGTTATGGGAATCACTGGTTGAGAAGCTCCTACAGTGAAATACAAAAACACTTACTGCTAACATTTAACAAATTTCTGAAGCAAAACACAATCCTGAAGTAGTTATGACAGAGCTAAGTGCCAGGAAACTAGAACAGCAATATCCAAACCTAAACTAAATCCTGATGACACAGTACGAAACAGATATCCCCATTGCAAGGGTTGCAGTATGCCACAGCAACAGCTATACCATCCTCAAAGTCATGTGACATAACTGCCACAGTTCAGGGCAATTGCACTTGTATTCTGTTCCCCATCCTCAGCCCTCAAGGGGGGACACTCTTGGTTCCTGGCTCCTCTGTAATCACCAGCTTCTGGATGGAGACTAGGGATGTGAATGTTTAACTGGTAAGTCTCACCTTAACAGGTGAGGCTTACTGGTTAAGGTTAACTGGTGGGTGTTGGAGCAGCTCTCCACCTGTCGCAGGCAGGAAACTGCTCCAGCCCTACAGTGGGTCCAGGCACCCTGCAGGCAGGGGCTGCTTCAGCCAAGAGGCAGGCAGGGGGTGAGGATGGGGTGCACTCCTGCCCAGCTGGGATGGAGTATCTCCCCTTTAATCAGTTACCTGATTAAACAACAACATTTTTAACTAGTTAATATAACAGACATACGGGGTCAGACCAACAGTCCATCTAGCCCAGTATCCTGTCTAGTTAACCAATTAAATGGGATTTTACATGGCTAATGGAGACCCATGTCTCTCCTTGCCATCTAGAGATTTTCGAAGCTGTACAGTTTCCTGCCTGCACTATATTATCTCCAGCAAATCAGGCTGCCTAAATAGGCTAGTGTGTGCTCTTTGCTTTCTCTCTGCAGGGTATGAACCACCTAATTGCCAATTATGAGCTACCTCACAGCTCTTTATAAGCAAGAACATTTATTCTGAAGATGAAACAGAGAGAAAACAAAAATAAAGGATTCTATACACATGCTAAAAGATTACCAGAGGTCACCCATCAGTCTTATGGGGACTCTGTGGGCCAAAGTCCTTCCAACTCCTTATCAGGAAAGATTGGGGACCCTCTTGGACAGATGATCCTTTCCATTTACCAGATCAGACAGAAGGCCCTGAGTCCTTAAACATAGGTGACCTACCCAAAAGTCCTGTCTGCTGCTCTCTGGAAAGCCCAGTTTGAATGGGCACATGTGGGTCTCTTCAGGTACTAACCCTTCTTTGGGTGGGGAATTTGCTCAGTCGTTCCACGCTGTTCTTAGTTCCTGAGGGAGTTGTCATCACCCTCCCACATGGAATTCCATATCATCCTACATGTACTTAATATAGGAAGATCTTCCAAAGATGTTGCAGGGAATTGCCATATCTGGGGAAGAGGGGTGCCAGTCCAACACAAAGAACAGGAACAGCCTGTCACGGGGGCACACTCACCACCATAGCGCCTCCAGCTGATTGCTCTGGGAATTAGCTTGTTGACCCGCTGGATGCCTCCCTCTAGCTGGTGTCTCCCCGTGTTCCTCTTTGACCATGGCGACCTCTTCAGGATACTGCCCTCTCGCAGTGCCCACTCCAGTCTCTCTGAGCCCCCTTCCGGGGGAGGTTGGTGTTTATCCTGCTTGCACTCCAGGGTCCTCTCCTCCCCAGGGCACTTTGTTTTCCTCTCAGGGAACACCCAGTTACTCTGTACCCACCTTGCCTCAGTGATCCACTGCCAGTCTTTATCTAGCCCCTGCCTCAGAGGCAAACTGCAGTCTGTAATGGCTACTCATCACTGGCAAAGGGGTGTGTACCTGCTGCCTTTGCCTAACCTGCCTGCTTCAGGCCCTGCAGCCTGCGAGCTTGATTGGCCAGAGATTCCTCAGCTCTGCCCTTCCTCCAGGGAGCCTCCTGCTTCCCTGACAGTCAGGTCCCTACTGCTCTCTCTCCAGAGCAGCAGTCAGTTCTCCCTCTCACTCCAGGAGTCCTTCTCTCCACAGCCCCCAGCTGGGTCCTCATTAGCAAAGACTGCCTCAGTTGGGGCTTCTTCTCAGCCCTTGCTCAGGGCTCAGATTTTGCCCTTAAAGGGCCAGTGCAGGGCAAACGCATGTCACACAGCCCAACAAAACACCACCACCATCTAGCTCAGGGGTGGGCAATAATTTTTAAAGTGGGGGGCACTTCACAAATTTCTGAAGTGGCCCTGGGAGAAAGGGGCACGGCCAGGAGACTTCTCTGATTGGCCTGGGGGTAGGGGAGCATGTGGAGTCTATGCCCCTGCCCCCAGCACCTAGAGAGAATCGCCACTTGTTTTAAACAGGCTGGCAGTTCCTTCTGGTGCTGGGCAACCCTGGAGGGGGAAGGAGACTTTGCTCGCTCCCCCATCCCCAGGCCTCCATTGGCTTGAGGGCAGGGGAGTGGCAGCCACAGGCCATATCAACCGCCTTGGCAGGCCAGATCGAGCTGGCTGAGACTCTCTTGCCGACCCCTGATCTAGCTCATGCATAACCATTTTTCATAAGTAGATCACAAAGGAGGATACTGACTCAATTTCTAGATAATACCCAAAATGCTGTTGACAGTGCTTGTGCAGACAGAAGAAACACAAGGCTGTTTTGTGAGCAATAATGACAACTACGAGGAGCTACAAACATGCCACTGCATAAGTAGCTGTTTTCAGAAGAAAAAGCGTCTGTACAATCAAAAAGCCACAGTGGTTCAGAAATAAAGGCCACTGATAGATACCATGAAAAGGCAAAGTAATTTCAACTTTATTCAGCTTTGATCTCCATACAAGATACATTATTTTATTTCTTATAATTGGTTGTGCTAGTTGATATTGTTTTTTTTTCTAGTTGGTATGTTTTGTTGGTGTTTCATTTTCAAAAT
The DNA here is from genome assembly GCA_019425775.1 of Rafetus swinhoei. Taxonomy (NCBI): domain Eukaryota; kingdom Metazoa; phylum Chordata; order Testudines; family Trionychidae; genus Rafetus; species Rafetus swinhoei. The sequence continues at coordinate 88,049,905 of CM033427.1, forward strand.
AAGGGACGATGTAACAGCAGCAACTCAAATCCATATTATTGATCCATGTGACAGAGACAGTAAGCTTTGGTAATTCTTACCCACGTGAGGCGGCTGAGCCAGGAAACAAAGACATGCAAGTCCATGTAATAACTTATTACACAGGTAGATCTTTGTTTCAGAGATGGGAAAGCTGAGGTGCAGAGATTCAGTGACTTGCCTAAGTGGTGACAGAATGTGTGGTACACATGAAATCAGATTTGAATCCATCCCAGTCCTGTGTCCCAACCACAATGCCATAATTATTTCCAGAAACCTCCAGACCAGGCTGGACAATAAGTTTTGATGAGGCACACCAAGAATTTGGTAAGTGTTCAAGGGCCACACTCTTCCATGATATTAATGGAGAAGATGCAGGGACTGGGAAGGAGGTTGGGTGCAGAAGGGATCTTGGGGTAAGGGATTAGGATGTAGGAGGAGATGTGTGATCTCAGAGGGGGTTTTGGTGAAGGCGGGGGTTGTGGCCTGGGACAGGGGACTGGGGTAGAGGAGGGGTTCATGGGTTTGGGTTATGACCAAAGGCAGGAGACAGTTGTGACCTGGGGCAGGGGATTGGGATGCAGAGTCTGGGAGGGGGTATGGGTGCAGGACATGGAGTACAGGGTTTAGATTAGGTAGGGCAGGGGTCAGAGAACTGGGATACCAGAGGCTGGCTCTGTCCGGGAGACATTTATCTAGATGACTTCTGGCCAGCAGCCCAGTAGGTTTCTCAGACAGGCTCCCTGCTTTCCATACCCAGCAGGCCACTCAGAGCAGCTGGTTGAGGGGCATGTGCATCTGAACAACTGCAAGTCTGAAGAGGAAGAAGGGTACTTCACGCACTGCCTGTTCTTTAAACAGGCAGCTCCCATTGACTGGAAACTGGAGGTGCGAGATTGTTCTGGGAGCCGGAGCAGCATGCAAAACCTTCCCCCCCAGGCTCACAAACAGGCCCCTGCAGCTAGCATTTCTGAGCAGTGTGCAGGGGCAGGGTACGCAGGGAGCCTGGCTGAGGCTCCCACTGCAACCATGGACCAGATCCACTGGCTTTGGCAGGCTGGATTCAGCCCATGTGCTGTATTTTGCCCATTCCTGCTCTACACTATACTACACCTAGTTAGTCTTGCTTGAGTGCAATTAAACCTCTTTGTTAACAGCCATTTTGGATCAAGCTATTGTTCAGAAGACCATGAATATAAATATATAAGTTGTGACAGACCTCTTGACTGTTAGCATCAGTGAAGTCCGGGGACTGAAATCAAATGTTACTGGGCCTGGTTTTTTTTTTAAACAATATTGAAATTTCATTTCAATAGCAGAATTACTTCAACAGAATAGTAGTATTTCTACAGTAAAAGTAACCACCCCTATAGGGTGACCATCTGTCCTGTTTTTAATGGGACTGTCTCTTATTTAAGCTCTCTTCCAGGTCCTGACTTTTTTTAAAAAAAGGGGTAACTTGTCCCATATTTGCACTCCCCCTTCTGGTTCTTGAGTGCCCCGGTCAGCGCAGCTGCAGCAGTCTCTTGTTTGTGGCTGGCTGTAAACACAGGCAGGCAGCAGCACGTAGTGTCTCGAATCAGGCAGGGTGCAAAGGGAGAAAGACAGAAACCAGATAATAGGAAAAAGGTAGCCTGTATGTTAGAGCGAGGGGTAGGATGTATGGGTGAGTGAGGAGTGTGTGTCATCTCTCCCCCTGGGCACTCTAAAGAAGCGGTGAAGGTCTGCTGGTCCTTCTAGAACATGGGACTGAAGCCCTCACTGCTGGTGCCTCTGCAGGGCTGAAGCTCCTTTCTCCGTGCCCCTCCCCAACCCCCACTAGCTACAGCCCCCATCTATTCCCTAACCTCCCCTGGGCAACCCTGCTCCCAGGCCCCATTCCCAGGCGGCCCCCGGTACCAGTCTGAAGCCTCTTGTTGCCGTGGAGCTGCAGCTCTGTTTCTGGGCGGCCACCAGTGCCAGGCTGAAGCCCCTTTCCCTGGTGGCCCCCGCTGCTGGCTGCAGCCCCCATCTCTCCAGCAACCTCATTCCCTGGTGCTCCCCTGGGCTGCAGCGCCCATCCCTCCAACAGCCCTGGCTGCAGCTCCCCCATCACCCTGACATCCCTGATCCCCAGCAGCCCCAACCATGGGTCAGCAGCCCCCACCGCCTGGTGACAGTCCTGTTCCCTGGTGAGCGCCCCCATCCCCATTGGCCCTAATCCCCAACACTCACTTCTGCTGAAGCCCCATCGCTGCTCCCTCCCACCACCTCAAGCATGAGTGGTGGGCTCAAGCTGGGAACAGCAGGGCTTAATCCTGCATGCCCCACGCTCCCCTTGGGGGAGAAGCCTCCAGAGTCCATGGCTAAAATCAGGGCCAGATTAACCTTCTGTGGGCTCAGAGCCAAACTCTTTCGTGGGCCCTCAATGGAGCAATGAAGCATAGTGTTGGGTTACCAGTCCCCAGAGCAAGGGGGCAATGGGGCATGGATGCCGTGCCCAGGCCAATACAAGGGCATTATTTACAAACTGGCAGTTCTCAGGCACACAGTGGCCTGCCCGGACCTGTGCTGACAGCATGCCCCTTTCCTTTGAGGGCAGGGCCACGCCATGGCATGCCCTACAGCCCCTCGACTCAACATCCCCCCAACTCCCTATGGCCAAAGCCCCCAACAGCCTTGCAAGCACATCACTCCTGTCCACAGTCCCACCACAGATGCCCAGAACTCTCAATTCCTAGTCCCACCTCACACATTTCTTTCCAGCCACCTCACAGCCCAGCACACACACACACACACAATCAGACCCTCCTAGAAACCCACTCCCAGATGCCCTGCCTCCTGGACAGCAAGATGAGGATAAGGCAGGCACTTCTAAAGAGCAGTAACCACTTAATTGTAAGTATACATTTTAATTTTTTTACCTATTATTAGTTATAATAATGCAGCGTGTCTTTTTAATGGGTGCTCAGTCAACTTAATGCTAATTTGAATGTTTGCACTGCATAGTTCTGATTGATTGCCATTAAGCTCGCTTAAATCCGAGCAATTTTACCAGGTGCCCCGTATTTGGCATAGGGAAATATGGTCACCCTACCTCACTATGTTTTAAGCGTGAATACTGATACCAGTTTTTAGGGTCACATTTTTATAAATAGGTAAAAGCAATTGCATATGCTGGAATACACATACCCAAATACAGTGATTATGAGCTCAATAACAGTAAATGCATATGCAAATAACTAAGTACATATCTAACAAGCAGTCTACACACATAATTACATGCCCCCTTTTCTAAATATCTTATTTATATTATACATAAAGTGTACAACTTAGTCATCTATAAAATATTTATTCTTTTCAGAGTACAATTCTTACGAAAATGTACACCAAATTTTTTTTTGGATGGAAAGATCTTTTTTTGCTCTCATAAATGCCTATACTTGATGCAAGTTATTTTCAGATCAATTTATGTTCACATTAGTTCATTCCAACATTTGAGAATCTGAGACACAATATCACACCTGGGTTACTGAAGATAACTGGATTTGTCTTGAACTTAATTATGAAATTGACTGAAAAAAACTGAGTGAAAGGAAAAAAACATCTCTTCCTGTGGTATTAGCTGATTATCTTAACAACCTGGAGACTGTGGCAATGATGCAGGCATCTGCCATCATAACAAAGGTTTCTGTGATATGGGTACTTGCCCACAAGAGAAAGGAATCATAAGCAAGGCCTTCAACTTATTTAGTACAAGCCAATGACTTGTTTCATTAAATGACATGTGGGAGGGAAAAGTTCTAAATTCCATTAGCTGAATTATCCAGTCCAGTCTGTAAATATAGATTAAAAACATATATGTGAAGCTCTGATTAGACAGATACATATTCTCTTACTAAAAACCTTTTTTTAATAAGCAAAGTCTTATCTGAGATTGCTGGGAACTGCCCAAGTGGCATTAGAAGGATGGTTGTGGAGTGACATCCTGAGTCACCCATATTTCAACACTAGGGAAAAATACCCAGAGCTACAAATGAACTTTAGGCACATCAGGAACCAAAGGAAAACAACTCAAGTGATTTAAAAAGCATGCGACAGAGTTAACATGTACCTCACAGTAACTGTGAAGACAGAATTTGACATTTAGTTTCATTTAGACGGAGATTAGTAACCCATCACTCACACCCTGCAGTGCTGTGCTACTGAAGTAACACATACCTTGTAGTGTTTCAGGCCTCCATGATCACAGCAGAATCCCTAGTATGAGTCGACTGAAATCACACCAAATATGGGCCTCTTATGATTACAAACAAGGCCAGGTTTTAAAATACACTATGCGCCTACATTTATATCACCACTATTCCCGCTTTGCTTATTGCAGAGGAATGTAGGGCAGAATGTATTACAGTATGCCTCAAGGCCAATAATCACAGTAAGATGCAATGGAATGCTGTCCCATAATGTATGCTGCTAACACCAGTAAGTTTACTTCAGCTGTATTTGTGAGACTGAATAATTTATTACCTGTGCTTTAAAATCAGTCATTCATATCTAGACATGAAAAGGTGTGTGCGCCAGATATAGACTCATCTGAATCACTTAGATTATATTTTTTCCATAAAAAATCTTCATTTTGTTTCCAAAGAGAACTTTCTTGAATGTCTTTCTTTTTTGTCAAAGCAACAGAAGGTGCTCTTTCACACAACTCCTCTATGACTGCCATGTCTGTGAGCTTTCGGAGACTCTCATCATTCTGCTCATTCAGCACATCCCAGAAGTCTTTTGGTCGTTCTTTTGCTTTTTCTTCAGGTCCTGAAAGATGCCTTCTTGGCAGCTCTGTAGGCCTGTTTCCATTACTTTTGAAGAGGTCATTGAGAACAGAGGTATCTCCTAGTAAGTCTACAAAAGAGTTTTTCTTGTAAGTCTGAGTTTCTCTCTCTTCATTTTGTGACTGAGACAGGGATCTTTTTCTTAGAGATTTTGTCCCCCCTGAGTTCTGCTGTCCTTCAGTGGTATTTTCAGAGATCACTTCAATTATTTCTGATTTACTGCTTACTGAGTCAGTTGCCATCAAATCTTTGAATGGTTGGCTGTTTCTCACACTGATGGTATTTTGGGTATTGACAGTGGACAATTGTTTATCTTTTGAATTAAGACACACAGCATCTTGTATGCAGAAATCATTGTGAAATTGTTTTCCTTCTCCTTTGTGTCGTTTTTGGCTACATATTTCTGCAGTCACACAGAGAGGATCTTTAGCTGAAGAATCAGACTTTGATTTTCTACATTTTACCACGGACTTTCTCTTTCTACAACGGCTTGTATTCACCTCTTCTTCCTCACACCCATCTGAAACATGTATTGGATCTTTGACTGGAAATAGGTCCTCTAACTCTGGATACTTTCCAGCATAAAAATCTCTCAACATCTTTTGTCGTACTCCTGATGTGGTTTTTGCAATATATTCTGCCAGCTCTTCCACTGAAGCCATGTTAAAGTGGGATACCATTTCTTCAAACTGTTTCCTATAGCCAACAATGAATAAAAACATGATCATCTTGTCTTAATTTTTTTTAAAAGGCATTGAATATAAAATAAAGATACAATCGATTCATTCAGTTTAGTTAGCTTATACAACACAAACCTAGAAAAGAAGTGAAAGTCATAATCTTATTGGTAACAGTACTAGTTCTAATTTCAATTTCAAGGAAAAGACCAAGAACATAACACGCAAAGCTGCTGAAGTGACAAAGGGCTTGCATACATCATGGTGGGGTAATGCACTCAACATGGACATGCTTTCCGAAGTGCACTAACCTATTGTTGATCCAGCCCCCGAGCCTTAGGTTCCCCACCCCTGCCATAGACCCTGATGGTGTGCATAAAAGAATGCTGTTTGAAACAGCTCTATGTGAAACTGCACTAGGGGAAACTTTAGCATGCACTAGCACGAAATATGGGACCAATTAATGCACAACACGTTAGTGCACTTGAGAAATCACAATGCTGAGGAACACATTTCCCTTATATGCAGACAAACCCTTATAAATCCTATTTTCACAAGTGACTTAGGCTCTGAGGAGCCTAAACTTTTTTGAAAGGCAATGGAACTTTGGGGTGGGGGGTGGGGGGTGTTCAGTTCTACATCTAAAACATATGTTGACTTAGTTACATCATTCAGGGGTGTGAAAAAATGCACACCTATGAGAGACAGTGTTAAGCCAACCTAAGACCCAGTGTAGACATCATGAGGTCAACGGAAGAATTCCTCTGTCAACCTGGCTACTAGCTATTGCCTCTCAAGGGAGAGGTTTTACTCCAGTGCTGGAAAAACTCCTGCTACTGGAGCACGTCTCTGCACCACAGTGCTGCAGCTATATTGCTGTAGCACTTGTAGGATAGCGTTACTTTTATGTTCCCAAGTCCCTAAAGACCACATTTTTAAAGGTATTTAGACATTCAGATAGGCACCCAGTGGGATATTAAAAAGTGCTCAACACCCACTGAACCAAAATCATTTTAAAAGTGTAATTTCATTTGAAAAGTTGTCGGCATAATTTATGTCATTCTACCATGTGTCACATAAAACTCATGAGTAAAATGTTCCTGGCAGGATCTGAACATATACAGATGAGAGTTCTAATACAACACAGTCACTGGCTCAGCTATCAAGTGCTACAATAACACAAAGCTATGGTCTTCCTCCAATTTCAGAACATGGAGCAATTTAAAATCTTGAGTATTAAAAACTGGATATTGATTTTTATTCATATTAAGGACAGTAGAAAGAAATAAACCTGTTCATCCACTCAACAATACATACTGAAATGCTATCTGGTCTGATAGAGCGGTGCTTAGATGAAAGATGTTACCAAATTAGAACAAAAACACCCATGTTATTAAATGTATTGAAAAGAAGAAAATCTTTAAAACTGATTTTTTAAGACTTAAAAAGTCAGTGTTATAAACAAAATCTTAGAACACGGTTAACCTCTAAGGCAGTGTTTCTTAAACTTTTTAAGACCGAGGAACACCAAACAATCTTTTTTTTATGAGGAACACCAAGGATTTTTTGTTGACCAAAAGAGCCAGGAAGGGAAGGGCCAGGGGGACAGTTATTGAGGGGGAAAAAAAAGGTTAAAAGGTCGCCTGCCTCTTTAAGGGCAGCCATTTTGAATTCTGTTGTTCTCCTCAGCACACCAGTGTGCTGCAGAACACAGTTTAAGAAACACTGCTCTAAGGCTAGGTCTACACAGCAGCTGGAGACCTAGCTGCACAATTCCAGCTACTTAAAAAATGCAGCTGGAGTTGATATACCTTAAACCAAGATATGGTGCTGTCCTTACAGTGGGAGATCAATGGGAGAAATGCTTCCATTGAGTTCTCTTACTCCTCATGAGGAGGAGTTCCAGCGATAGAGGCACCCTCTGCTTTTGATTTAATTTACTAGACCTACTAAATCAAAAGCTAGAAGATCGACTGCCACAGCGTCAATTTTTTCCATAGTCTACACGTAGCTTAAGGCCAGCCTAGTTTATTTTGGGTACAATCCTTTCAGGCAAGCAGGTACTGACATGCCTTACATAATCTGTAAGGAACAACGAAAGGCTGGGTGCATTCCATCTAGTTATATCTGATATGACTTACTGTTTGAATATTGTTTTTAATTTCTAAAACTATAGTAGGGCCTCTGAAGTAGGAAACATTTACTGATAAAACTGATACCTATGAAAGATTCATGGGCATAGAGATACCATGCTCCTTTTCTTCCTTCCCTCCCTCTGTTAGACAACTGGGCAGTTCATACTTGAGCGGTGGGAATAGTGAAAATGGTTTCAGTGGTAGCATTCACACAGGCCCACCACTGATGGAGGGGCAAAGGGGGCAACTGTCACAGACCCCAGTGATACAAATGGGCCTGGAGCTCCCAGCCCCTGCCGTTACTACTGAGGCAGTGGTGACATCTGGAGCCAGAGCCATGAGCCCTTTAAATTGCCGTCAGAGCACCGTGCAGTGCTCTCTGGGCGGCTCTGAGAGCTGGCTGGGGGTGTGGGGAGGACGGCACAGTGCAGCTGAAGCAGTGCTGAGGGTTGCAAAAACATGACACTGTTTAAAAAAAAAAAGCAAACATGATTCTGGGATGCATTAACAAGAGTGTTCTGAGGAAGACACGAGAAGTCATTCTTCTGCTCTACTCTGTGCTGATTAGGCCTCAGATGGAGTATTGTGTCCAGTTCTGGGCACCATATTTCAAGAAAGATGTGGAGAAATTGAAGAAGGTCCAGAGAAGAGCAACAAAAATGATTAAAGGTCTAGAAAACTTGACCTTATGAGGAAAGACTGAAAGAACAGGGCTTGTTTAGTTTAGAAAAGAGAAAATTGAGAGGGGACATGAAAGTATGTAAAAGGGTGCTACAAAGAGGAGGGAGAAAAATTGTTCTCCTTGGCCTCTGATGATAGGATAAGAAGCAATGGGCTTAAACTGCAGCAAGAGAGGTTTAGGTTGGACATTAGGAAAATCTTCCTAATGGTCAGGATGGTTAAACCTTGGAATAAATTGCCTAGGGAGGTTGTGGACTCTCCATCACTGGAGATATTTAAGAGCAGGTAGGATAGACCTCTATCCGGGATGATCTAAATCAGGGCTACTCAACACATGGCCTGTTTGTTTGTGGCCCACGGTGAGATTTGGGTTTATGCGGGGCTCAACACGTGGCCTGCAGGTGGGATCTTTTGATCATGGCCTCCACTGGGAACACACTCCACAATAGCAAGTCAATATAATGGTCTTCTGTTGATATGCGTTTTAGTAGTTAAATTCCTGGACTGTCATTGCTCATTAAAAGTGCTGTCCTATGGGTAGAAATCGGGTAAATAGTGCATTTTATTAATATCAGCAGAACTGACTTAAATGGGGCCTGTGTGTTGTGTAGTCTTCCCTTAATCTTTGTATTCATGCTTGTCGGTGTGAAAGAAGCTATTTGCATACATTTGCATGTATATGCAACCACACTTAAGTTGCATCCCTCAGCATGTGCTGAGAGTATCATTGTGGCCCCTGGGGCTTCCAAAGTTGAGTAGCCCTGATCTAAATGGTGCTTGGGTCATGCCATGAAGGCAGGAGACTGGACTTGATGACCTCTCGAGGTCCCTTACAGTTCTAGGATTCTAGGATTCCTATTTTCCTTTCCCCATCCCCACACATTGGGCCTCTTTTCAATAAAAGCTTGAAAGTTTGCAGCATTTAGCTGCAGCATCTCACACAAGTCTGTTTTTTGCGTCTAGTTCCTGTTTTCCTCAAGATTATTTTCAGTCACTCTCAGCTTTGGTAGAGTACTTGGCTACAAAATTCCTTATTATCAGATTTCTGTCCAAGGATATTGGCACCTTTCTAAATGAAAGGTTAAAACACAGGAACTAAGGAAAAACAAAGAGGAGTCCTACGGTACCTTAGAGTCTATGGGCATGTCTACACTAGGAAATTATTCTGGAATAACTTATTTCAAAATAATAATTCCCAAAATAAACTATTTTGAAATAGCATTTCCACAATACAGGGAAGCCTCGAAATTAGTCTGAGGCAGGTTCCCTTCATGTGGACATGCTACCTCAACTTAAGAGCTCCAGGAAGCACTGGGGAATAATTATTTTGACTAACTCTGGGAGTAGTTATTTCAAAATACTAGCAGTGGAAAGTCCACACTATTTCTATTTTGAAATAACTATTTTAAAATAAGCATTACCCCTTGTAGAAAGCAGGAGTTATTATTTCAAAATAACTAGTCTGTTATTTCGAAATAACGGGCTAGGTAGTGTGGACGTTCCACTTGTGTAAACCAGGGCTAACAGATTTATTAGGGCATAAGCTTTCACCCATGGGTAAAAGTGAAAATGAAGTAGGTTTTACCCATGAAAGTTTATGCCCTAATACAGGGGTCTCTAACCTTTTTAACCACAAGATCATTTTTTCTATTTAAGAGTGATGTAAGATCTACCTCAAACCCAAATACCCTTGCCCTGCTTCCTTCCTGCCCCTGCTCCATCCCTTCTCCAAGGCCTCACCCTGCTCACTCCTTCCCCCTTCCTCCCCCATCCTCACTCACTTACACTAGGCTGGGGTAGGATGTTGGAGTGCAGGCTCTGGTCTTGGGCCAAAGAGTTTGGAGTGAGGGAGAGGCCCCGGGCTTAGCCCAGGGTGGAGGATTGGGGTCCAGGAGGGGATTCAGGGTACAAGCTGTGGGAAGGAGTATGAGTACAGGGGGACTCATATCTGGGGCAGGAGGAGGTTCAGGACTGGGACTGGGGTTTAGGAAACAGGCTCTGGCTGGGCACTATTCAACTGAGATGGCTTCTGGGTGGTTGAGCAGTGGGGTTAAGGCAGGCTTCCTCCTGCCCTAGCCCTGCACCACTCCTGAAAGCAGATGGCATGTACAGCAGTGGCTCCATAGTGCTATGTGCTGCCCCTCATCTACAAGCACTGAGCCCACAGCTTCTACTGGCCATGGGTCCCCGTTACTGATCAATGGGAGCTGCAGGAGTGGTGTCTGCAGACAAGGACAGCATGTGGAGCTTACTCCAGCCACAACCGGTTAGGCATTTTAGAACTCATTAATCAAAGAATTACATTTATTTAAGAGAGAAATGAAAATTATGAAATGCACAGACCAGTCAAAAACCCAAAATAACCCACTTTGCAATCTGTAAAAGTAGTAACAGCAGCCCCCCATGTATGTGTTGGGTCGGGAGATGAGAGTGAAAGACAGTGTGTATGTGTGAGAATGACAGACACACACACGATGTGTGAATGTAACAGAGATTTGCATTGCCAAGCTCCCTCCATCCTCTTCTCTCTCTGAGTAATTAGGGTACAGAAGTGGGGGGAGGAGGTACCCCCTGACATCAGCGCCCCTCCTCTTCTCCCCCTCACACTCTGCATAGCAAGCAGGGGACTCCCAGGGGGGCAGCTCCAAGGCAGAGGGCAGGAGCAGCATGACAGTGGGTGGAGGGACAATTGAAGTACCAGCACTTGATAGCTTCTTGGCCAAACCAGTCAGGATTACCCGTCAGAGGCTCCAAGATCTACCAGTAGATCCCTACTGGTTTGGCCAAGAAGCTATCAAGTGCTGGTTGGTGACCACTGCCCTAATATATCTGTTAGTCTTTAAGGATATGTCTACACTTGTATCCTAGTTCGAAGTAGGGATGCAAATGTAGGCATTTGAAATACTCAATGACGCGGGGATTTAAATATCCCGCGCTTCATCAGCATGATCTCGTTGGCATCTTACTCCGAATGCCAGCTGTTTCGAAAATGAAAGTGCGTGCCGGGATGTGTTAGTTCAAACCAAACCCCTTGGTTCGAACTAACGTTACTCCTCAAAAAAAGAAGAATAACGTTAGTTCGAACCAAGAGGTTTGGTTTGAACTAACGCGTCCCGGCGCGCACGTTCACTTTTGAAACAGCTGGCATTTGGAGTAATGCGCCAGCGAGATCATGCTAATGAAGCGCGGGATATTTAAATCCCCGCTTCATTGACTATTTCAAATGCCTGCATTTGCATCCCTAGTTCGAACTAGGGTGCAAGTGTAGACATACCCTAAGGTGCCACAGAACACTTCAATGTTTTTGCAGATACAGACTAACACAGCTCCCCCAAGGGAACTAAGAAGGCCCCACCTCTAATTTCAAATGAAATAAGACTATTTTTCTTATTATTAATTTCTAAATACATTTTCAAGGTTTTTAAGAATCTGAAGATTTAGTATCACTATGAAGCTAAACTATGTAAGTGATACTCTGACAGTTCACTTTCCCAATCTAAATTGTTTATCCAAATATTCAGCTGTTCCATTTTTTCCTCTCCTCTCACCCCCATAAAACAATTTCTAGAAGTACAAAATTAATGCATAGCAATTTAGTGAAAAAAAGCTATTAAATATTCCTAAGAGTTATATACATTGCACATTTTCCATGTAACTGGAAAGAATCCAGTGGGTAGAGTGTGTGTTTATTAAAAAAAAAAAAATCACTATAAAGATATCAAATAGATTTTTAAAATGTCAATCCATGCAGGCTCATTTTCAAATTATTGGGAAAGACCTTTAAATAATTCAGGTCAAGCTTCCAATTTCAGGCCGAACGGGCGGTTTTATTTCATTTTAACCACTATGTAGATAATTTGCTATTTAGTGTGGACAATGGTTTCTGTTAAAATAATTCATCATCAACATATTTAGAATAGCTACAACAGCATTTCTGTTTTAAAATCACCGTAGGTCTATATGCCTTGGGCCTCTCTCAGTAGCAGCTATCCAGATACCAGCTTTTACAGAAGGATGTTCCATACCTTCTTCCCTAGAGAACATACTTTATTACAAATACATCTTCAAATAATTTTACTAGCTCCCCACTAATTTCAGAATCCAATCTGATATTGGTCTCCCTTGCTTCTAAAATGCACACATGGACTTGCTTCAGCTGATTTAATAAATTTTCTAATTCCTGGTTTATTTAGTAATCTTCCCTTTCTATTCCTACTCTCTCTTTGACCATTGTTACCATGAGAATTTTTCCTCTGCAGTTCTTGCCATCTGCTACAATGCTCTTCTTTCTCTGCACTATTATAATTTAAATGTTGCTAATTAGTATTAAATAGTGAGGAGGCATAGGGGAGGGAAAGAGAGGAGAGAAGAGAACATACATGAATGAATCTTTTTCCAAACTGGGGGTCTGCAGGACAAGGGAGGGTGGGGAAGCAGCTTTGAGGTGGAAAAAAGACCTATTTTGGAAAACTTGAGTCTGTTTTTGTTTTTAAATCTGTTTAGTTCTTGTACAATCCTTCTGCTGAAAGAGACTAGATCTGGACAATGCCAGTAGCCAGTCTCCAAATCAAGCTATAAAATCTCACTGTATATGGTTTAATAAATTTAGCTGCAGTATTGTACAGTGCATTTACTATGGGCCCTGCTATGAGAACATCTGCATAGACATTTAATACTTGACATGTTGATTCAAAATGTTGAAATGGTTCGTGGGTTGTTGCATTTGAGCTCAGCCTGAAGGATGATGGCTATAAATTCCCATTTAAGTTTTAACAAGAATTGGAATATCAGATCGGTTTTAAAATTCCAAAACTGATTTTCAACAAGTCATTTATTTTATCCATCCAGATTGGCAGTGAAATCTCAGACTACTGTCTGGGTACATTTTCAAATTAGGAGGAAGAGAGAAATCTTTCAAAGCCTAGCCCCTCAAGGAGAAGACTACACCTTCCTTCCCTCCCACATACTGGCACTTGCTGTTAAACACATTACAGATTCATCACGTTCCAGAACTCCATTTGTAAAATAAACACTGTTCAGATTTAAATAAAAAATTAAAAAAGAGCTTCCAGTATCTGATAAAAAACCTGAATGAATTTTCCCAGGAGTATGTTTTCATAGCCAAGTCATAAATACACCTGACAGCAAATCACAACACCATGCACATTCTTGAATGTTTTAAAATATTCATTGATCTAAAACTGGTAATACTGCATCTTCCAAAAATCAAAACTTCAATCTCTTGTCAACACGACTGTTTGTTCCAGAATGAATTTTTTAATAAAGAAGTGTTCATAGTAGAGTTATACTCCTAGCAAGGACACTAACAACATCCTTAAACATATCATTTTTATTCTGGAATAACTGAAATTCTGATAAGCACTTTCATCTTCAACTCCACATTAATAGTTTTGATATGAGAATAAGCACTAAATCAACACTCTTGTGAGGATGGTAGGAAGATATTGATCTACTTTTTCCAGTTTAAGGAAAATAATACAGTTGTGCACGGCAGACACGCTTGAGTGGCAATATCTGTAAATCTTAGTCAGAACTCTCAGCAACTTAAATGGGAGTTTTACCTGATTAACTGCACAATCGGACACATAAAAAACACTGAATATACTGCACAGTTTCTAAACCAGTGGCTCTCAACTTATTTACCTCTGTGGGTCATGTATGCAGTTCATTATGTGATATGTGGGCTGCATCCATACAATATATATTATATCTGTATGGCCCTGAGGATGTCACAATGGACTGCACAGTCTGCTGATTGGGCCTCAAGCATAAACCAAGGCAAAATGGGCTAAAATCCTTTCCTGGTGTTAATCTATTGACTTTACACAAGTTACACTGGAATTATTTTGGCCCAATAAATCCAGTAGGAGGTCCTCAAATTGCCTCAATTAAAAATGAGCAAAAATGTCAACTTTCATAATTTAAACTGGAAACACAAAAACTGCAGGTGTGCCATTTCAAGTAATTCGCATCTACATTTTAAGTCATCAAGTATGGCAAAATTGTTGTGTTGAATAAGCTACAGCATAAAGGCAAAGTTTCCAGTTATGTTTGCTCTTATCACAGAAAATCCTCACAGAAAATCCTCTGCCTTTTTCCCACCCCTTGTATGACTAAAGTTTACCTGACAATAAGGAAAAAATAAACATTCCTAAAGTAAAAGTTCTCTGTAATTTCTAGTTCTTCCTCATCCTCCCAGCTTACAAGTCTCACCTGCGAATGCTTCGGGGTGTCTCTCCAATCAAGAAGGTGGTTGGACCTATTCTGTGAACCTTTTTCTTCTTCTGGATTACTCGATGTGTAATGCAAAGGTGAGAGTGCTTACTGGTTTTACTTATTTGCTGTTCTCTCTTAATGTTCTCTCTTTTCACCAACATGGCTTCCTGAGTTTCCTTTTCTCTCTTAAAAAAAAAAAAAAAAAGAAATAGAAAACATTCTTTGTCCGTATGTCACAGAAGAGTTATTTTTAAGGATTTTAACAGTTAACCAATTAACCAGTTATGGTTAACCTCCGCGGGCAGAGGCTGCCCCGGTCCCGTGGTCCCTGCTGCAGATGGGGGCTGCTCCAGCCCAGCCCAGCCGGAGCAGCCTCTGACTATGGTGGTGGTGGGGTGCGTTCCAGCCAGGCTGCCCACCCCATTTAATAGATTAACCAGTTAAACTTAACATTTAACCAGCTAACTAATTAAACAGTTATTTTTTTGAAACATGTAGTAATTCTGTCCTGTTCGCTCTAATTTCATAATTATCTATTGTTTAGCAATTAGCAAGCTAGCCTGGGCCTCTGAAGATCCAACATCGATTCCCTGATGAGTCACAAAGATCTTGTGTAACTTTGGAGAAATCACTGAGTCTGTCTTCTCAGGTCTCCACCTATAAAGCTAAGATAATAGTACTTCCCTGCCTCACAATGGTGGAATGAGTATGAACACACTTAATCTTCCATTAAATCCTAGTACAGTTGCCTAGCACACGGGGCACCAATCTCAGTTGGAACCTGCATCGTTATACAAAGAACCTATTCACATATTAAAATTATTGTATTGACTCATATACATCCTCTTTTCTTCCTTGCTACATTTGGCAAGATTATACATGCCATCGAAAATTCCACTTTAGCTTCTGTTTATTAATGTTTTTGTTACATGTCTGCATACCTGCCCTGTGCAGAATTTTCAGTTACTTAATACCCGTTTGCTTTTCAATGTTTTCTGCAATCAATTTCTATTTGATGCATCCTAACCTCCACTGGATTGTTTGCAGTTCCTAGGATCTCACATCTGTTCTCATTATATTACCATGGCAAAATACAGATCCAACTTACAGGGACAAGGAGGCTTTAACAATGAAAATAAACAAATTAAGGACACCAAAGATTTCAACTTTTACTTTGGCAAGATAAGGGCACAATTCCAATCATCATCAATGCTACAGTGAACTCTTTCCTAGAGCACCAAAAACTGAAGTCAAGCCTCTAAATTCAAAAAAAACCCCAAGGCCTTCACTTTTCAAAAGGAATTTTATGATACTACTCAGCAAACAACCAAGTTATTAATAACACCTTCTAAGATGTTACAAATATTTTAAAAATTGTACTCTGAATATTTTAAAAGATGTACACATTGAATAATTCTTGTTTGAATATATATATATAGGAAAAATAGAAAATTTTATATTTTCTATATATATTTTCTATTTTTCCTCTGAAAATTGCAATACATTTTAATAGAAAACCTAAAAGGTTGGATTCAAAATAATTTATTTTGATGGATCAGATATTTAAATACAAACTATTTACAGTAGAAAAAATGCTCTCATAAAATATCTATTATTCAGCTCCTTCAGGGAATCAGGAGTTATATTAAACTATATAATTTAATTAATGTAAAACATACCTGCTGTACAGTACTAGTCTAGTCATGTCAATGTCTTCCTTAAAAATATTTTATTACTCCCTAAATTTTCATCCATTTATCTCTTTCATTAGAGAACACAAAATAGATGAGGCAGCAATGCTTTGGTTTACACATCTGTTCAAACACAAAAGATTAAAAATCTTTTTCTTTGGGATGAAGCCAAATCTTGTAAACACACTGAAAGTCATAAACTTGCTAGTCTTTGCAAAGAACCAGAATCACTGTAAAAACATACTGCTAACTGTAAATAAACTATCACAAATGGCATCTGTAATTTTAAAAGGACAAAAACTTTTAAGTGTGTTTACAAAAGTCTGTGAAACTCTTATCCTGCCCAAATTAACTGGTCATGGTTTCTGCATGGAGGTAGAAAAAGTTACTGTAAACACAGTTTCCCAAGATCTAATGTGAGGGGAAGCCTAAAGCAACTATGAATTACCTTTGAAAGTCTTAATTCAGTCTTCTGGACAGAATCCAATTGGTGAAATGGACCCACCACCAACTTATATTGAAGCAGAACTACTGGCATAATTTCAATTTGAGAAAATGTTCATAATCTGATCAAGTTCAAATCCAAGTATAAACCCAAACAGCCAAGCAATTTTCAAAAAAGACAAGCATTAATTCTGAGACAAGAACGGAGGATTAGCAGAGCTTTTCTTAGGAAACCTTCAGTCTCCCAGGGCCTTATCCAAAGACCATTGACTTCAATTAAGATGGGATCAGACCTAAATGGAGGAAGCACAGGGGCTGGAACCCTGGGCAAGGTGCTTATGTGTGGAGGAGAATGGATCTGCACCAGCAGAAGAGGCAGCGCCAGAGCAGCCAGCCCTCAATACTCCTCTACCACATCTCTGGCCCTCCCTCAGCTCTTACAGCGGTGCTGCGGAGTGGCACTCTAGTGTCAATTTAAAGGGCCCAGGGCACTGGCTATCACAGCTGCTGAGGTAACAGTGGTAGTGCTTGGGGGCCCGGGTCTCTTTTAAGTTGCCATGCCCCAGGGCAACTGCCCCCTTGCTCCTCCCCATCCCCTGTTGGCAGGCCTGTGCAGCAGTATGTTTTGCACGTAGGGAAGTGAAAATATTCCATGAATCATTTGACACCATTTAAGAAATTCCTTTTCCTGATTGTTTATTTTCAAATATCAATTTTTCATAAAATTACTGTGGAAAATAACCAAAAACATCACAGGAATATTTCGGTTGTTCCTTTCCTGTTTTGTTAGTGCTTTGAATTGGAGTTCTATCTATTATTCTCATTAGGCCTATCTCATTTCCTCTTTTTCACTCTGGCATTGCTAATGTTATTTCCAGTCCCCTCTCTTCATGGCTGGCTTCTTCTCTAATCCTCTGCTTCAAGTCTATTTCATGCCAGCAACTTCCTTTCAACAGCTGCCCTTTCCTTGGTCCTAAAGGGCCTTTCCACTCCACCTACAAATCCATCTAATTTGTTATAAGCCCTCCTACATCAAATTCCATGTGGACACTGGCCTCGTTCATTTGCATTACCCATATATCTTATACATCTGAATTAGGCACCATTCCTGAAAAGACTGATTGAATTGCATAGGACTTGATACAGTTGTACCTCTTTATAGGATTGGACTTTAAGATTACAAACTCCTTGATACAGTCACATATGTCATGCATCTGACGAAGTGGATCTTTGCCCATGAAAGCTTATGCTCCAATAAATCTGTTAGTCTAAAAGGTGCCACAGGACTCCTTGTCGCTTTTGCAGATTCAGACTAACACGGCTACTACCCCTCTGCTATTTGTAAAATGCTATGCTTACTTAATTACTCCACAGAAAAATATGTAGGAGAAAGAAGGGGCATATTCTTTGGACTTTGAAATAAGATTTAGGTCTAAAAACCAATCAGTAAGCTGTCCAAACACTTTACCATGGCTAAGCAGAGTAAAAGAGGCTGTTAGAGACATACTTTAAAAATTGGAAGTCAAATCCTAGTGAGGAAAATAGAAAGGAGCATAAATTCTGGCAAGTCAAATGACAAAGTATAAAACAGATAGCAAAAGAAAAAACCAATAGTATGCTTTCAAAAAATACATCAGAAGCAGAAAGCAGCGGATGATCAAAATACCAGAGAAACAGCACTTAAAACAAGGTTGCTGCAGAGAAGCTTGCATCTTTTTTCACTGTAGTGGATGAGAGGGCGATTTCTACACTTAAGCTATTCTTTTTAAGAGATACATCTGAGGAACTGTCCCAGAATGAGATGTTAATAGATGAAGTTTTGGAACAAATTGATAAATTAAACAGTAACCAGTCCTCAGAACCAGATCATCTGAAGGAACTCAAATATGAAATTATAGAACTAACAACTGTGGCATGTAATCTATCACTGAAATCAGCCTCTGTACCAGATGATGGAGAATAGATAATGTAATGATCATTTTTCAAAAAAGCTCCAGAGGCAAGCTTGGCAATTACAGGCTGATTAAGTCTAATTTCCGTACCAAGGAAATTGGTTAAAATTATAGTAAAGGCCAATAAAGGGGTGGCAAAGTTTGCAGACGATGCAAAATTATTCAAGACAGTTACATCTAGGGATGTAATAATGTAGGTGGTTAAATGATTAACCAATAAGTGAATGCTACCGACTACACTCTCCCTTCCCCCTGCAGTTCTGCCAGTAAATTTTTTAGAGGGCTGGCCAGCATATCATAATGGCACATATAAATCCATGGTACACTCACATTTTGAATACTGCATGCAGTTCTGTTTGCCCCATCACAAAAGAAGAGATGTTAGAGTTGCAAAAGTACAGAGAAGGGCAACAAAAATGATTAAGGACGTTTCTGCAGGAGGAGATATTAAAAAGACTGGGACAGTTCAGCTTGGAAAAGAGACAATGGAGGGATGGATATTATAGAGGTCTATACACTCATGAATCTCATGGAGAAAGTGAACAGGGAAGTGTTATTTTTTTCACATAACACAAGGACCGTGGATCACCTAGTGAAATTAATAGATAGCAGGTTTAAATAAACACCAGGAACAACTTCTTCACACAACGTATAGGCCACCTGTAGAACTTATTGCCAAAGGGATGCTGTGAAGTTCAAAAGTATAACTGGACCAAAAAAAAAAAAAGAATTAACTAAGTTCTTATTAGCTAAGATACTCAGGGATGAAAACCCATGCTCTGGGTGTTCATAAAGCCTGTGTGTGCTAGAAACTAAGGAGGGATTTCAGGATGACACTTGACAAATTGCTAAAGTTTATTCTGTTCCCTCCCTCTGAAGCACAGGTGAGATGGCCATTGGTTTGTTCCAATAGTCATTCTTATGTAAGCCCATAGGAGACAAATCTTTTAAATGGACTAGAAGATTCTTATATAGGCCAGCATGTTTTATATCACTATATTAAAACCTTATGAAAATCAGTAGAATCTTCCCCATTCAGATAAGTCTAAGGGAGACCCATTGTGAATTACTGAATTCTGTGACTAAGTGAATCATAGAATACTAGGACTGGAAGGGACCTCGAGAGGTCATCGAGTCCAGTCCCCTGCCCTCATGGCAGGACCCAGTGCTGTCTAGAAAGACCATCCCTGATAGATATTTATCTAACCTACTCTTAGATATCTCCAGAGATGGAGATTCCACAACCTCCCTAGGCAATTTATTCCAGTCTTTAACCACCCTGACAGTTAGGAACTTTTTCCTAATGTCCAGCTAAACCTCCCTTGCTGCAGTTTAAGCCCATTGCTTCTTGTTCTATCCTCAGAGGCCAGGAAGAACAATTTTTCTCCCTCCCTCCTCCTTGTGACACCTTTTTAGATACCTGAAAACCGCTATCATGTCCCCTCTCAATCTTCTCTTTTCCAAACTAAACAAGCCCAATTCTTTCAGTCTTCCTTCATAGATCATGTTCTCTAGACCTTTAATCACTCTTGTTGCTCTTCCCTGGACCTTCTCCAATTTCTCCACATCTTTCTTGAAATGTGGTGCCCAGAACTGGACACAATACTCCAGCTGAGGCCTAATCAGCGCAGAGGAGAGCGGAAGAATGACTTCTCGTGTCTTGCTCACAACACACCTGTTAATGCATCCTAGAATTATGTTTGCTTTTTTTGCAACAGCGTCACACTGTTGACTCATAATTAGCTTGTGGTCTACTATAGCCCCTAGATCCCTTTCTGCCATACTCCTTCCTAGACAGTCGCTTCCCATTCTGTATGTGTGAAACTGACTGTTCCTTCCTAAGTGGAGCACTTTGCATTTGTCCTTATTAAACTTCATCCTGTTTACCTCAGACCATTTCTCCAATTTGTCCAGATCATTTTTAATTATAACCCTGTCCACCAAAGCAGTTGCAACTCCTCCCAGCTTGGTATCATCTGCAAACTTAATAAGCGTACTCTCTATGCTGATATCTAAATCGTTGATGAAGATATTGAACAGAACCAGTCCCAAAACAGGCCCCTGGCGGAACCCCACTTGTTATACTTTTCCAGCAGGATTGTGAACCATTAATAACTACTCTCTGAGAATGGTTATCCAGCCAGTTATACATCCACCTTATAGTAGCCCCATCTAAGTTGTATTTGCCTAGTTTATTGATAAGAATATCATGCGAGACCGTATCAAATGCCTTACTAAAGTTTAGGTATACCACGTCCACCGTTTCTCCCTTATCCACAAGGCTCGTTATCCTATCAAAGAAAACTATCAGATTGGTTTGTCATTATTTGTTCTTTACAAATCCATGCTTGCTGTTCCCTATCACCTTATTATCTTCCAAGTGTTTGCAGATGATTTCCTTAATTACTTGCTCCATTATCTTTCCTGGCACAGAAATTAAACTGACTGGTCTGTAGTTTCCTGGGTTGTTCTTATTTCCCTTTTTATAGATGGGCACTATATTTGCCCTTTTCCAGTCTTCTGAAATCTCTCCTGTCTTCCATGATTTTCCAAAGATGATAACTAAAGGTAAAGTGAAGAAATGAACAATAAAAAAAGCCAGAATCCTGTATCATAAGACATACATTGTATATGTAGTTTAGTTCTGATTTTTTTAAATACTGGTGCATAATAAAACTAGAAAATATACTGCTGAATATATCTGAAGAGTAACAAAGCTTTATTAGTGAGAAGTCCTTACTTCACAATCTTTTCACTCTTTGCTGAAAAGCAGGAAGAGTACTGCTGACTTGTGCACGTCAATTTTGAAGAGTGTGGTATAATGAAATGTTAAATAGCATTCTACTGCATTAAACCAGAGACCCAGAAGCAAGAGTTTTTTAGATAAAGGAAATGCAGTGGATCTAATCTACCTCGACTTTAGTAAGGCATTTGATACAGTACCACATGGGGAATTATTGGTTAAATTGGAAAAAATAGGGATTAATATGAAAGTTGAGAGGTGGATAAGCAACTGGTTAAAGGGAGACTACAGCGGGTCATATTGAAAGGTGAACTGTCAGGTTAGAGGAAGGTTACTAGCGGAGTTCCTCAGGGATCAGTTTTGGGGCCAATTTTATTTAATCTTTTTATTGCTGACCTTGGCACCAAAAGTGGAAGTGTCCTGATAAAATTTGCGGATGACACAAAGTTGGGAGGTATTGCCAATTCAGAAAAGGATCGGGATATCATACAGGAAGATCTGCATGACCTTGTAAATTGGAGTGATAGCAATAGGATGAAATTTAATAGAGAGAAGTGTAAGGTTATGCATTTAGGGATTAATAACAAGAATTTTAGTTATAAACTGGGGACACATCAGTTGGAAGTAATGGAGGAGGAGAAGGACCTCGGAGTCCTGGTTGATTATAGGATGACTATGAGCCGCCATTGTGACATGGCCGTGAAAAGGCTAATACGGTCTTGGGATGTATTAGGCGAGGTATTTCCAGTAGGGATAAGGAGGTGTTAGTGCCATTATACAAGGCATTGGTGAGACCCCATTTGGAATACTGTGTGCAGTTCTGGTCTCCCATGTTTAAGAAGGATGAATTCAAACTAGAACAGGTACAAAGAAGGGCCACTAGGATGATCCGAGGAATGGAAAACCTGTCTTATGAAAGGAGATTCAAGGAGCTTGGCTTGTTTACCTTAACCAAAAGAAGGCTGAGGGGACATGATTGCACTCTTTAAATATATTAGAGGATAAATACCAGGGAGGAGAGGAATTATTTAAGCTTAATACCAATGTGGACACAAGAACAAATGGATATAAGCTGGCTAGTAGGAAGTTTAGACTTGAGATTAGACGAAGGTTTCTAACCATTAGAGGAGTGAGGTTCTGGAACGGCCTTCCAAGGAAGTAGTGGGGGCAAAAGATCTATCTGGCTTCAAGATTAAACTAGATGGGTTTATGATGGGGATGGTTTGATGAGATAACATGATCTTGGTAACTAATTGACCATTCATTATCAGTGGTAAATAGGTCAATGGATGGATGATAGGAGTTACTATAGAGAACTTTCTGGGTGTCTGGCTGGTGAGTCTTGCCCACATGCTCAGGGTTTAGCTGATCGCCATATTTGGGGTCGGAAGGAATTTTCCTCCAGGGTAGATTGGCAGAGGCCCTGGAGGTTTTTCGCCTTCCCCTGTAGCATGGGATACAGATCACAGCTGGAGGATTCTCTGCATCTTGGGGTCTTCAAACTATTTGAAGGCTTCAATATCTGAGATATAGATGAGAGGATTATTCTAGGAGAGGGTGGGTGAGATTCTGTGGCCTGCATTGTGCAGGGGGTCAGACTAGATGATCATAATGGTCCCTTCTGACCTTAAAGTCTATGAGTCTATGAGTTAACATTTGTCTACAAACTTTCTAAATGTTTTGAAAAAACACAGCTTGGGTTCTTTTCCGCATAATTAGAATTCCACACAACACCTGGATATGAAGTAATGTGTTCAACTATTTTCTACCAATTTATTTGAAAGAAAATACATATGCTTAAGGACTCCAAATACATGATGATATGCAAAATATTTTAAAACACAACCGAAGACACAGTGTGGAAACACAGGAGGCTTTTGGTCAGTCAATATACCATCATTCAGCGACATGATACTCCCAAGATGAAAGTATGTACTGTTTATAACATTTTCTAGTTAGCCTGCTTAAATGTATTTATTTGTGTCTTTGGCTCTCAATCCAATATATATATATATATATATATATATATATATATCTGAAAAAGAAAGCAACTAGCAGAATGGCAAATTGACACTATTCTAATAAGCTGTAAGTTTTGCAGGGCATCTAACCAACTTCAGGAAACGCCCCCTCTGTCCAAGAGATTAAAACCTCTGTTAAATAACTGATCATAGGCTTATTCGTCCTCTAATAAATTCATTGCTATATTATTTAAAACCCTCTCTTTTAAAATTAGATTTCTCACACTTTCATTCCTCTTAAACCAATGTATTAGGGGAAAGGTCCATTGCAATGGCAGAGTAATGTTGTCTCTGTAGCACTGAAGGCAAGAAATGATTTACTTACAAAATACGAGATTCTGTCTAGTCCATCACAATTTTCCATGCTCTCAGATGAAAATCTGCCAGTGTAGTCTAAATTGAATCACTAAACACTGACAATATATTTTCAAACAAAACCCTACATGGTGAAAGTCCAGTGTCAGAGATTAAAGCCCTTCATATACCAATGCAAGCATTAGCCAGTATTTTTTCATCCTACAAAATTAACTAAAGAAATCTTAAGGAACTGGAAAGCATCAGACATATGCTGGAAAAATGTGAGGGTTAAGAATAAAAAAAAAAAAAGGATTTAGACAGACATTGCAAACTGAGAGCTGCTGTGTGCATAATTAAATGGGATTGAGGCCCCAGATAAATGTGGGGGAAAATGTATGTAGCACCTCAATCATTCCTCCCTATCCACCTTCCTCATGTTTCACTATCTCTTTCCATGACTACGCAGCAGTACCTGCTGTAAAAGACTGGGGAAGGTCAGGGAGATTTACTTTAAGTACTCTGCAACCTTTAGACCATGCCATTGATTAAAAATACTCTCAGAGAAAGCAGCTATTTTGACCTCTTCATATTCAACTTCTTTTCCACAAAGTATTCAAAACATGTCAGTTCTCCAAGGACTAAAACCTTGCCTAGAAATTTGAGAAGTAACATACATAGAAAATGAGGAATGAATACAGAAAATGGTCTTCTGTGATAGGAAGATACAAGTGAATGTGTGTTTGTTTTGAAAACTGTCAAAGGGTCCATCTCAAAATCACAGAATATTAGAACTGTAAGGGACCTCAATAGGTCATCAAGTCCAGTCCCCTGCAGTAATGGCAGGACCAAGCATCATCTCTAGATCAGTGGTTCCCAACCTGTGGTCCGCAGACCCCTGGTGGTCCACGACAGTACTGCGGTGGTGGGGGGGTCTGTGGAAATTTAAAAATAAGGATCGGTCCCAGTGCTGTGGACCCGATTCTTACTTTACTTTTTTTTCCCCCCCTCCCCCAGAGAGGGGGGCCCGTGAAATTATTATAGACTGAAAAGGGGTCCATATGCTCAAAAAGATTGGGAACCACTGATCTAGATCATCCCAGATAGATGTCTATCCAAGGTGCTCTTACATATCTCCAGTGGTGGAGATTCCACAACCTCCCTAGATAATTTATTCCAATATTTAACTACCCTGTCAGTTAGGAAGTTTTTCTTAATGTCCAACCTAAACCTCCCTTGCTGCAATTTAAGCCCATTGCTTCTTGCCCTGTCATCAGAGGCCAAGGAGAAAAATTTTTCTCCCTCCTCCCTGCAACACCCTTTTAGATACTTTAAAACCGCAATCATATCCCCTCTGTCTTTCTCTTTTCTAAACTAAACAAGCCCAGTTCTTTCAGTCTTCCCTCATAGGTCAAGTTTTCTAGACCTTTAATCATTTTTGTTGCCCTTCTCTGGACCTTCTCCAATTTCTCCACATCTTTCTTGAAATATGGTGCCCAGAACTGGACACAATACTCTGAGGTCTAAGTGCAGAGTAGAGCAGAAGAATTACTTCTCATATCTTCCTCAGAAGACTCCTGTTAATGCATCCCAGAATCATTTTTTTTTTTTTAACAAGAGTCACATTGCTGACTCATATTTAGCTTGTGATCCACTATGACCCCTAGGTCCCTTTCTGCAGTACTCCTTCCTAGACATTGCTTCCCATTCTGTATGTGTGAAACTAATTGTTCCTTCCTAAGTGGAGTACTTTGCATTTGTCCTTATTAAACTTCATCCTATCAAATGGCAGCATCTGATTATTTTAAGTCCCACAGCCTTCACTCAACCCTTCACATGTACTTTGTGAAGAAGGTGAGAAGTGAAATTGGGATAAATACAAGATAAAAGGGGGTGACCTAACAATCACTGCTTCCAGATTGACATTTTATCTTCAATCCTCCACCCCACTCAGGCACTTTTTAGTAATGTGTGATAGTCTAAATACCCTCTCACTTTAAAGGGAGAGGGATCTTTTAAAATGTGTAACAGGCCTATAGTAAACACAGTTATTTTCTGAGATAATTTCTATGTCCACTTTTGAAGGCATACAACTTTGATATATACTTTCTTCCTGCAGAGGCTATACTACTGTACCCCAAGCAGAACTGGCCCTACATGTTATGGAACCTCAGGCAAATAAAAAGTGTGGGGAGCAATTCAGCTCCCCCCATCTATGATTTGTGTTAATTGGGCTGCCTTATGCCTGGGAAATCCTCCTCGTCCCGATTTGTGATCCCACAGCCACTTGTCTCATCTCACGCGTGAGTGGGAAAATCCAACTAGGAAGGAGGAGAGCACATTTAAAGTAAATGAACTGTTGTTACACATAGCGAGCGCTGGAGTTAAAACAGAGTACAAAATGGAGGCATCAGAGATGGTATTCTACCTGAGCATCTGCTGTGGGGCCCCATTCAGCTGCACGGGTGATTGTACAATGGTAATTTTTTCCCACATAGTTCCTAAACCTGTGGCAATTCCTCATTTCTTCAGGCTGCTTCAATGACAATATAATTCCTTCGGAAACTGTGGAACTTGTTGAAGTACTTTAGCGTAAATGCATTATGTCTGAGGCGCACTCTAACTTACTGCCTGTTCCCTCACTCAAACTATCGTATAGAGCAGTTTTCTTGCAAGTTCAGGCTTGCAGCCATCATTTCCCCTGTGCATCTTTCCCCCGCTCACAGCCAGAGCAGTATTAACTGGCTTCTCCCTTCAAGGATTTGCTGGACAAGCCTTCACTTGTACAGTATCATTATTTAATTGTTTTCATTTCTAAAAAACAAACAATACTGTAACTATTCAAATCTCTAGGTGCCTGCCATCAGTCATACAAAATTATTAAATAGAGTAGAGAAACCCAGTCCAACTGTCTCCTTAACATCTACCTACATTGAAACAGCAAGCAAACACCCATTCTGCCTTACACCTAACCCTAGTCCCTTCAAAAGCTGAGAGAACAGATTGAGCTGACACTTTGTCATAAAGGTCAGCCACTGGACCACTGAATTTCCCAATGGGGCTCACGCACAATCCTGAAGAGTCTGTTTACTTCCTTTTCCCCTATTCAAACCCAGATTAACAGTATCAAGTTTGCAAATGAATTGCAACTCTGCAGTTTCTCTTTGAAGTCTGTTTTTGAAATGTTTGTTGTTGTTGAAGAATGGCCACTTTTAAATCTGTTAGTGAGTGTCCAGGGGGATTAAAGAGTTCTACTGGTTTCTGAATGTTACCATTCTTGATGTCTGATTTGTGTCCATTTATTCTTTTGCACAGAGACTGTCCGGTTTGGCTAATGTACATGGCAGAGTAGTATTGTTGGCACATGATGGCATATATCACATTAGTAGATGTACAGGTGAATAAGCTCTTGATGGTATGGCTGATTTGGTTAGGACCTATCATGGTGTCAACTCAGTAGACGTGCGGACAGAGTTGGCAACGGGGTTTGTTGCAGGGATTGGTTCCTGGGTTAGTATTTCTGTGGTGAGGTGTTTGAATAAGGACTGGGAATCGGTGGCTCACTATGGAAACAATTGTCCCTTTCTTGGCATTCACACCTCCTCATCCACTGTTGGGAATGGGCCACATCCACCCTGACTGAATTGGCCTAGTTAGTACTGGTCCTCCACTTGATAAGATAACTCCCTTCTTTTCATGTGCTAGTATTTTTATTCCTGCCTATGTAATTTCCACTCCAGTGCATCTGATGAAGTGGGGCTTTGCCCAAGAAAGATTATGCCCAAATAAACCAGTTAATCTTTAAGGTGCCAGAGGACTCCTCATTGTTTTTGCAGATACAGACTAATATGGCTACCCCTCTGACACATGGCACAATGCAAAGCACATTTTTTCATAAACTTTCTTATCTGCAGTTTTCATTTTATCTGGTTATGTTTTGTGTATTTGCTAGAGCATCTAAAAATCTGCAATTTGAGATTACTCTTTAACACTTCACTTAGGTTTCTTCCACCAACCATTTCCAGATAGATAAACATGAAGCAAGACTTTCTTCCCAAGAAACTCCACTACCCTGAAAGCAAGGAGCTGCTCAAAGAATAATGTAGTCTGTGTCACTCTTCCTTAGGGATCATATGCATTATCTAGTCCCTCTTCAACAAGCCTGTATATTCAAAAATCATAAAACAGGTAGCTCAACAATCACTATGGAACAGCTAACGTTATACCATAATACCTTTACCTCACATCTGATAGTCTGAAAGCAGACTTGTTCTTTTATCTGTAGATCATCAAATAATGAAGGTAATACTGTAATTACAAGTGTTAGTGTTTATCTAATGTAAGGTGTCTGTCATCATAGTAGTTAAGGATTATGTTTTAAAATGGCTCCTGAAGTTAACACTGCCTTTAAGTAAGGCTGATTTAAATTACATGTAAAAATAAAACTGCTAAAACTATAGTTTGGTCTGTTTTACTTATAATACAAAATGTTAGGAAGGCTCTTAAAGTAATTACGAACCCCAATATTCAATTCTTTAACTTAACTACTTCCAAAAGGAAACCAATTCTCTGCAATTTCAGATCTTTCACCAGACTGAATTTGGTGGCAGGCTTTTTGAAGTTAATTAGAATATTTGCTCATTAGCATGAGTACGTTGTTTGGAGTCTGTCCCCATGGAATTAATATTTCATAACACCTTAAAGCTCAGTCTGTGGAATTCTTTTTTATTCAACGTATATTCTTCACACTACGAAGAAACCAACACCGCTATAAATAATAATGTATGAACTGATTAAATTACTTTCAAAGTCTTTCTGAAAGATGTAATTAAAAAAAAAAAAAAAAAACCCCAAAAAAACCAGTAAGAAACAGAACCTAGGCCTTATTCCAGTCCCTTTGTGGTGCAAAGCAGTGAGAAAGCTGCCCTTTACTGAGCTGATAAGGATTCAAAGAGCTAATCTAGCTTTATGTCACCACCACTTGCCCCTCACTGCAGAAGGCTAGGAAACCAGTTGAGGGTGTGGGTGTGGCTGGAATGCTTTCCTACTCAAGTGATCCCCCAGCAAGTTTAACAGTACATATAATAGTTAGTCCTGCCATGAGTGCAGGGGACTGGACTAAATGACCTCTCAGGGTCCTGTCCAGCCCTAAGATTCTATATTACAAGACTGCTGAGGCTCCTCTTAGTTTGTACTGGAGTTTGAGCCAGCCTCTGGTTGCTGCAGGGACCAGTAGGGCACAAATGTGATGAACAGTCAGTCACCTCTGCTTCCTTCTAATGTGTGGTGAGATAGGCAAGAAGAAAATTTTGGTCATTAACTGAAGTCTGCTGAAACTTTCAAATGTAGCTCTCTAACAAAGATTTTGTTTGGGAATAGTGCTGGTAAAAATCAATCAGAGCAAGTGGTTCTCTGTGAGGGGACTGATTCCATTTCCCACAGTATTAGCCACAGTTCCTTTTATATGGCCACAGTCAAACTATCTGCCAATATCGAAGGTATCCATCATGGTCTCAGTCTGTATTTAGCCATGCTCTCCATTTTCATCAGACCGGTTTACACAGGGGCCAGCATTCAACTGCTTTTTATTTTCATCTGTTTTTTTAAAAAAATCACTACTCCTCAATTACTTACTAGTAACTGTCCAACAAGAATGTTCCCACCAACTACAGAGATAGGGCAGAAGTTCTCAGAGTAATAAACAGCTTCCCTATTTCCTTCCTCTTCCATGCAACACTGCCTTTTTGACATGTTCAACTTCAGATTAGCTTTAGACACTATTCCTGAAATTATGGTCTCAGAACTGAGAAAGTGTTGATAATAGTCAACCAAGGACAGGCACATCTCTCAGGCACAACTGTCTACCTCTCACTACTTCTTCTCCAAACTGAGAGAAGATATTTCCAGGAGCAACAGCAATTTCTTTTCCTTTTTTAACTGGTTAACAGAATTAATTCATTCAAATAACATATGGCCTTGGTGCATCAGAAAATCTAACCACAAATCAACCATCATCATCATCATCAGTATAATTTAAAAAGGGAAAGAGAACCACTAGTCTGTGTCAGAACTCAAGACCAGTTGCTAATTATTATTCTATTAGAAGCCAGAAGACCTTAAAATAACTTCTCCAGCTCTCCATTACTGCAGGTAGCCCAGAACAACATCTCACCAACATCTATGTGTTTTACAAAATTGTGTGCATAATATATTAAAAAACACCACACTGAAAGGGTTAATTCCATAATATGCTGAAACAGTAACTTTAATGAAGCAACATTACTGTAA
Source organism: Rafetus swinhoei (assembly GCA_019425775.1). Lineage (NCBI taxonomy): Eukaryota > Metazoa > Chordata > Testudines > Trionychidae > Rafetus > Rafetus swinhoei. The sequence goes on from CM033427.1 coordinate 88,079,897, forward strand.
AGCAGCATAGCCTTCTCTATCCTGAAAGGGCGGAATAATGGAATGTTATCTCTCCAAAGACTACACATTGTAAACAACCTATCCTTCCTGGTGGAATGCAAAAGCTGTATAAATACACTGCAATCCATTCTGCTATAGCTAGTGGAAATCTTTTGGTTAAGTAACCTAAAAAATGCCAATATAATACAAATACGATAAAGAGGAGTTCTTAATAACACAACTTTTGTATTTACAGTATTCTGAGCAGCACTTAAACCTGCATTGGGTGTACAAAGGACACTTTTTTTTTTTAGACTGACAGCATGCTTAGTTCTCTCATTTACACCACACTGCAATAACATAAAGAGGGGTTTACCATTAATCCAGGTTTTACTACAAAGCATCCCGTTATTTCTCTGTCAGACACTGGCAAGAGTGCCAAGTGTCTGTCATCCAATTCAAGGGATTAAGTCTTCTTTTATAGTGTGATACTTGTACCAATTTACAAAAATACAGATATAGTTTCTTAGAGCTGGTCACACTCTATATTTTGGCCAGGATTCATGCCGCAGAGGTTGAATATGACAGCTGGCAGGAAGCTGAGGGGAGAATACATCCTCCCCCTTTTCAGTAACCACATTTCAGTTGCCATAGTAATTAATCCTCAATTGAATGGCTGTCTTTGTACATTTCTTTTCAGTAAAACTTTAAGTAAACTTAAGTTGAAAACATGCAGTTGACTGAAGAAAAAACTGCAAACCAAAGCTCCACATAACACACAGGTACAGTGTAAGTTTTGGACTACATTTCCATTTACTGAAAGCAAATTACATCTCATGTAGGATATTATCAGTTTTCCAAAATATTTAAATATGCCCTGTTTTTATAATGATTTTATTATTGTTTTATGAATAAAAATTTCCCCCTTCTTCAAATTCTTCTCCCCCTCCTTTAAAAAAGTCCCTTCCGAAAAATATAATAAAAATCAGGAAAGAAGTAAAGGAAAGGACATCCTAGACCCCCTCTGCCTTTGAATTTTCATGTAGACTGTTTCAGAGGTTGTTTTTGCCAATTAACATAGAAATTAATTAGGGAACTAATTATGGAATCCAGACATTCAATTCAGGATAGACTGGAAACTGTAGAAGAGGATGTTTCATCTTGGTCTGAGAGGCTTTTCTTTCTTTTATGTTTAACTATCCTCTCTCCCTCACTAATAAGAGTGCCAGTTTCCTCCCCCTCCCAAAAAAGCAAAATATCATCAAGGGAAATAAATCATGAACATTCACTCCTGAAAATCAGCCAGGTTACTAGAATCTTCAGTCACCCTGGGCATACAAGAAATGGAAATGCAAACTGTTCAAATATTTACTGGGCAGGTCAGCTCTGAAGCAATATGCGAACTGTGTTTTTTTCATAATATTTACCTCACCCAGGAATTTACCTCACCTAGGAGGAACGTGTAAAAGCTTGATGTTGTTACTTGCACAGCTGTTGTGACTTTTGGTCCTTTTCTTTAGCAAGGCAGTGAGCATTAAAGACTATGATCTGGGTTCTTCATCTTTTTCAAAAATGATGACTACAAAAGATCACACTTTTCAATCCACTGCTCCATTTGCACTAAATATTTTTCCCTCTTCAGAAACTTTTTCCGTTTGAAAATATTTCCTTTTCACATGATTACAACCTCTGGCAGAGAATACAACACAGATTTTCTTTGTAATACATGGTGACACACCGTCAATCGAGGTAAATGCCTCTTGTAATAATGCTGACAATATTTTAAACAAATGATTGGATTTTCATGTACTGACAACAACAGAAGTATAAATCATTTTTATGAAAACATGCTGAAAATGATGGGTCTTCTGGATCCCATTAAAGTAGTTGAGATGGGCAAAGCACAGTAAAAATTAACAGGGAAACTTTTTCCTTCAAGAGGAGCTTTCTTCACACAAACCAGTTCTATGGACAGGAAGCCCTCCTACCTTAAATTGCACCTATTGTTAAATAAACAACAGCTTATTTTGTGAAGATGTGAACATTGAAGCAAGGGGCAGCTGTGGACTTTTGGCTTTTTTTTCCCTTTATGACCGTTGTATACAGGAGACTGTGGAGCAAGTAGTCAAAATTCTGAAACCTGGCAAGATTTTCCCATCTATGCCTTGCAACATTGTGCTATCAAAGAGCTGGACACATTTTTGCAACCACTTTTTTGGGGGGAACGGGGGAGGGAAGAGGGCAAAGCTTTTTCATAAGCCTTTGGAGTTTTGGGAAGTACACAGCATAGCAAGCTCTTGAGATCTGTGGAGGAGTTTAACATAAAATTATCTTCTTGAAAGATGTAAGGAGTAAAGTTTTCTATTGCCAGAGCATCAGATTCTACTGCTTGATAATAAGACCAAAAAAAGACAACCTGGCAGATGTGGAAGACAACTAGAGAACCTATTATATTGAGTTTCAGACATAAAATTCACTTATCAGTATGCATGGGACATGAAATGGTTTGTTTGTCCAGTGAGTCCAATATGTTGGCTATAGCCACACACTGATATTTCAGGATATTTAACCACAGTCTCCTGAACAGCAACTTACAGCACATCCCAACCACATCGCACCAGGATCTTCAGGACACCCAGGCTTGATTGTAATAAGGAGAAGTTTTATTTCTTCAAGTAAGCTAGCATGGTGGAAGGTCTCTAGAGGGAAAGATTGTTGAAGTGACTATCAGAGTCATACCTTTTCCTTCAACTTCATCCTTCAAATAATTACGTTTTTAAGTTGAACAGGCTGGGATTGACATCACTAGCTCATTTTAGATCATCAACCTGAACTTTTTATCTCCAGCATGAAACATGCTCTTTACTAATTTGGAGTTATTAATGCCTGAGTAAGTTCCCCATGAGTTGTATCTACAGGTAGAGTTAAAATCTATTTTGCCCATGAGAAGGGACCTCTGCTCTGTCCTTAAGCATTTTTTCCTTGAGATGTGCATCCTTCTTTTGACATTCTGGTTTGCTATTAATAGATACAATGCTGATTATTATCAGGGAGCTGGGAAAACTGCTTCAACTCAAACACATCTGTTATACAGAGGGACACATTTTAATTGCTAACTGTTCTTAAGTAAATACCACAGCTGGGCTGGAGCAGCCCCCGTGCTACGGGCAGGGGCTCTTCTAGCCTGCCTGCTTCTGACTCTGTGGCTGGGCTGCCAGCTCCCAGCCCACGCCTTGAGGGAGGTGGAGGGCTACCGGCTTCCAGCCCATGCGGGCTCACAGGCTGGGAGTCAGCAGTATCGCATGGTGCTAGAAGCAGCAACCCTCCCTGACTCCCGCTGCCAGCCCTGTGCTAGGCTGCTGACTCCCAGCCCATGAGCTGATGTGTGCTGGTTGCTGCCCCCACCTCTCCTGCCCCAAGTGAGGCTGACTTCTCCCATCTCACGCAAGCATGGGTTCAACAGACTGGCACCTCCATCTGTTAAGAGTGATGCTTACTGGGTAAGCAGTTAGCTGTTTACATCCCTAGTGCTTAGATAGTTTACTTATAATGGTTTTCTTGATATAGAAGAGTCGTAAGTAACAGAAAAACAGGTTTGATCTGTTGGTAACATCACAGAGACTCCCTATATAGCTGTAGATTTCTGGTCCAGTCTTGCTTGTTTCTGAAGTCTAGTACTGCTGCAACAGATTACTGGAAGATATTTCAGATGGTGCTAGAGCAGTCTCACCGCTCTTCAACATGTGCTTTTACTAAGTTCCTTTTCCTATCTTGACAGGCCCCTAGAACTAGTGTAAAATGATGTACATTTCTCCCAATTTCATCTCAGACTTGTGAGGGATGGTAAAAACTGATTAACAGAATATTTAACATCTACTGTGAGATCCAGAGGTAGTCCCCTTTTGAAAGGGGACCACTGCAGAAATTTTCAAAGTGGTCGCAGGCTGCCCCGGAAGAGGCGGGGGCTTTAAATAGAAACAAGTGAAAGGATTCATGCCTCCCCTGATTTTTTTCCCCTGGCAGGAGGCGAAAATACTGAACACCTGGCAACCCTACACACACTCAGCAACCGGGCCCAGCCCCCGGACCCCCCCATGCCCCGCTTACCTGGTTCTGCAGGGGAGCTGTCCTGTGGCTGGAGCAGAGAAACAAGATGGCCGCTGGCAAAAAGCCTCTTCTTAAAGAAGCCATGCTTTTTTTTTTAATTTTCTTAACTGCTGTCGGGTTTTTTTTTTTTTTCTGAACAACATTGGTCTCCCCCTTTTTTCCCCCCCCCTCAACAGAATTTTTTTTCCCAGTGTTTTTTTTTGGGGGGGGAGAAGAGGCGGATGTTCGGTATTTTTGGTTAAACCATCTGGCAACCCTACCTTTAAATAGAAGCAGTTGAAATGGCTTACAGCTCTTGGCCCCCATAATGCGTTGCCTGGGAGCCGCCTGCAGGCACGAGCCCTTTCAACTGCTTCTTTTTAAAGGGCTTGTGCCTGCCGGACAGCTGCTAACATGTTGCTTGACAGCCCACTAGCAGGCACAAATAGAAGAAGTTGAAAGGGCTCGCAGCTCCCGGCTCTGCCACTAACGTGTTGCCTGTGAGCCGCTGGGGAGGCGCGAACCCTTTCAACTGCTTATATTTAAAGGGCTCGTGCCTTCCCCGTGGCTGCCAGACAATGTATTAGCAGCCGCGGGGAAGGCACAAGCCCTTTAATAGAAGCAGCTGAAAGGGCTCGCGCCTCCCAGGCAAGGCGTAAATATTCTTACAGCATATTATCTAGACTCATACCGTATCTGTTTCTCCATCTTCAGTCTAGTTTTCAGAAGAGGGACAGAAATAAAGTAGTATCTCCAATCAAGCCTGGCTTTTCCTATGTATTTTATTTCTTGCTATAAAATGCAAGTCAGTTCAGTTGATCATTTCCTTCATGTGTCTTAGACCAGGTCTACACTACACCAGAAATTCAATTTAAGATATATAACTCCAGCTACAAGAATTGCAAACCCAACTGCATACCACTGCAGGAGGTTGACAGGAGAAACTTTCCCGTCATCTCCCCTGACTTCTCATGATCATGTGGAGTACTGGGGTCAACGGTGGCAATATCAGCGTTTAAGTTAGCGGGTCCATGGTAGACCTGCTAAATTGAACCCTGGAAGATCAATTGCTAGAGCATTGATCTCTGTATACATATAGACAAGGCTCTATACATCTTTTAACATTTTTGTATCCCTTTCTAACTCTATCAATCTCTAAAAATGCATTTATAAATATCAGTTTTACAAATCTGGAAGTATCAGATTACACACATTATTTTAAAAAATAAATAAAATGATTAAGTTGGCATGGAAAAGGGAATAGGAAGGGATATTTTGTTAATGCCCAGGAGAAGAGACTGATCTCCTACAAGAAAGAAAATCAGATTTATTTTAGTGATCAATCCTTCTCCATAGATACTTAGGAAAAGAATTAAGCTGAAACTGTAAAAATAAAACAACACAAAAACAAAACTAACACCTCCTCTGAGAAGACAAACTCAGAGTAGATATGTAAAAGGCCATAGATAAAATGTAACACTGAAGATGTTTTTATGCTATGTTGTACATGAGATGAGACATCAGTTGACAGGTCAGACTACAGGAGATAGCAAAAGAGAATTTCACAAAAATATCCCTATATTAAAGAATCAAATTAGGCGGGTGAATACAGAAATCAAAGAGAACATTAACTCTCATGGAAACTGTTGGTAAAAAGATGACAAGGCAGTGCTTCTGAAGAGCAGAGTCAAATATTTCATGAAGACATTCAATTATTCTGTTAAAATCTTCTAAACTTGTTTTGAGAATTATCAGAATAAAATTAGGATGAAATTCTTCCAGGATTATACTTGTATCTCCCCAGGACTCCACAAGATTTTTTCATTAAGAATGTTGTTTGCCTGATCGTATGTCAACTTTTTTTAAAGAACACTAGAGTAATTTGTGTGGGTTTTTTCTTGAGTATTCCTCATTTGATTCCTCATATAATTTTCTTTATAGTCATTACCATGGTACATGACTATAAACATTTTGAAGTCCTAAACTGACTAATTAAAAAAAAAAAAAAAAGCAAAAAGAGAGAAACACCAGACAATTTTTATGCAATGTCCTTTGTAATAAAAATAAAGGAACAGGGAAAGGTAAACAAAAAAAAAGTAGCAGTAGAGTTGGTTCTAAAAAGTGGACCATTTTCAAAGTTTTCTTCAAGGGATCAGCTCTAAGAAGAGCATGTGAAACTCAGAACTTTACATTTTAGAAGAGACAGACCTCTCGCTATTACTACTAAATTACTGCTTTTATGTCCGATTAAAAACAGGAAATGAAGTCAATGGGCAGCTTTTCCTTCCTATTTAGATCTATTCATATTAATTGATGTTACTGTTGCCTCTAATTTAAGAAACCAGATACCCTTAAAATGCATCACAAGCTAATCAGAGAGAAATTTTGAAACACCTGGGGGGCATGACAATTCCAAAATCGGGTGTAATGAGAAACATATATCAACAACAGAAAAGCCTGAACCCCCTTAGCTGTATCTCTGATACTAGGCTGAGTCATTAAGCCCCAATACTCACCTCAAATGTTTCTTTCAGTTTTCCTGAATTCTGGTAATATTGTCAGACCTGACTGTATTCAGAGCTGGGATCTTTCAGTGGCATTCTTTAGTATTTTACCTAATGGTCTATTTAACAAGAGATTCAAATGCAAATACTTTTACTACTGAAAAGCTATCACTTATTGCTAGTTGGCTTAGTTTGATCTTCCCAACATTATATTGCTTGAGTCCCGCTTGTTCATAGAACAATTAAAGAAACTCAGTAATGCTGGAAGTACACCTACTTATGAGGAAATACAGGAGAATGACTTAATATGTATAAATCCAGACTAGAGTTTTTACCTTGAGTTAAATGACTGTTTGTTTATTCATGGTAGTTAAACACATCTGTGAAGGCTAAATTGATGTACCCCAAGCATTTCTTTTAGGCTAAACATTTGTGGTTCATGTTCGGGATCAGCTAAACTACAAATGTTTGTAATACAGAATAAAATAACTGGGGAATGGTCAGATTAATGTTTACAAATAGATAAATTGATGGTGTCCACCTTAGCCCAATTTAAACATATATCTGCAAACCAAAAACCTGGACGTGAACATTCCCACTTAAATGTCTGAAATCAGAATGCTCCTAGCATTCAGGAATGCAGATTAAAACCAATAAGCAGTAGGTCTGAAATAAAAACTTGAAGCTCTTTCCAAGTTTAGACCCAAGCTTATCTCTATTCCAAATGTAATTTAACATGAAACGTAAAAAACATAAAAACCTCCTCACCACTACAAATTAAGCAGATGATAGAAATGCCCCCATAAAGTTTATAACTTTAGACTTACGTTAACGAAAACTAAACTGGCCCACAAAGCTGAATTAATCACAGTAGACATTGTTATATAAAAAGCTCTTTCTGAAAACTCATCACATTGTAAGTGATTCTAACTAAAACACTTTTTAGCCCTAGTGAAGGTGTCCTTTGGAATACCATAAAGGTTCAACCTTCACTTCTGGTAACTTGCTAGTTAATTCATTAGAGCAAAGACAAACTGAAGATTCCAGGCCTTAAATCAAGCCCTATAACCAGAGAAAATGTGACACGGTTCGCTTTCAAGTACCCATTCTCTGTTTGAGAAGAGGTAAGCGTGTTACTTCTGAAACAACCTTACTGAATCCAGCAGAGGGTGCTCTTCTGCTCAGTTCCCAACTCTTTAAAGGCTGACCAATACATAAAACAGCCAAAGTATTTTATTTGATTAAGCCCCCACTTGAAACTCCTCCTCCTCCTGGCATCAGTGGCTTTGATCATTCATGGTGGCCATTACCAGAAAACCAAGTATGAAGAAAGAAGAGAATAAGAGGCCACAAGTAGAACAAAACATTTCCCAAATCATCCTCTACCTTGGCGTTGTAGACTGCTATATTAGCAGGGAGCTGGGAAAACTGCTTCAACTCAAACACATCTCGCACTGCCCAGCTACTCATGTGATTCTCAGCCTTGCTTGATCCAACCACATTCTGATTTGAATGAACATAAGCCACTTCTTGAACACCATCTAATACATGAAAAGAAAGGTATAATCAAACACATTTGGTCATTCCAACTGCATGGATATATCCATTCTATTATAGATATGCAATTTAAAAAATAAGTTGAATAGTTAACATGGAAATCCTAAATTTTGTTAGGCTGTCACTTAAGCCTACATTTTAAGGGTATTTAGGAACTGCAGAACTCAACACTGTAATGATTAACTGCTTTAGGAGCTTAAGTCTCATTTTCAAAAGGGATTTAGGCACTAGAAGCCTAAATACCTTCAAAAATCTAGGGCTTTGTCTTGAAACCATCAGTTGCACTAATATCCATTTAAATGCTACAACCATTTTAGTAAATTCCTTTTTCATATGAAGAAATGTCAAATTTTGCTCCAAGGTACCCAAAGATTTTAAAAGATGCATGCAATAATAATTCTAAAAAGTTAAGGACTAATTGCTCCAACTCCTCCATAGTATAAGTACTACCAATACTACAAGACAGATTTCAAATAATATTCAGTGATAAACTTACCAGTTATTGATAACAGAAAAAAAGGTAATATTATGGTGAGAACTGATTTATTCATTCCCAAGTTAGAAAATGTACTTTTAATATAAATTAATGCACTCTTTTGAAAAGACTGCAAATGTTTAGCAAAATAGAAATATGTATGCAGTAGATTCTGCTTATTAGGAAGGCCTAGATTGCCAACAAAAAATTGTCATTATCTGGTAGTTGCCAAGCAGCAGAAGGTAAGTTTGTGGTGCTACTGACAGAAAAGGAAGTGCTGGTGTGACCTTTCTCTGGCTGTACCCCACAAACCTGCCTGAGGTTAGGCAGCAACAGATAGGGTGGCTGCAGCTCGGATGCTGGAGCTTTCTGAGGGGAGATGAAACAGTGGGTAGGGCAGCATCAGGAGAATGGGGTGCTGGGAGCTGACAGAGCTGCACAGTACCTCTCCTTGTGGGCTGGGAGGGGGGCCTGCAGGGTGGAGAAGAGGTATCCTGCTGCTCAGTGGGTCCTCAGCATGCCCCAAAGCCTGTGGAAAGTCTTGGCAGCCAGGCTGCAGTTCCCACTCCACTCTACCCTACCCAGTTTCCCCTCTCAGCTTGCAATGCCAGAACTCTAGTAGGGGTCCCACATTAGCCAGGGATGCAATGGGGGAAGGCATCTCTCTGCATTTTCTTTAAAGTCATTGGCACAGAATTGGTTGTCAGCAAAATGTTGCCATTAATCCGAAATTGTTAATATCATGTTGCTATTAATTCACTGTATTGCAAAGTTGACCACCCGATCAGAAGAGACATGAGGATTAAAATAATCAGTGAAATCAACAAGGCCTATGAAAAGGGAAGAATATTAAAGAATTCTTAATAAATCATATATAAAGAAGGACAGAGTGACACCTTTAAAACTAATATACCCGGAAATAATGTCTCCATATTAAATTTGTACCACTAAATTGTATTCAATAAAAGTTCAGAATAAATTTTACAATCACCTAAATATTTGTCCATTGATCCCACATTTTCTTCTTCATTGACATATACTCTCTTGCTTGTAGAGATCTTGTGAATATGAGTGTGACTGGGTGTCGACATTGTAACTGATGCACCTTTTACACGGCAGGGTGATTTGGGGCTAAACTGAATTCTGCATCTCTGATTTTTGTGCCTATGGCTTTGCTTACTTAAGTGAATTTTCTTGACAGGTAAATCATCTTCAGAGGATGAAAATTCATCTATAGTCTGTGAATCAGTTTCCTTTTCCCTATTGTTTGGCCTGTTTGCCTGCAGCATAGATTTGGAAGAGTTACGGAGCTCCTTATTTCGATCACATTTTTGTTTCAACCTAAGAGCAGTGAAGGCTTTCTGGTTTCTTGATTTGGACCATTGAGGCATTTCAAGATCATCAGATTCATCACTTACGTCACTAGCGCCTTTCACATATGTTGTGGTCTTTTGGATATTTTTCCAAGACTCTGTTTTGGTGAAGACAGACCTAGTATTATGGAACAGAGATTGTTTACAGGCCAAAGAGTCTCCCTTAGGTATACAGTTAGTGTTTTTATCCATATCAGACCCTTCTGATTTTTCTGATACAGTCCTATCGTGTTGAACATTTTTAGCAGGAACAGTTTCTTGGTGAACTGAAACTTGCGAAGGAAAGATGACATCATCATATTCTTCTGAGCTGCCTTCAGTCTCCATGACTACACCAATTTCTTTTGAAATGCATGGATCTTTATTTTTATTTTCTATGTCCTTTTCTTCCTCAGAGTCAGATGAAACAGACCAATCTGGGTCTACAACCACACAATGTTTAGCTTGTTTTTCAGATCTACTTGGTGACACAGTAGTTCTCCGATGCCTCAAAATACTATTATGGCTTCTACTTTTTTGAAGACTAATGCATTTTATATCTACATTTGATCTTTGGCCCACAGACAGGGCATTAGAGCTTTCATGGTCAGATGCACCATTATTAACAGTGACCTCAGTAGCTTTAGTTTCTCTCTCTAACAGTTTAAGAAGACCACACTGCATTAAGGTAAGCTGTCTCTGTGAAACTATCTTGTCATTTGCTTTGTGAAATTTGCTTCTTTTTGTTCTAGAGCTTCCCACAAGTTCATCACCACTAAGGTCATTGTAAAAATCAACTTCCTCTTGCTCCAATTGTTCCCTAGATTTGAGAGGAGCTTCATCTTCTTCACAACCTGGCTCTGCACGCTTAAAAACAAAAACAAAAACTCTGAAAATCACTATCACAGAAGTTAGCATTACAAAAAGCAAAGGTGATTTAACACACAGATTTGGAAAAATATCTAACTTAGACTCTCTAATAAAGAATAAAAATGGGTTTTTATTAAAATTATAAAACCCAATCTATATGAAAATAGTACATGTTCAATACATAGTTTTGGTAGGCAATACAATATTTAATCAAATAACAGCATGTGTATTATGAGAAAAAACCAATATCAGTAAACTGTTAAATGTTTAGGACAGCAACATATGTCATTCATTGTTTGCTTATTCAGGAACAACCTGCATTTGTCTAGCTAACATACTGTTACATTTGAGGTTTGAACTCTTTTTGGTGCTTCTTTCAAGTTTCAGGTTGAAAAGCTAACTAACTGCTCACCACAAATACCAAACAAAAATAATCCTTTACAGCCAGACACAAAAATCTGGAATTCAAAGGATTAAAATTAGATACAAATGGTTTGTTTTGTTGCAATTTAAAATCGAGTATCACTCCAAAATGGTGCTAATTATAACGAACAGTAATATGTATGTGCATGTTTACTGGCAAAGTTGAAAAACTATTAAGTTAAAACAAAAGTGATCTTATTTATAAAGAGCGAAATTCATCCTAGTGCGGAAGGCCTATGTACGATTCCACAGGAAGCAGTGCTAGGCAAGAGACAGTAGAGCTGAACTAATGAACCACTGCATGTTGCAGCATAGAGGCTCAAAAGCAGTTTCCAAAGAGATAGTAGGGAACAAGTTATTAAGGTGGCCTGTTACTGGATCTGCAATTATATGGATCAAACAGCCAAAACCTCTTGCACAGGGTATCTGACCACTATACCAGGCACCAGCCTTACAGAATACTATCTAGAGTTAATAGTTAGGTGCCTAATTGACCAAACCGCACAACTGGTGGGAAAAGTCAGCAGATCCTCTCTTAAGCCCATCAGCAGCAATTCAGGGGCTACTCAAAGCATTTGCCCACAGCTGTGATAGCCTGTTCCAGCCCTGCTCCTGCCCCAGCCCCAGCCTTGCCTCATTCCATGAAACCCAATCCTGACTCCTGCTCTAATTATGAGGCCTGATGCAGCCTAACCAGGCAGCACAACAATGCTGTCTTACATCAACTGAGGTTCTGGTCCCACAAATCAGTTGTTGAAAATACCTATTCAACAACAGCTCAGTGAGCAACTGTCACTCTATATCAGGGTAAGGCAATAATTTTTGATGGGGGAGGTCATGGTAGGATTTTGGTAAGTGGTCAAAGGCTGCACTTTTCTTTGGAGGGACTGTGGGATCTGGGAAAGAGGTTAGATGAAGACGGGAGCTTGGGGGTAGGGACTGGGGTACAGGAGAAGATGTGGGGTCTGAGAGGGAGTTTGGGTGAAGAAAGCGGGGGTGATCTGGGGCAGAGGATTGGAGTGACCTATCTGGCTTCAAGATTAAGCTAGATGGGTTTATGAAGGGGATGGTTTGATGGGATAGCATGATCTTGGCAACTAACTGACCTTTCACTATCGGTGGTAAATAGGCCAAAGGTGGGATGATAGGAGTTACTATAGAGAACTTTTTCCTGGGTGTCTGGCTGGTGAGTCTTGCCCACATGCTCAGGGTTCAGCTGATCACCATATTTGGGGTCGGGAAGGAATTTTCCTCCAGGGTAGATTGGCTGAGGCCCTGGAGGTTTTTTGCATTCCTCTGTAGCATGGGGCACGGATCACTTGCTGGAGGATTCTCTGCATCTTGGGGTCTTTAAACCATCATTTGAGGACTTCAATATCTGAGATATAGGTGAGAGGATTATTACAGGAGTGGGTGGGTGAGATTCTGTGGCCTGCATTGTGCAGGGGGTCAGACTAGATGATCATAATGGTCCCTTCTGACCTTAAAGTCTATGAGTGCAGGGTTTCGTAGGGGGTATAGTGCAGGAGAGGATTCTGGCCTGGGGGAGAGGTGTAGGAGATCTTAGGGGGGTAGTTGTGATCTGGGGCGGGGAGGGACGAGAGTACATAGGGTTTGATTGTGACCAGTCTTCCCGCTAAGATTTTCCATCCATGAGCGGAGCGAGTTGTGTCTTGCGCACCAATATTTATTTAAGTCATGTGCGCATGTTTGGATGTGGCACCCAATTTATTCATATTCTCTCTCTCTCTCCTCTCTCCCAGTGTCACCCAGGGAAAATGTAGTAAAAGGTATGATGAATGAACTACGTCAATGACATTAACCTAGCATATTTTATTGGAAATACTTTTCTCATATATTACAGTAAGAAATTAACATAGCTAGTGATGTGCTTACAAAACGCATTTACATGTAATTCATTTCTTGATAACAAAAGGAGTGGTGAATGAACTACGTAAATTACATTAACAGAACATATTTTATTGGAAATACTTTTCCTTTTATCATAGGGAAAGGATCTCATAGTTGCAGTTTGTGACACGCTTAACAGAAGAGTCCAGCAAATGCCTATGATCAGGTGCTACTAAAAGCTAATTAGTGGCCCAACTGGGGCTCTGGGGGTCCAATCAGGGCTGTGGGGGAACTGATTTTGAGATAACCAATCCGGTTATTTAAGTTAGGAAATCAGTAGTATCCGTGACAAATTTTGGGTTTCTATGATCAGGCGCTACTAAAAGCTAATTATCAGTGGGCCCAATTGGGGCTCTGGGGGCACCGGGGAGGGGAGTTAGGAGATCAGTAGTATCCGTACAAAATTTGGTGTTTCTAGCTCTTACCATTTCGGAGATCTTTTGGGACAGACAAACAAACAAACTTTCGGAAATATTTTTAAGAAGATATAATATGTGTGTGTGTGTGTGTGTGTCTGTCTAAATATAGACACACACGTGCACGCACACACACACACACACACACACACACACACACACACACACACACACACGTTTAACGTTATGGAAGAGAGACTATTAAAACAAGGGATAATTAACAAGGTATGTGAGTTTAAATGTTTATTTAATATGAAGTCAAAGAAAAAGAAAATGAAAATGAATACTGTACTGCAAAGTTTTCAGTATGCTAGATTAGCCTCAAGGCTGCTATAAATCTGCACTGTCCACAGTTCCATAGGAGTCATAGGAGGCCAAGAATAAGCACAATGCAGCACTGCTCATACTGTGGCAGCAGCAGCCACAGCTCCAGAATCAGAGTTCAGGGGAAACTGCCCTCTTAGCTGCCCCTCTCTCCCCCGCCCCATTGATGGACCTGGCAGTGCACTAGCTCCTGGGATTGGCGGCAACACATGCATGCTGCTAAAAGACAGGCAATGTAGCTGCTGTTTATCTGCTTTTTTGCTGACAAAATACTTTCACCCCCAATGAGCAGCATTCACATTGTCAACAGGAGAGCATTCCTACCCACTATACACTGATCACACTGGTACTTGCCAGTGCAAAACTTTTGTCTTGGGAGGCAAGGGGTAACACCTCTGAAAGACGCAAGCTTTGTCGTTCAGTGGCCAGTGCAGACATAGGCAAGTCTGAGGACAGATAACTGAGCGGCAGAAGCATGAAAACTGCAGCTTTTCAGAACTCTGTGTGCACACGCTGACAACAACAGAATCACATGTACCTGAGCCATCATTGGGCCAATTCACGCTCAATAGTTAGACAAATAAGAACATAACATAAGACTGGCCATAATGGGTCAGACCAAAGGTCCATCTAGCCCAGTATCCTGTCTGTAGAGAGTGGCCAATACCAGATGCCCCAGAGGGAGGGATCACAATAGGTAATCCTCATGTGATCCCTCTCCTGTCACCCACCTCCAGACAAACAGAGGCTAGGGACACCATTCCTACCCATCTTCGCTAAAGCCATTGATGGACCTAACCTCCATGAATCTATCTAGCTCTTTTTTTAACCCTGTTAAAGTTCTAGCCTTCACCACATCCTCTAGCAAGGAGTTCCAGAGGTTGACTGTGTGCTGAGTGAAGAAAAACTTCCTTTTGTTTGTTTTAAACTTGCTGCCTATTAATTTCATTTGGTGACCCCTAGTTCATATATATTGGGGGAATAAGTAAATAACTTTTCCTTATTCACTTTTTCCACCAGTCATGATTTTATAGACCTCTATCATATCCCCCCCCCTTAGTTTCCTCTTTTCTAAGCTGAAAAGTCCAAGTTTTTTATATCTCTCTTCATATGGGACCCATTCCAAACCCCTAATCATTTTTGTTGCCCTTTACAGAACCTTTTCCAATGCCAATATATCTTTTTTTGAGATGAGACAACCACATCTATACACAGTGTCTTCAGTGCATAGTTAAAGACACTACTATGGTATCCTAGCTAGATAAATCACCAGCCAAGGAGAATTATTTATTATCACTATCCATCTACAGGTAATTCATTGGGTCTTCCAAAGGAACATGCAGATTCAAAATTACACTAATATAATACAGGATTTCTTTTACTTACTATAGCTATAGAGGAAAGTGGAACATATCTTCTGGACTATACTGGGAAGAGTAACCAGAAATGGGTACTATTAGTGACACTCATGTAATTTATGGGAAAAGCACCAGAAGTTTACTGAAAGCTGGTAAATAATGTTTGTAATGAAGCTTATTGACAGCTGGTAAATAATGCAGTTTTAGTTGCATTTAGTAATAAAAATGTCACTGTCAATAGTTTCAGAGAGAGCCCTAAGCAAGTAATAATTTCAGATTAATTAATGTTTCAAGGAAGAATACAAAGGAAGAGTCGTACAGCATTCCTCCCACCTGCGCTGTTATTGTTACTATTAGAAGCACAACTAGGTTTCTGGTTCAAAATCAGACAATCTTTACCCTCTCCCCAACACTCTTTTTAAAACTAAGAGTAATACAGAAATGTATATTTTAGATGGACAGTGGCTTTGCTTTGCGCAATACTGAAGAATGTTTAGATTTTCCATATTCCATTACTTATGATTACTACAGCAAATCTCTTTTTCCTTCCATTTTTAAAGATTCTTTTTTTTTCAGTACAGGTAAGGACGAATGAAGTCTAATATCAAGTACATGAGGCATACCACCAACAGCTGTAAAAACCCTACATTCTAGTCTTCAAGGACAGTTCAAAATAGAGTGATTCCATTTCTAATGCATCAGAATATAAATTTACAGAGAAAGCTCCAAAACTAGTGTAGTAAAACAGCTCCCAAACTGTTATTTTGTGTTCATCTGTTCTGCTTTTTTAAAGAAGTGCCAACATTTATTCATATACCTGTTTTATCACTATTGCTGATTTACAGCTGAGAGAGCATAATCAGTCCCACTCAAGATTGAATAAATGCTGATTTTGCTCTCACTTTATCTGATTCTGTCTTTTCCACACCCTCCCCCCCACCCCAGTGTCTGAGCCACACAGCCCTAGCCCCAGAGTAGCCACCACCTGCTACGCAGCCGCTGCCCCAACTCTCAGCAGCACCAACCCTCCTGCCCGCCTGCTGCCCCAACCCCTGGTGGCAGCAACCTTCCCCCCTGCCATGCAGCCTCAACCATCGGTGGTAGCAACCCTCCCGCCCACCACGCAGCTGCAAACCCAGGCGGCAGCAACCCTCCCACCATGTGGCCGCAAACCTCAGTTGCCGCCACGTGCCTGCCATGTGGTCTCAGTGGCAGCAGGCACACCCAACTCCCAACACAGCCCCAGCCACCAGAGCAGCCGCCGAAGCAACGGCCCCGCAACATGGCCTCGGGCTTGTCCCCGCTCGCCATGCAGCCCCATCCGTGGGAGCAGCCACACCACTCACCTTCCAGATCCAGCAGGAAGGTGAGTGCTGCTGTGCGGCTCTGAGGAGGAGGTGGACGGGCTTAGAATTTTTTGTGCGCAGCCGCGCAGGCGTGCACCTTAGGAGGGAACAATGGTTATGACCTGGGGCAAGACACTGGGGTGCAGGGTCTAGGAGGGGGTATGGGTGCAGGAGAAAGATTCTGGCCTGGGGAAGCGTTTAGGAGGGGTGCAGGGTCTGAGAGGGAGTTGGGGGAAAAGAGGGTTAGGGTACCAGAGGCAGGCGCTGAGGAGGCGCTTACTTAACCAGCTCCCAGCCAGAGCACTGTTAGGCAGGCTAGCAGCCGCAGACCACTGGCTGGCTGTGCATGTGGCTCTATGCACATCAGGAAGGGGGGAGGGACAGAGAGGCTTCACCAGCATCCTTCTCCAGTAAAATCTCTCAGCTCTTATTGGTCAGAGACTGGTCAACGGGAGCCGAGAAATTATGCTGCACTGCCCCCATGCCCAGCAAAATCTTTCAACTTCCATTGGTGGGTGTCTGGACAATAGGAACTGAGATTTTGTGTGTGTGGGAGGGAGGAGGGAATGCTGAAGCCTCTCCCTCCCTTTTCTCCACAGTGCAGAGAGCAACACAGAGCAGCTAGCTACTTTTATTGGTGCTGCTCCTTGTTTCAAAGGTGAACACAGCCTGGATCTGGGCCAGATCTTACCCACCTCTGCTCTACATTAACAGTATCCATTTATATATAAAAAAACCACAGACACACACAAGAGTGAGCAAGCAGTCTGATGATATTTAAGAAATACTATAGAGGGATTATGATAGGATATTACCACAGACTTAGCACAGTAACACAACTTTGCCTGATACTCATTATCTCCTTGAGAATTCTAATCTGAGGCAGCAAAAGACTATTATCCTGCAGCAATGTTCTCTTTTTCAGGTATTATCCCTTATATAACTCTATCTTTTAATTTTTTTTGTCTAGTTATCGTCAAAGATTTGCTCAACATACTAGCTGGAACAAAATGAAAGAAAGCACCCATAGTCCATGATATATGGGACTGCACAAAGATAACTCACCACTTCTAACCTGCATGATGGTGGCTCCACCTTTAGCCATGTAGTTGCTGTCATGACTCCTGCTTCCACATGACCTTCCCGCTAAAAGAGGGGAAAGATACAAGACAGGCATGATTTATAATAAAAATTGCCAATGCAATAAAACAGCACGCGTGGTCTTTAAGGTAAGATGGGCAGACAGGGCAAATTAATTTTTCTATCTTTATCTGGAAGTGCACATGTTCAGGAGTAAAATGGCCAATCACACTTAAGGTCCAAACAATCTGCCACACTTTAGTTGATGGAAAGACTCAATGGCAGTTGGATCAGGCCTCTAATGAGCAAGAAACCGGATACATTATACATGTTGAGTGGATCCTACACACATTTAAAGTTTACTAATTTTAAAATGATTTTTTCAGACACACAGTATTGTCATCACCAAAGACTATTCAAAGCACATGCTAGGCATGTAAAATCCTGGTTAAAAACTTAACAAGTTAAATGGAACATTAAATGGATCCTGGTTAACCAGGATAACATGGGTGAAACATTTTGTTTCCTTCCTAACAAAATAGAGACTCTTTCCTAAAATATGACTAAGATGATGTTATTTATAAAATCTTTCCAGAAACATTCACCTTTGGCTGAGATTATGCCTATGAAGCTTTATCTCCAAAGTTAAATTACTAAAAATGATTGTGATGAGGTCGTGGCTTTTGCAGTTTTAAATGGGCCAACTTCAGAGGCAATGCATCCCATATTATAAAATTAGACTCCTTTATCCTTATGTAAGTATAAAACATTTTAAATTGGGATATCTTACTCATCAAGAAGCCAAAGCAGGTATAATAAGCAGCGTGAAAGCGCATAGTGGCTTACATTATTGTATGCAGTCATCTTATATCTTCATATTAAAGATTTTGGAGAGGGGGTTGCTTGTTTTTGCTACATTAACCTTTTAGTCTAGAATGTGACTTATACCAGCTTACCTCTGAACCTCCTCCTCAGACTCCACAAACCAAAATGGGTGATTTATAGGAGTCGGAGGTGTTGAATATGAGAAAGAAAAAAAAATCAGGGAGCCTTATCTGATAAAACATACATACTAGGAACATAAAGCATAAAGACATACACATTATGCATATTTTCCTGACTCTACAATACTCTCTGACTCGGGCCCAACTCACTGTTTAAGAACAACCAAAACACAGGGATTTTAGAATGGAAATGCTCTACTCACCCTTTTGAAAGCTGTATTTTTTAAGTTATGTTTAGGGCACATAAATGTAGTAATTCTATGATATGAAAAAAAGTCTATCCACCTCAATGAATACCTATTATAAAGAAGGTTAGTAAGAACAGAACACTTTCTTCATAATAAAAGATATTTCAAATTTGATTTACAAATACGGTATCTGAAATTAAATGTATCTGTATACAGATGAATAAAGAGGAAGTATTACAAAAATCAGTTTGTAGTATTTTTATTAGGAACAGAAAGGAATGTCACTGAACTCTTAGCAAATTTTAATAAGAACACATTTTCCACATTTTTGTTTATTTTAGAGGAATTATTTTGATGTGCCTGAAAATGAGGAATTAAGAGCCCTAAATAGATTAAGTAAGGTACAGTGTAGGCATTTGTTGCTTCAAGTTTCACCATACTGTTTTGCAAGGCACTCCATTCATATTTATGGTAAAATGTTTCAAGAGGAAAATGTATGTAAAGCTAGTATCCAAAAGTCAGAAGGAAAACTTCATACCTCTAGGATATCTTTTGTAAGGCAGGACCCCTTTGTCCGAAACTTGAAGAGGTTATGGATCCCAAAAAGTTCTCCTTGATGTTCCTTTGATCCTTGTACTGCCTCAAAATATCGTTTGGCATTTTCACTTCCAACTACTGCACAGTGAAGTTGCTAAAACAGAATAACGCAAGGGATTTCAGAACTAAATCAAATTAAATCTCAGCATTTCCTGACATTTTCAGTATATATGCAGCTTTAATTAGAGGAGGCAGAAATCCCTAAGGAAAGATATTTTGTTTTATTTACCTGGCAGATGTTGCCATTGGTATATAATATTAATCTGACTAGTTTTACTGAATAGGAAAGCAAAAAAACAAAACAAAAATTCTTAAGACTCCTCTTTCATTGTTCTATGCCTAACACTGGAAACTTGGTAAATAGCTCTTGAGTATGAATACTTGGCTGCATCATGACTGTTTACAAATAATTCTTTTTTAAAATATTTAAATTATTGCTATTCCTCATTTACATTACAGAGTGCAAAAGAAAATGGTTACTGAATCACCAAGTTAAGCTGGAAAATTTAAAATTTTGATCCTCTCAGATTAAGTGGAATGTACAAATGACTAATAAGGGCCACAACTGTGCTAGAAAAAGTTAAGTAAATAGCACATTAGATAAAATTTAAACATTGTTGAAATCAGACAGGTCTAGCTGTGCTTAAAATGACATCAAGTGTTCAGTACAAATGTAACTGACATCCTTTGACATGAACAGCAGGAAGAACGCCAAAATGATGGCTTTTACTAGACCTATAAAAATTTCTGTAGCTCTGTCCTTAGAAAGTCGGTAGCCTTTGAGGGCTACACTTAATGCTGTTTCTAGTACTCCACAGTTGCTTTCAAAGGAGAAGTATACCTTTGAAATATGAACATCAGCAGTCAAAAAGGCAAACTATAGCTGGATAGAGCCCTAACTTTACTAGGTGGAATGTACTATTTTTCTAGTAACACAGCAGTAGGCATGATCACAGTTAAGGTTGCACCACAGATTTCAGATTAAGTAATTTATATTGTTTAATTAATTTTATACTTTTGTTCTCTTTTTATAGTCTCAATCACTGTTTGTTGCACACGGGCTAACCCCCCCCAACTGTTCCACTAATAAAAAATAATAAAATAATGCCCTCAATATTTGATCTTTAGACAATTCAACACAAAGCATTACATTTAGACTATTTTTCAAAAAATCAATTACATATATTAAAACACTGACTAAATACAGGGTAGACACTTTATAAGTCTAAGATGCACTTGCACACTTACAGAGAAAGCCACATGTTCAGATGCTATCATGTTTGTATGTTTTCATTAAACAGTCACAATAGGTTTTTATGCTTTTCATCAACACTTCCTGAAAATCTCACAATACACTAGGAAAACTGTGTGCACAATTTGGTGCTCAACTGTGAATGAGGGGAATGCAATTCAAACCTAGATTTAAAAAAACAACTATGCATTTCCAATGATTTTTTTCTGTAGATTAATTCTATGTAAAATATACTTGGCTAATTAGACAAATTTTCAAGTAAAGTTCTGGATAATCAGGTTAAAATTTTGAGCATTTCTATCAATGCAGACATAAGATTTGTAAGTTACTCACATCCACATGCAAAAGCATACACATGGGCAAATAAATCAGGTTTGCACATGCAATTCAGTTAGGTACCAGTGTACCTCTTCAGAGATACAAAGGAGTTTGCAAACTAGTGTCTGCTTATTTTCAAAGAATGAATGAAAATCTGAGCTTTAGATTTGCAGGTTTTAATTGACTATTCTTATAGTAAAAAGCCAGCTGTTCAAAGTTATTTGCACACAGCTGTATGCACACTTATGAGCCCAGCTTCATCAGGGCTGGGCAAGAGCCTGTCAGCGGGCTGAATCCGGCCCACCAAGCTCTTTCATTCAGCCAACGCAGCAGCTCTCAGCCCGGCCCCCTAATGCATTGCCTGAGACCTGAGAGGCGCTACCCTTTTCACTTGCTTCTATTTAAAGGGCTTGCACCTTCTGGACAGCTGCTAAGGCATGAGCCCTTTAAATACTAGCAGTTGAAAGAGCTCACAGCCCCCACAGCCCCGCTAACACATTGCCTGGGAGCTGCAGGGGAGGTGCAAACCCTTTCAACTTCTCCTATTTAAAGGCCCCCTCCCTTCCACCCAAGACTCTGCCCCTTTCTCCTGAGTCCCCACCCCTTCCACCCACAACCACTTCAAAAATTATTGGCCACCCCTGAGCTACATGAATAGGTGCCTGATTGGACAGAGTGTAAACAGTCTTCCCCTTTCCCCAGTACATCAGGGTTTTTTGCATGCATACAGTAGTAACATGTATATGTATATACACAATTCCATGCACAGACCTGTGCAAGTCTGGACCTAAATATTTCTGATAAAATTAAAACAATCCTTTGAGAGAACTTTACAAAGCTGATAGAAAAAAATGCCTTATACTGTACTAACATATCTGTAAAGTCACCTTAAAAATTCTTGTACATAGAATCATAGGACTGAAGGGAACCTCGTGAGGACATCTAGTCTTGTCTCCTGCACTCATGACAGGACTAAATATTATCTTAAGCATTCCTGACAAGTGTTTGCCTAAGCTGTTATTAAAAGTCTCCAATGATGTACGTAAAATAGAATGTAATTTTCTTCATGATGCTTTTAAGTAAGGCTTCCCAACATGCATTTAATTAGCATTTCAGATAATTACTGAAATGGAGATAGGAATACATGATATTTTAAAAACATGTTTACTGATGTTTAAAAGGTTGACAATGGAGGTAGATCTAAAAATTGACCTATTTGACAGTGTTCCTCACTGTAAGGCCTTAGCTTCCAGATCTTTCCATCTGTTCATTTTTCAAATTGATCACTGCTACTAGTCAGAAGAAAACTTCAAGATACAATAAAACCATGCGACATTGTGAAAGGAACAAAATACAGTAGTATACACATACTAGCATTAATGGAAAATACAAGTTTTCAGAAAATTGTGTACACTTGAAGGGGAAAAACCCACCATGCTAAGTCTTTCCAGAATAGAGTACAAAAAACAACAGATGTTAGTTCTTAAATAAATGCTAATTAATTATTCATGCTTAAAAAAATACAGTGATTTCCTTTTTAAAATTAGGTTACTGGTACATAGCAGAACTCTGCTAGTTCATTCACAGTACATTTACCAGAAAATTTTCACTTAAGAAAAAGTAAACAGTGGGGGGGAAAATGAAGTGAGGAACTAGTGACTTTCTGCTGCTGTTCTAGGGATGGACACAATCCATGCATGTGATTTCATTTCTCAGGCCTTCTATTCAGAAAGTAGACACAACCCCTACTCTGCCCCCTGATGTTCTCAAACTGTCCTGAAACAAGACTAGGACAAGATGAACTAGGAGAAGGAAAAATCCTTCTTATGAATTCCCATGGCCCTGTTGGTCATCACAATCCATAGGAGGGAAGAGGAAGTCATTGGGCCTCCTTCGAAGTATGATATCATCAAGCAGCCATTATTGTCCAAGCTGTTATACTGGCAACGGGGATTGTCCCAATTCAGCTCTACTTCTCCTCCTCCCTCCCCCAGAATGAACACTTAAATCCATTTAGCCCAGCACTCCCCAAACTTTGGAAAAGTAAGACCCACCCTTCGGGAAAATGAATCTTGACTACCTTCAATCAAATCATGTTTTTAAATGTTATTGTATTGTCTTGTGCAGGCGCACTGAAATTTAAAACTTGCTCTTCCTTTTTCATTTTAAGAAATGGCATTCAATACTGGATGTCACAGATCTTTAGAAGAGATACTTACTCGCCTTTCTCACATGCTTTAAGTGCTGAAATAGGTAACAACACCTGCATTTAAAGTACCAGCATTGACCTAAATTTGCCCACTGAAATAAATGGGGTAGTTTTTCCTTGCCATGTGCATAAATTAACATTGCTCATCATAAAGCCAAGATACGGTCATATTTGTTATGTCAGCTTTCACTTTCAGGCAGCCAGCCGAAAATAGTAATTGTCTAATGTGTACCGTGACACAGCGTGAATGTTACCTGTTTGTAAACCTGCCGTAAGTACATCATCTCCTCCACTGTCCCCAAGGATATCAATCTGAACACTTTCACATCTCTGCACTGGCCAATCCTATAGGCTCTACAAAGACAGAGATTTGAAGAATACTGGGTTATTAGCCAACATATGAGCTCCTTTGGAGACAAATAAAATCCTAATTCCAATAAAAAGGAAATATTATAAGCTTAAATAGAACTTCCCTAGAAGATAAGTTTTTACCCAGCTCACATTTTCTCTCTTTAGGGCCCTCTTTTCTTTTCTCCATAAATCTCCATAACTCTAAACCTAGCAACAGATAGTTTTCAGAAACCACAGAAGAGATTTACTGAATGTCAAGACATCAGAGAAATATGAACTTGACAAAGATAGTGCTGTGAAAGTCTATTCTCACAAGGACCACACTGCTGCAAGATCTTAACATTTTTCCATTTGTTGAGTGGGAAGGGAGAAAGAGAGGTCTTCCTGGACGTATCTGAAAATAGAAGAAAATCCTCTCCACATTGTTGAAATACAAAATCAGAGAGGTGCTAAAATTCACAATATAAAATAGGATTGAATAAAGTATGTATTTGTACCTATCAATATTCAGTTGCTTTATAAATTTTAAAGTCTCCTTGGAGTATTTACTTAGTTATCTAAAAGTATTTTCATGAGCTGCATATGAAATGCTATCCTATAGTTTAGAATGCCTAGAAGGAAAACACTTCTAAGATTCCTGCACATGTTACCACATCAAAATATCAGATATTACACTTAATGCTGAAAAGGGACATCTCTACATTTCAGAAGCTTGAAAATAAGAATACAACTATTTTTCTTCAGCAATTTTGTTTTTCTCAACACCACTTTTGAGAAGGATTGAGTAGGATTGGTTACTATAAAGGTAGATAATATAAAAAAATGTAAACAGGCTAGCAGTGATCATTCCAGGGTCAGGACAACTGCCATCGGGCTACATGTCCACTTATTTTTTTAAAAAATGCAACACTATCTCAGCATTGTCCTGTGCCTCTTTCTTCCAGTGATGTCACAATTTGAAAAGTAGGAAATAAATAAAATTAAAATTCAGAGTTAAAGGATTTGGGGAAATTCTCACTTTTTTAAACAATAAGCCAAGTAACTTAATGCTAAACAAATTATTAAGAGGCATTTGTAAATTTAAATCTGACATAGCCAAGATCAGATCGTGTTTAAGAATATCTGATTGTTTAGGCAAATTTGCATAAGAAAATCAATTTCCAAAATGAAAACAAAAAGAGTACTATATCTATCAAAGTTTTAGTATTGAGACTTTACCTGTCAATGGCTTGAAGATCATTTGCTGGATTCCATGTTGGATCAAACAATATAACAATATTGGCTCCCACAAAATTGAGACCCAGTCCACCAGCCCTTAAAAAAAACCAGAGTGAGTAAGTTCTCAGACTGCAAGCAAAGGAGTTAGGTAAGACCTCTTTTTAACTCCAATTAAATGGTTTCTAGTTCTGGATCTATTTAACCAAAAATAGGCTTACTAGGAATAGGCTCCGGTTTTTTCTCTTTCCAAACATAAAATTAAGCAGCATTATACTGACACTGGTAGCAATGGCAAGAGCTTTATTTACAAAGCACAATAGCCTAAATGATCTAATAATCATGATTATTACAATGAATAACAAATAGTAGGTCAAATTGGAGGTAGACTATTATAACCTATCCAACTACAAATAGCTGCTCCCAACTTGATATAATAAAAGCAACGCCCAACTATGTGCTTCATCCCCTTAACACTCTTAGGCCTTGACTACACATACCTGCACCGTCGATATACTTCAGCTACACAAATAGCATAGCTGAAGTCGACATGCTCACCACAGCATCTTGCATGTGGTAAGATGGGGATGCTCTCCTGTTAATGCCAGCTACTCTTCTAACCTTGATGGCAGCATTCTCAGAGATCGATTTATCGTGTCTGCAGCAGACACAAAAAAATCGACAACCAGTGGATAAATTGCTGCTGCATTGATCCACCACAAATTGTAAACAAGGGCATATTGAACAATATAAGCCAAATCCTCAGCTTCAACATATCTATGCCAATTTATATCAGCAACAATTCTAACCAATGAGACAGCAAGAGTCTTTACTCGGGACAGGTTTTTTAAGTAGAAAGAGATTTACTCCAGAGTTTGCACTAGTTGTGTTTCTTGAATCCCAGGGAAATGGGTTTTGGCTACATGACTTAGGAGAAAACATGACATAGCTGGGAGAGGCATTACAAACTACTAGATTGGCAGTCCTGGCATGACAAAAAAAGTATTATAGTCTATGGGTGTCTGTTTTTCAGTCAAACTATCAAGAAAGCTAAGTAAAAGCACAGAAAAATAAACAAAGAGAAAACATTACTAATTTCTGATGCAGTCCTTTTAGTTAGTGGATATGGACAATATTTGCAAGAGTAATTGTAAGAAAGCCCTATTAAACGTGAATATATTGGACTTTGGGGGAATAGTTAGGATCAACGTGATGGCTACATCTTCCAGAACACCTTAACAACTCAAAAATGTTATTCAAACAACAAAGGCCCCAATCCAGCAAGCCCATTAAGCATGTGCTTAACTTAACAATTCCTGTATTCAAGATAAAAGGCTTACTCACTGACTTAAAGTAGGATATATGCTTAAGTGGTTTGCTGGACTGGCACCAAAGTGAGAAGTAGTCAAGTTTCAGGAGTATTTCTTGGAACTCTTTAGTACAGGCTTAGCTACACCTAATCCCTCCAAAAAAGAAATGAAAATTTCTGGAAAGCGTCTGGAAGCAAAATGACTGTATCCACTGTGTTAGTATCTGAGAGACTGTTTTAGGTGAGCTTTGATTTCAAACATGGTATGTGTTTGATTTTGCATTTTCCCCCGCAGATCCAGAAAGCCACGTCAGCACATTCTGTATATGGCGTGATCAGACAGCTGGTAGTCATTAAGACTAGATCCAGCAGAAATGCTAAGGAGTTTCAAGAATCTCTCTAACAGTATCTTTTGTTCAGGATGTAGACGGTAGATATAGTTTAAATAATTAGAAGTAGAAAGAGTTAATCAAATATCATCCGTACCTATTTGACTGATGTAAGCAGCGAGAGTAAGGTAACGTGTATGTATGACAAAACGATCATCACATCTTGAATGGATACCATTCTTAATTGATGACTGTCTTTCTTGACAAGATTATATACTCCAGAAGGCTTATACAGTACCGACAAGATCAATGATAGTTACTCCAAAAATTTTAGAACATGTTCACAATGAGAAATCTACATGCTCTCAAAGAGACACTCCCAAAATATGGAAAACGTTTACCCATTTTTAAAGCATATATTTAAAAGAGTTTGTTGTGGATTCTTTTAAGCTAAAGTAAGGTGGTCAGAAAGGGTTGAGCTATTTCATTAATTCATTTCCTTACACAAAAAATTGGTGGGAGGCATCGCCTTATGGTCTTAGCACAATCCTTGTTAATATAATTAAAGTTGTGGCCTTTTTCTTTCAAATGTGGGGTAGCTTTGGGTTAATTACATTGAGAAAGGGAGAGGATATGGGAACTTGCCAACCTAAATTAAGGTTTCCGGAGCATGAGCATTGTCAAAGTTTGAAATACTGAATTAAAATGTGTGTTTCTTAGAATCCTCCGCTGTATTTTGGAATTTTGGTACTTTTCTTATTAGAGGATGGAATTCAGTTGCTCTTACCAATCCCTGCAATCAGACAAAAATAAGTCAACATGTTTTTCTAATTGGTTTAATAAAAAAAAAAAAAAAGTATCTGAAATCTGAAATATAAAGTACACTTCAGATTTCATTAGTGGAAATAACAGACTAAGTCAGAGGAGAGAAGACTAAGCAGGATATTTAAAAGAGTAAAAATTTTGTAAAATTATTAGTTACGCTACAATGTTTCAGGAAACAAGGCCCCCACAATGCCTTCATAAACAGAATGTACCTATATTTCAGATGGCACACTATAAATGAATAAATTTAAAATGGGTAATATTCTAAAGCAGATGTTTAAATTAAACCGAATTATAAGAGATCTCATGGTTCAGATGGCTCAGCCTAACACATTTACTTCTTTTAAGGATCTTGCACCATTGCCTGACAAAAAACCATTATTTTTCAAGAGTTCATGGTATTCTAGGACTGCACATTGGATCAAACTAATGGTCTATTTACTTTGTATTCTGTCTCTGTGGTTAGTACCACAATCTTCAGAAGTCAGAGAACAACATGCCAGAGGGAAATTTCTATGGAGGCAGTTAGTAATTAATTCTATTCACAGAACTGTCTGATCCTTTCTTGGTTCATAAACTGTCTCAATGTCACTTTGTGGCTGAGAGTTCCACAAACAAGATTACAGAGTACATGACAAATTCCTTCATCATTTTAAAGTCTGTCATCTTTTAATTGGATGCTTCTTTTTTACTTGTATTACCAGAAAGGACAGTAACAGCACCTGACTAACCTAGTAATTTTATACACTTTCTATTGTGCGCTATAATTTGTCTAATATAAAAAGTTTAATATGAGGAGAGATTTAAAATATTAGAACTATTTATATCCTCACATCATGAACCATCTCATAGCCATTCTGGATTTTTTTTTCTTCCCCTCTTAC
The DNA here is from genome assembly GCA_019425775.1 of Rafetus swinhoei. NCBI lineage: Eukaryota > Metazoa > Chordata > Testudines > Trionychidae > Rafetus > Rafetus swinhoei. The sequence continues at coordinate 88,108,059 of CM033427.1, forward strand.
CTTCACTTATCTCAAAAAAGGAAGTGGCAAGGACAAAACAACAATGTATATTATAATATTTTCATTATTCTTCTCCATCTCTTATTTTATACAACCTAACATCTTTTTTTTTTTTGCTTTTGAACTGTAGATGCAAATTTTACAATAGTTTCATGAGGCAATACACTTAATTTTGAAACCATTAATAGGAGAGGTTGGCTAAAATTATTTCCAGTACATATGACACTGCAAATTATTTCATCCCCATCACTACTTAATTTTCTGGCTTCATATCTGGATTAATATTCCACTTCAATAAAGAGTAGCTCAAATTTCTGGTCTGTTTGCATACTCAGGAAGACATCATTGCACTGCATTGAAAAGGTTTTTTTCATTACCAACAGGATAAGAAAGTTGCATTTTAAAAGAAATCTTATTTTGAAAAATATTAGAAATACCAAAAATCTACAGAAAAGCCCAAAGTCTACAATGGAACACATATTTCCATGTTGTGAATTTCCAGTTTCTACTGAAACTTTTCAAGCTTTGGGGATACAAACAGACTTTACAACCTTCTTGAGCCATTCCCTTCAGACCTCATGGCACTTGCACGCATCACCGCCAAAACCAAAGAGAGAAAAAACCTGCAGATCGTGACTGTTATATGATCCAATAGCCAATCACATGTGAATTACAAGACACTCTGTCCATTTCACAGCACTACTTGCTAAGTATGTGAGCTCTATAAGGTAGAAGCTTAGTAGGTCAGCTTTACTTCAAAAGTTATTAGAATTGAGAGTCCTGAAAAGAATGACACAGAATGTTTTAGTTCAACCAGCTTGGCTGCAAAGATTCTAAATTACATGAGACTTTGTAGAAATATAAAGTAATGGGGCATGTCTATAAGAACAAACAAAATACATTACATACTAACTACATTCCTTTATATACTAACTATTTTTGGTATTTTCACATATATAGATATTTTACATGTCCCTCATTACTCTAGCAGCCGAGAGCCTCCCATTTACTTTAAAAATGTTCTTTGTCTTTCTTAGCTGTCATCAAGAAGATGATTTAGGATTTTTTTTTTAAAACGAATCAATTTTGGAGCACGTGGAGATTAGCATGGGAAAGCTGAGGTAGACCACTGGATTTAATATTTGGCTTTGAAGGAGGGGATATTAGTAGTTATTTCTTCCAGCATGATATATTGGAACTTTGGAACGGGGCTGTCCATAGTCCAAATGTTGTAGTTCGCTCCCCTTAAAGTAAGTTGTGTCCTAGTCATTACAAGCTGACAGCTCTACTACTTGAGTTTGTAACTCCTGCACAACATAACACTACTTCTCATGAGATTTACAACTTGAGCTTGTTTGCTGCCAGAACCAGCAATAACTCTAAGCATAATAGCCCATATTTATTCCTCTCCCAAGACAAATTCTTCTGCCAGCACAGGCTTAAAGTCTAATGAAAAAGATACTTCTGTCAAGAAGCTTTTAAAAGTGACAACAGATAGCACATGGACATATGTGCCATAAATCATACTTGTTTCTTCCATAGAATGTTCAAGTGACTGATCTTGTAATCTTTAACAATCTACAGCTACTGGTCTCCAGAAATTTATAAGCTCGGTAGGAATCATCCATATTACTTATAACTTGTCCAATAGGTTTTTGAAAGTCAGAATATCCACAAGATTACGTTCAAAACTACAGGATGAACCTCTAGTCTGGCACATTCTGGTCCTGCAACATCTGTGGTCCGGCATGATTTTAGTTAGCTGGATGTTCACTTATGGGTGTGACCAAGTTTCCCGAAGTCCCATAAAGTTTGTTTACAGCCATCAGTCCTGCTCTCAGTGTTCAGTGCTGTTTTTTAGCTCTAATTTACCCATAAATGTCTTCTAAGAGGCCAGTAAGCAGTGGAATAATGCTGTTAGATTATATTGACCTCCTGTGATTCGGCAAATTCTCTGGTTTGGTACCAGTCAGGTTCCAAAGGTGCTAGACTAGAGAGATTAAACCTGTAGTATTTAAAACAAATTTGAGGATTTAAGATCAAGTTGTTCCAGAGATACGATTTTAAAAGTAAAGTTATATTTATTGAAATACCCCTTTTTTTTCAAAACCATACTATTCCATTAAAATGTATGTCTCTAAAGATACATTTTGGGAAAGGATGCAGAAGAAACTTCAGGCAGAATGGATTTATTTCCCCAGAACATAAGGTAGAATACAAATTTGGAAACTGTCACTGTTTTAACAATGAAGTCCTTACTATTGCTTCATAATTCATTAATTGTATAAAAAGATGCTTTTTCTCTGAAGTTGTATGTTGATTGTACCACTGTGATAAAATGACAAAAATCAAAGCCACTGTATTGAGAACTCGCTCTTTGTTGTTAGATGCATTTTTGCACTCAAAAGAAAGTGCAGATGGATGTCAGAAATCATCATTTGACTCTTTGAAAGCTAAGACTTTCAGAATACATACACGTTGACTGCGAGCAGTAAGCCAAAAACTTTGCAAGAAACTATGCAGAGAAAAGTATGATCCAATTCTGTCAAGTTATTACGTGTTTAGAAATAAATAATATACTGAAAAGTGCCATCAACCAGATGACTGCACAAAAGATCTTGGTTTGGTGTGCCTGCACTCTGATTTAAAGAAGACCAAAAACCTCAGTACAGTGCTACTAGGATACAGTACCTTCAGATTTCCAAAGAGAGTTACAAAAGACTCTGATGTGTTTGATTACTTTATCTCAGGAAAACAGAAATGCATTAATTTCTGTTGTATAATGTGTGTGCGTTGAACTACACTTTAAGAATCACAGAGAGTACCATTTTGTTTCTCCTAGGAACGTATGCCATGCTGCAAATTATTCCAGGCATGTTTTTCACAAATTTACTCAGTGACATGTGAAACATTATATACAGCTCTACATAGACAAGATAAACATAAGTTAAGGGTAAGTGAGAGTAAATTGCCCATTAAGTAAGACTCCATTTCCATTCCATTCTTAATTGAATTCTCTATTTCATAATACAGAATTTATAAGATCATGTGGATTAAACTAACACTAAAGTGTTTAAAACAAATAAGGTTGATAGAACATTCGCTGTAAGTAGAAAACCTTTTATGCTATATCTACATGACAACAGAAAGTCAACGTAAGCTACACAACTCCAGCTACATTATTCATTAATCAATGTAACATTAGTTAAGTTATTGCAGGCTCTACATCACAGGGAGTCAATGGGGGAGTTTCTCCTGTCAATTTTGCTTACTCTTCTACTCCAGGGTACAGTAACAGGATCAATGGGAGAGTGATCTGTGACTTAACTAGATCTGCTAAATCAACCTCCAGTGGATCGATCTCAGAGCATCAATCTGGGCTATAGTATAGATGTAGACTTAGAACAGTACAGTTACAGTAACTCCCAGAAGGGTTAGCTCCTGTAATAGATGTTTTTCTTTTAATTTTCTGTTCACTTAGAAGGGTCAAAAATTGCTTATCCTTTCTTATTCAAAAAGTCCCCTGAAATCACTGGCCAGATAATCTAATTAACTGAGATTATGCTCAGCAAAGCAAGAGTGCATCACTACCCCCTTGATTCTTGCTTATGTGCCTGACCTGTGAATGTGCCTGACCTATGAATGTGCCACCTGACAATGGTCTTAAAGGAACTATGATGGCTGAGCACAGCCAGAATTTATCATGCTCTGGCCTCTCCACCTCGCTGCTCCCAGCATGCACCCATGTAGAAACAGCAGCAAAGGAGACAGTTATATCAGTTCTACACCCACAGGAGTTTCTCTACAGCTAGGGATTAGCAGGAAGCATCCACACCTTTTGCACCACTGCCTGGGCGCAGTAGTCAGCTGAGCTAAAAGATAAAGGATTATGTAACTAAATCAGAAAGACAAATATGGATTGAAACACTATTTTCATAATTTTTGGCTGAATGTGTACATCCCATTAATAATCTATTCCAACAGAATTCACTATTCATCATAAATTGATGAAAAGATTCCTTTCTGGTGTATAGAATGAGTAAGATTTTATAGCATGATAGAGCAGTGTTTCTCAGACACACTTTGAGAAAGCTGCTACTGGGGCACTCCAGTTTGTTTACTTACTGGCTCCACCACCACAGAGCCTCATGGCTCCCACTGTGTACAGTTTGCCGTTTGCAGCCAAGGGGAGCCGCAGGATGCAGCGGTCTGGGCCATACTGCTTCCTGCAGCTCCCCTTGGCTGTGAACAGCAAACTGCAGCCAATGGGAGCCATGAGGCTGCGTCACTGTGGAGCTGGAAAGTAAGCAAACCAGAACAGCCTGTTAACAGCTCTCTCAAAGTGGATCTTCGGCCCACTTTGAGAAACACCGTTTTAGAGGTAAGTGGTTTAAGGGGCAAGGATTAAGAAACTGGGCTCTAACTGCACATATAAAAAGCTGAGTGTAAAATGTAACTGACAAATGTATGGCTTTACATGCATTCACTATGCACACATACATTAACTCACATGCTATTACTGGTTTTGCACACACAACTTAAGAGCTTAGTTTTTGAAAGTTTGTCTCTTTAGGAACAATTTATGGTTCCCCACCATCTTTGGCTAGCCAAAGATTTAAAACCATCACTCACCAGTTTGAAATCTCAACAAACCCAGTAAGGAAGGGAGTGAAGAGATGTGAAGAATAAATTTAAGTGTTATGACACATTTCTACTATAGTAATCTTAATGCAAGATGGATGCAGCTGACACCACACTCTCATAATTTCTTGACAATAACGTTCTTGCTCCTCCTCCAGGAAGTACCACCACCCAAGATCAATCAAGTGAATGCACAGTAACTTTACTACACGTCTCTAAGTATGTAGGTGAAAGCTGACACGCAATACAAATTAAATTCCCTTACATTGTAGAAACAAGGCAAATATTAACATCTTGCATGCTATTGAACTCTCTCACTATCTTGACCCGGTCCTCTGATTTTGTATTTCCATCAAGTCTTCGGTAGTCTAGCCCAGATGCCATACAGTACTGTTCCAGCACATCTAGCAACTGACAAAAAAAGACGGGGGAGATCAGGTATTATTGGGTGTATTTCAAAATAAGCATTGTAGCAACCACAGAAATCAGGTATTCTGAATAGCATTTCTAATAGCCCACAGACCATTTGAAAGCATAAATGTTTCTCACTGTTGATACTTAACATCCTTTCCCTGCTATTCTCCAAGACACAATTGGTTTCCTACTGTGGCATCTAAACCCTTATATTTTCACTTTTTTAAATTGAAAGCAACACAAGATACAAAATTAAAGCAGAGATCTTGAATTGTCACTGTCGATAATCTTTTATGCTGGCATGCCAAGTATTTAGTTAGATAATCTTGTGTTATAGTTTGTATCATTTCAGAAAGCACATTAGACCCGAACAAGAATATCACATGCAGGGCTTACGCTTCACTGCATTGTTAGCTTGATGTATAACTTGAACATTGGTACTAACACAACTCCCACTTACAACAAATGTCTAGCTCAAATTAAGATATGCTTTACACTCAAGATAGCCTGCCCACTGTAGACTGTGAGTTGATGCATCAGTGAGGCTGACGCTTGATGCCAATGCATTGGGGACTTTTAAATCTGCTCTCCCACTATGAAATCTGGTCTTTTGTGCAGCTTTTACTCTACATTATACAGAACACATGGGAGACATCAGTGTTTCTCAAACTGGGGGTCCTGAGCCAAAAAGGAGTTGCAGGGGGTTGAAAGGTTACTTAGGGAGGCTGTGAATTGCCACCTTTACTTCTGCACTGCCAGTAGAGCTTGGCAGCCACAGCACAGCAGCTGACAGCCACGTGCCCAGTTCTGAAGGTGGTGCCTTGCCACCAGCATAGCAGAAGTAAGAGTGGCAAAGTCATGTCATGCCACCCTTACTTCTGTGCTACTGCCTTAAGATCTAGGTAGCCAGAAAGTGGCAGCTGCTGAGGGCCCAGCTCTGCAGGAAGCAATGCAGCAGTAAGGATGGCAGTTAACACACAATGCCATCTTTACTTCTGTGTGATGGCTGGTGGCAGATCTGCATCCAGAGCTGCGCTCCCAACTAGCAGCCACTGCTGCTCTCCATCTGCCCAGCTCTGAAGGCAGTGCTACCGCCAGCAGCAGGGAAGTAGTAAGGGTAGCTGTACAACTCCTCTCCCCCCACAACAACCTTGCGACTCCTTTCCCACAACTCCCTTTTGGGTCAGGATCCCTACAATTACAACACCATGAAATTTATATATCTGAAATAATGAAATATAAAATTTAAAAATCTTATGACCATGAAATGGGCCAAAATGGGCCATGAATTGATAGTGAGTGGAGATAACTAACATTCCAGTGAAGACAGGTCCAAAGAAGAAAGGAGATTACTTGATTTGTCCTTGCCACTGTCCTTGAGATAACATAAGGTTTCAAGGTATTTTCTTTAGTACTGTACATTGTCCATATCAACACTATTTCCCATAGTTCATGTGAGAAAGAAAATATGGTCGACAGCTGCTCATGTCCCATGTGCTTTATGCCTCAGGCCTTATTGCTGAGGTCAGTCATGATGCAAGTCATATGGAGCTCACCTTGGTGGAAAAGGAGAAGAGAAGAACTTTATCTTTGTTTTTTCTGAAATGATTTAAAAGCTGCTGAAGGACCTGGAAATGAACCACAGAACAGCAATCAACTGACTTCATCCCCAGTACACCTCATACATATACACTTACGTTTTCTAACTTTAAAAAGAATAAGTTGTAATTGTGGTCTGTATTTAATACAATTTTCTAAGGAGAGGAGTAACTAATTGCAGGTTTTGCAAGCCTAATATAATTTCCACATATCATAAATGTCACTACAATAATAAAGAAGATTCTAAATTAAAAAGCACACACTTTTAATAAACTCCTTCTCATGAATGCATTATGAGAAGGTAGCTTTAAAGTATCACACTAACAAAAGTTAAGTTCTGAAAGAGCTATTTGTATCTTTCAAGTTATCCTTTAACTAACAGTCTACAAGGCTGTAACAAACACTACATGTCTACTGTACTAACTTGGGTTGTTTGTTTGTTTCTTTTAAATTAATGAATCTGTGGAACAGGTCTAAACTTATTTAAGTTTGCTACACTACCTCTAAGTTCAAAACTTCTTGGAACTTGTCTTCTGAAAATAATCAGTCAGATGTATGCCCCTCTGCCCCTCCTCTTTTCTATTGCTCTGTTTACTGTAGGCCCCAGCTTCCCAGACTCTGCACAGACCTTGAAATGCCAATAATCCGCCCACACACAATGTTCTTCTGGTAGGGAAGCAAATAATCCAGGCCTTGCGTATAATAGTGATACAGTTATTTTCAAAAGAAGCATGTCCACATCTGGCAATGGCAGTTTCAGAGTGCCATGCAGAAGCAATACACAAAGGGGAAAAGGAATTTTCTCCACCATGTATGTAACCTTCTCCCACTGGGCAATAAATATTTAAATACATGTATTTATTCAGCGAAAATTACTTAAACTCTTACAAATTTCTACTCAGATTTCACTAAAAGTGTAACCACTCTTCTGGATAACTGTAACTGGATAACAGTTCTTGAACAAAAATACTAATATCACAGTCATAACACTTCCTATATTGTACTGTCATTCAATTACTGGGTAAATAAGAGGCACAAATCAGATAAAGTTGAATGTTTTCCATGTGTAACTATAATTTGTAAGTTACTCAATAGACAAAATAGGCCTTATTTTACCAAAAAAACCACAAAATATATTATTGCTAAATGTTTTATGTTTGAATTTTGTGTAATTACATTAAGAAAGAGGACAAAAAAATTAGCTGCAAGTTTAAGCCGTAATAGGAGTGTCTTCTGTAATATTATTATTAGAGTGATACATTTGGTCACAATTCCCTACAGGAAACAAATACACTCAGTTTGTTTAAACAAAGTGAATCAATGTCATGTCTCCTGGGATTTTAGGTATTCTGGAATATAGTTGCACTTATTTCACAAACCAAATTTGTTTTGTGCTAAAGAGAAACAAAAATATATGTTTCCACAATGGAATACTATTTTAAAAGATAGGTGTTTTGAAAAAACACAAACTGGGTTAGCACATGCAAGCAAAAACAATGTTACAATTAATATATATTTTTTCAGTATGGTATGCATGGATTTAACTCCCATCAGGATTATTAGAAGTCCTAAAATTAAATTACCATATAGCAAATTGATATTTACCTTTAAGATTTCAACTACAAACTATATTGTGTACAGCTGCCAGTCTTGCTTTTGATGTTTTAAAGACAGAAACACAGATGTTTAGGACCAGAAGGAACCTCAAGGGGTCATCTAGTCCACTCGCCTGCATTGAGGGCATGACTAAGTTAAATACCAGCTTCATTTTATAAACCACCCGTCATCCCAAATTATGCCTGTTTTATTTTTATTTACATGGTACTCCTGCAGACATACTTGCACTTTTCTGCTAAAATAAAGAAGAAAATAAGAAGCCAGTAAAATCCGTGTGTTAATCAGAGGTATATATTCCTAGGAGATATATACTTACTAAACAGAAGCTTTCAAGAAGTTGCAAATAATGGATTTTTATGGAAGTATTATAAAAACAGTTCTAAAATTCCAGTTTATTTCTGACAGGTATTTAATATATTTTTATTTGAAAGTTATTTACAGTGAACATTGGCAGACTACTATTACTCACAATCTGAAGGAAACTGATAGAGGAATTAGACAAAACAAGGTTTTGGTGCATGCGATTATGCACTGCACAACTCAGAGAGCTATGTAACCATTGTATTTCACCACTCTTGCTCCCCCTCCAAAAAGTCAAGGGTATTTTTGTGTAGAACACCATTTACAAGCATGAAATCTACAACCACTGTACTTCAAAAATGACAAGTCACTTTCCTTTCATTACACAATTTTCACTTCACAAGCAAGGTGTACTGGATTCTCACAATACATTGTCAGGCATTATTTCTTGAATGTTCAATTACACCACATCTAAATAAATGGTTCTGTGTTATATTTATTGACAAAAAAGTATGAATGGGTGAAATTCACCCTATGACAGAGGATCTAGGCAAGATTCACTAACACACCATATAAGCTCTATAGCTGGGCTGCAAATGAGGCAGGTCAAATAAAGCATCCAGCAGGGAAGTATCCAACCCCTGCATATTGCAAGTGGGTTTCTACATCCCCTCTGAAAAAGACAGAGCAGCTCAACACGGGTAGGCTGGTCTTAGTTGGATCCAGTGGCCCAAAACACATATGAAAGGACATGGTAGAGGCTGCTTTTTCAACTTTAACTGTATTTCTACAAAGTGATATACCAAAAGCAGAGGGGACGAATTACAAGTCCTGTGGAATACGTATGCATTCTTGCACCCATAGCAGCTGCACTGATGGAAGCACAAATGCAGTTCTTCCACTCCCTGAGATATACACCAAAACAAGACACAAACACTTACAGTGAAAAAAATTCTCCCCAGCTCTACTGCTATGCAATTTAGTATGTATTCTACCTAGGGATGCAAATGATTAACAGGATTTTGGAAAATTCTATAAGTGTAATGCCAAAATCTTCACCTTTGCTATATATCTGAATATGTTCATCTCCAAAAGGCTATATCACTTGTATTCCAGTTTCTGATTATTCTAGATAAAGTTAATTTAACCAACTGATGTGAAGAGAGCTGATTAGATCTATATCCCCAGAACTTAAATTTCTATAAATTTTTAAATCTCAGAGGGCTAGCTATGTTAGTCTGTATCTGCATCTGACAAAGTGATTTTTACCCATGAAAGATTGTTATTCTTTAAGGTGCCACAGTACTCATTGTTTTTGTATATATTTTAAAAATTATCTTTTCTAGAATTGAAAACAGAATGCTATTAAGTGTATGGGGGAGGGTGCCTATTAAGCAACCACATACAAAAGCAAATATCTTCTACCTCTTGTGATTCTACTACAAGAAAATCTTTAACAGCCACATTTCTGCAAGTTTTATTATATTTGGTCAAATTTATTTCCCCACTGTTATTTTTTGTTTTATTATTAACTTTTAAAAAAGTATTTATAAAATATCTTCCTAGTCTTAATTTATGATGGCTTCTTTCTGTTCATTTTTGAGCCTTCCCAAGAGACCAGAGATCGCCTGTATGCCTCTTCTCACATCATAAAAAATTACTGACAGCCCATCAGTATAGTAGTTTTTAGTTCTGTTGAGAAGGCAACACACAAAGGGACATAATCAGAGAGAATAGTCTGATCAAGAAGATGCTGACAATATTATTTGTCAAAACAAAACCATTTATTTGAAAATACTGTACATTTCAGGTCTAAACAGTGGCTATGGGTCACGACCCTGTTTTAATGGGTTTGCCAGGAGCTGGCATTATACATGCTGGGGATCAGGGCCAAAGCCTGAGCCTCAATGCCCACGGCCAAAGTCAAAATCCTGACGGCAGGGTTCAGGTTATGGGCCTTCTACCTGGGGCTAAAGCCTTTGAGCTTCGGCTTTGTGTCCTCCTGCTGCTGGTGCAGCAGTGCTCAGATGAGTGGGCTCAGGTTTGGGTCCCTGCTTCTGGGGTAATGCAGTAACTTGTGTTGTTAGAAGGGGTTGCAGTGCAATGAAATGTGAGAAACTCAGGTCTAGAAGAACAGGAAATACAGCTGTAATCTGTTATGATTATTCAGTTCACAGACAAGAGCTATCACCCAAGATGACACATTCAGAACATTTCTTGAACCTAATCTATTTTCCAAAATATTAACAGCCAGTGAAGTTGCCGCTATTTTATAAATACAGTACACCAAATATTAAAAAGGGCATCTTACTGTCAAAACATTTAAACGTAATAACCTTAACACAAATGTTATTTTTTTGATTTACATCAATCTGACTCACTATAGAATGAAGTCAGATTCAGTACTAATGCACTCGAATGTGTTTTGATTTTTAGAACTGAAATATCAGAGGGGTAGCCGTGTTAGTCTGAATCTGCAAAAGCGGCGAGGAGTCCTGTGGCACCTTGTAGACTAACCAAAGTGTTGAAGCATAAGCTTTCGTGGGCAAAGACCCATTTCGTCAGATGCATCTTACGAAGTGGGTCTTTGCCCACGAAAGCTCATGCTCCAACACTTCGGTTAGTCTATAAGGTGCCACAGGACTCCTCGCTGCTGCTAGAACTGAAATAGTGACACTTAAAATATTAAACATGAAAGCACAATAAAATGAATTTCCATAATCCATGTCAATTAAAAATGTATCATTTTCTACAGCAGAATTTCCAAGTCTGAAAGCTGAATCCAAAATTCTTGTAAAGAAAACCAAATCGCATCACACCAACATATATTAAAAGCCCACCCCTACTCATTCTATATCTTCTATATACTGACCAGTATCCCTCTTCCATGAAGAGAGGGATGGCACTGAATACTTTAGAAAATGTTGTTCTACAATGAGATGCATTTCCTGAAGTGATAAAAAATATGAGTTCTCCTTGAGACAGGAAGCAGTTATTTTTCATTTAACCAGGCGTTTCATTCCCTGACACTTAGATAATCTAATTTTTAAAAAATTAGATATTGCAATCATGCATTTAAGTGGGTTAAAATGAAAACAGTCAGTAAGCAGGTTTCTGCAGTGATGTCAGATCATTAGTACCAGAAACTACCAGGCATGATGGAGGATTGCATAACCGCAATCTACTGGGATCTCTTCAAAGCATGTTTTAACAAAACTGCCTCCTATGGTAGCAGTAAAACAAAACAAAGGAAAAATTGTATGAAGCAGTCAAGCAAAGCAAAAACTAATACAAGATCACAGTTTCTCCTGTTTTTCCTCCAATAGACAGAGGGGAAGAAAACAACCAAGTTTCAGGTGACTACTGCCAAAACGTGCTTGTACACTGTTGACCCAACTCCCCAGCTTGCCTTACAATACGCTTTAACAAAAGGACACATTAATTATGCTTTATTTTACTAAGAAAAATGAGAGCCAAAAATGAAAGTTAAAATGGTCAAAAATCACTCAAATATTCTGACCTACAGATCCAGTAAAAATGAAGGGCAGAATTCCCATTTAACAAAGGAATTCTTTTCCAATGGAAACCATAAAAAAATCTTTAAAATTAAAGAATCCAATGGAGCTTTTCAATATTATTGTACCTTAAAGCACGAATTCATAACTTTAATCTGTGAAAAATTACGATTTCTTCAGTCAGCTTCTAAAGGAGGAATGTTTTACCCACATCTCTCAGAGAAATGCCATTTTTCCCCCAACATAAATGGAAGTTTCAGCAGGCACCAGACAGAAACATGGATATCATTCTTATTATTAGTCATAAAATAGATCCCTCTCTCCTTTATGAAGTTCTTCACATTAAAGTGAGTTTTATAAGAATATCTGCTTGTTTTGGAAGTCTGATTTTTATAATTACCTACTTTCTGAATAAAAAGATACTTTACATTTTTTTTAAAATTTTCACAATAAATATTCTGATTGCTTCCCTTTGAAAACTAGTTGGCCAACTCCAACTCAAACCCAACATCACTACAACATCTCTGCAATAAACGATATGGTCAATAACTCCTTATAATAGTGTTGTACTTTGAGATTCTAATTATATCACTATCAGATCCTCTAGGCATATTAAAATCTTCAGTTTTATTCACAAATTCTTCATGCAATTTTATACATTTTATCAAATGTATTTCATTTTCCATTTATTACAATATTAGTAACCTTTAAGATCTTTAATGCAAAGGCATACCAAGAGAACTTTCAAGATCTGTAAGAATCAGAGTTTTAATGGCACTGTCGTGCTCCTTGGTTTGAAGAGAATGAGAAAGCGCTGTGCTGCAGGCCTGGAGCAGCCCCCTACCTGTGTCAGGCCACCGGTTAACCGTAACTGGTAACCATCACCCAGCCCCTAATCTCTTTCCTTCTGGAGACATGGCTTGAAATTCTGAATTTGCTCATAAGTGAAAATTAATTGCATAGCATTATCGCCTGCCCCAAGATTTTGGCACAACTAGGAGTCTTTGTTAAAAAGGAGATTCAGAATAAGAAGTGTTACTAATCAGGTGTGAAGAACTATGAGGGGAATATTATACATCATCTACTTGTGGCATGTTGAGTTAACTGCTATTAGTCATTCTCCTCCAGAATGGGAGATACCTTTGCCACTGCATTATTATCAATATTGCTCCTTCAATAGTGCTGAAGTGTTTTAGGGTGTGACAGATTTCCCTCATTCCCTCTAATATCCTATCCCATTTCTATCCTACCTTAAAGCAATAACTCTGGCCTTCCTTTTCCTTATCTTGATCAACACCTTGGATATTACAGGAATTGGAGGAAACATATACAAACCCAATATCAAATAAGAAAGACATTTCCCAAGAAATATTGCCTCAGTCCCCCTCTCAAGCAGAAAAGGAAGCACTTCCTCTTTCTGGCCAAGATGGACTGGTCTATCTGTGCCAACACTTAAATATGTGATGGCATACAATGGGATCTACCTCCCATTTGTGATTCTAAGAGAGAGGTCTGCAGAGGGTATCTGCAGTGATGTTCTGAATGCCTGGAAGGTAAGCCTCTTGAGATTGCGTATGCATCAATTCCAGAGTCAATCTCAAAAGGGATTCATCTGTTAGGATGCTGTGAGGGTCTTTTCAGCACTCAAAGGACTTGTTAACAGAAGGAAAAAGAAGTTACTCACCTTGTGCAGTAACAATGGTTCTTCGAGATGCGTGTCCCGTGGGTGCTCCACTGTAGGTGTCAGGCTTGTCCCGGCACCACAAATCGGAGACCTTTTTCAGCCATAGTTTGCCAGACCGCGCATGCGCGAAGCACATCTCGTGCCTTTTGCGCCGTTTGTGTGCGCGCGGTCCAGCTCCCGCCAGTTCCTCCTGATCCTCTTGGTCTGAAAGACATAAGAAACAGATACTCCGAAGAGGGGAGGAGGGCGGGTCGTGGAGCACCCACGGGACAACGCATCTCGAAGAACCATCGTTACTGCACAAGATGAGTAACTTCTTTTTCTTCTTTGAGCAGTGTCCCGTGGGTGCTCCACTGTAGATGAATTTACAGCAGTAGCCCCTGTAACGGAGGCGGGATTTGGAGCTATCATGCTGTAGCCGTGGAGAGGACTGCTGATGCCACTGCCGTATCTGGTAGAAAAAGGTTGGAGATGGCATAGTGTTTAGTGAATATGAAGTCCAAAGACCATGTAGCATCCCTACAAATGTCTCTCAACAAAACCCCTTTCAGGAAAGCAGTTGACGTGGCTATTGCTCACATTGAGTGAGCTCTCAGTGCATGTGGTAAAGGTCTATTTTGCAAAGCATAACATTTCTTTATGCAGGCGACGATGACTGATGAAATGCGTTGTGCCGATAAGGGATGGCCCATAGAGCGCTCAGCCGTGGATACTAGGAGCATGTGCGACTTCCGAAAGGATCTTGTTCTGTCTATGTAGAATGCCAACGCTCGCCTCACATCTAAGGTATGGAGGCGTGCTTACTCCATCGAAGAATGAGGTTTAGGGTAGAACGTGGGAAGGACTATTGGTTAGTTTATGTGAAACTCTGAATTTACTTTTTGTGGAGAAAAGTAGGCTGGGGGCGTAATAAAGCTCCCTGAGGGGTGAATATTGTGTAGGGTGGTGAAGCTGATAGGGCAAACAGTTCCCCAACTCTCCTTGCAGAGGTTATCTTGAACAGGAAGATGACCTTCATTGTGAGAGTGTGTAGGTCACATGTTGCTAAAGGTTCAAAGGGATTCCGTGTTAGAGTGTTCAGGACTAGCTCCAATCCCAGGGGTCTGCAGGCTGTCTTTGGTGTGGAAAGCGATTAGCCGTCCCCTTCATAAATCTCTTTGTCATGGGATGTGAAAAGACTGAGTAGCCGTCTACTGAATGGTGGAAAGCAGTGATAGCAGCTATGTGTACTTTAATAGAAGCGCAGGTAAGGCTGGAGTCTTTAAGATGTACGAAATAGTCCAGAATCCAGTGGATAGGGACAGAGTAGGGATCTAATTGCGTCTCAGAATACCATGAAGAAAACCGTGTCCATTTATGAAGGTAAGTGGTACGTGTGGTAGATTTTCTACTATGTAATAGAACGTGTTTGACAGCTTGCGAACATATCATCTCTGTTTGTTGGAACCAATCAGGTACCAGGCTGTCAGCACAAGGTGGTTGGTCTGTGGATGAATCGAGCGTCCGCGGTTCTGCGTGAGCAGCTCATAGCGTCTGGGCAGAGGATATGGAGAGCGAGCCAATATGCGATACAGGTAAGGGAACCACGTTTGTTGTGGCCAGAAGGGGGCTATCAGAATCAGCGAAGCTCTGTCGATAGCTCTCTTTTCCAGGACTCTGAGGATTAAGGATGTGGGAGGGAAGGCATATAGAAGACGGTGACTCCAACTACACAAGAAGGCATCTCCCATGGAGTTCCGCCCAATCCCGCCCTCGAGCAGTATTGGGGACATTTCACATTGAGACGTGGGACGAAGAGGTCTACTGATGGGAACCCCCCAGCAATGGAATATGATGGAGAGTACTTCTGGATGTAGCTCCCACTCGTGGCTCATGGAGAAATGTCTGCTTAGTGCATCGGCTGTGGAATTCTGGCGTCCGGGGAGATACTCTGCGGGAAGGGAGATTTTGTGGTGATTGCACCAGTTCCACAAACATATCGCTTCGGCGCAAAGGGATCGGGACCGAGCTCCTCCCTGTCTGTTTATGTAATATACAGTGGTCATATTGTCGGTGAGGAGTCATATGACTTGGCCCTGGATAACGGGGAGGAAGTGTTGGCAGGCGTTGTAGACCGCCCGTAGTTCCAGGAAACTGATGTGCATCAACGATTCTTTGGGGGACCATAGGCCCTGCACCTGTTTGTGTTTCAAGTCGGCGCCCCACCCGAGGAGCGTTGCGTCGGTAGTCAGCTGCATTGTCGGCTGGGGATGATGAAAGGGTATGCCAAACATCAGATTGTCAGGGATAGTCCACCAAGTCAGCGAATTTTTGACATAGACAGGGATTGTAACTGTCCTGTGGACGTCGTGGGTATTCGGGGTATATACTGTGGCTATCCAGTGTTGAAGGTACTGGAAGTGTAACCTCGCATGTTCCACGACATACGTTGTGGACGCCATATGTCCCATGAGCTGTAGACAGTGGAGTATAGATGTTTTGGGACTGGTAGAAAGTATTTTTATCAGGTCTTGGATTGTTTGAAACCTGGTCATTGGTAAAAAGGCTCGAGCTTTGGTCGAGTTGAGGTGGGCACCGATTAATTGTACTGATTGGTGGGGCATCATGGCTGACTTCAGAATATTGAGAATCAGGCCTAATGCCTCGAAAACTGCTCTCGTGGTGTTTGTGGCATGAAGCACTTCTGTTGACGAAGGTGCTCTGATTAGGCAGCCATCCAGATAAGGGAATATAATTATACCCAGACGACATAGGTATGCTGTAACCACCACCAGAGTCTTGGAGAAAACCCTGGGAGCCGACGAGAGACTGAAGGGCAGGACCTTGTATGGGAAATGGTCTGCACCTATTTAGAAACGAACAAACCTTCTGTGGGCCGGATGGATGGCCACATGAAAATACGCGTCCTGCAGATCGAGGGACGTGAACCAATCTCCACTGTGTAGTGCCGGGATGATTGTAGCTAGGGTAACCATCCAGAAACGTTGCTTTCGAAGATATCGATTTAAGCCTCAAAGGTCTAGAATCGGCCTCCAACCTCCCAACTTCTTCTCGGTTAAGAAGTATCGGGAGTAAAAACCCCTGCCCCTCATCTGGAACTTTCTCTATTGCTCCGATGCTGAGTAGACGAAGTACTTCTTGTTTTAGCAGAGGTTCGTGAGATGAGTCCCTGAAGAGGGATGGAGTGGGAGGGGAGGGAGGAGGCAGTGATGTGAAGGGGATGGTGTAACCTAGCTCAATGGTTTGAAGGACCCATCTGTTGGTGGTGATATGGGCCCATCGGTGTTGAAAAGGCCTTAGACGATGGTGGAATAAAGTGTCTGCAGCACGAGTGTGATTGTTGAGCGGTATGGTTCTCAATCCCTCAATCGAAGCGTCAAACCTGTTGTCTGGTGTTGTGCTGGCCAGACGCTTTTGGTGGAGGTCGTCTTCTCTGTTGATGCTGTTTATTGTTGAGTTGCTGGTCATGCTGTCTATATGAGGTCATTTGGTGGGAGAACAGTCTTTGCTTTTGGTATGGTGTGTACCTCTTACGCCAGTAAGGTGGTGTGTACATCCCCAGGGTTCTAAGTGTGGTTCTGAAGTCCTTACCTGAGTGGAGGACTTGGTCAGTTTTCCTCAGAAAAAAGACTCTGCCTGTCAAATGGAAAATCTTCAACTCTGGACAGGAGGTCTTTTTGCCTGTTGTAGCCATGACACTCTGCGCATGACCACCGAGGTGGCTGTGGTGCGCACTGCAGTGTCCCCTGTGTACGGGGCTATATGCAGAGCTGTTCTGGAGGCTGCGTAGCCTTCCTGGACCACTGCCTTAAGAATGTCGCATTTAGGGTTGGGTAAGTGTTCCACAAGTGGGACCAGCTTCGCATAATTGTCGAAGTTATGGTTGGCCAATAATGCTGCGTAATTAACATCGCCGAAGAATATATCTTTTGGCCGAACAGGTCTAGACGTTTGCTGTCCTTATCTGTGCCATTGGGTTTTTGTTGGGGAGCCTTTGCCCTCTGCTGAGCTGCATCCACAGCCAG
The DNA here is from genome assembly GCA_019425775.1 of Rafetus swinhoei. NCBI lineage: Eukaryota > Metazoa > Chordata > Testudines > Trionychidae > Rafetus > Rafetus swinhoei. Next base: position 88,125,854 of record CM033427.1, read on the forward strand.
TGAATTTGGCTGTAGATGGGTGAAGAGGAACTCCATGCCTTTCGCTGGAACAAAATATTTCTTGTCTGCTTTTTTGTTGGTAGGAGTCGAGGCTGGCACCTGCCATATATCATCCACTATTTCTAGGATGGCATCATCTAGCAGTAGTGCAACTTTGGCTTGGTGTGATGGCTGAAGGTTCCTGAGCAAGTGATGATGTTTTTGTTGTACTTCAACAAATTGTACACACTGGCTATCTGCTACCCTCTTAAACAGTTCTTGGAACTGACGGAGGTCATCCGATGGGGAAGTGTCACCTTGAAAGACTGCATCATCTGGTGATGATGATGATTGGTCAGTGGGTGACTGTCCTTGTAATTCTCCCTGTTCAGAAGGAGGTTGTTGATGTTGCTGGGTGTGTGACGTGGATGGTATGGGAGGCAGAATACCAGTTGGAGTTGGTGGTCTTGTTGAGGGTGGTGCAGACAAACGATCTTCGGCAGGTGAGGAATGTGAGCGGTGAGGAGATGAAGGCAATAACGTGTCCCGGCGAGATGAGTGGGAATGACGACTGTAATAGTGATAGTGGCTTGGTGAGCGATCGTAGTAATGGGACCTACGTGGAGATCTAGTATAGTATGCCCGTCTGTGCGTTGCATGGTATCCCGAGCGGGTGGAAAGTGTCAGTGATCTGGGAGACCACGATCTTCCCCTGGAGTGTGTAGATGGAGCCGGTGAGCGTCGGTACCAGTAGTGGTAGTGTGGTGAGACTTGTGGGGAATGATAAACTCACCGTGTGTGCTGTCTCGGTGAGTGCCTTTAATGCGCTGGTTCCGGGGAGAAGTGCATATGGTCCAGGCTGGGAGAAGGGGTTGGCAGTTTCTGTGCCTTTTGGCGGCTGGTGGTATGAGCAGGAAATTGTTTCAGTGAGGATGAGGCCAGAGTGGAGATTTCCCTGGGCATAGGGTGTCGTCTGTCATCGATATAACTGGGACTATAACTATAGGAATGGAAGACTACAACTAAATGAGTAACTAACTAACTAACTGAATTCTCTCTCGCTCAATCCTGACAGGAATCTGAGGAGAGAGGGCTCACTCCGTCCGTGACCAAGGATGGTCAGGAGGAACTGGTGGGAGCCAGACTGCGCGCACACAAACGGCGCGAAAGGCACGAGACGTGCTTCACGCATGGGCGGTGTGGCGGACTACGGCTGAAAAAGATCTCCAATCTGAGGCACTGGGACAAGCCCGACGCCTACAGTAGAGCACCCATGGGACACTGCTCGAAGAAGAACCAAGGTTCAAGCTATGTCTGCTTGGTGAATAAACAGTTTTGAGCTACCCCTGGAGGCAGAGCATGTGCAACATCACAAAAGTACCACCTACCATATGTCCCAATAATTTTAGACAGTTTTTGACTGATGTCTGGGGACTGATTTGGATTGTAGTGATTAAATTCACTAGAGATATAAACCTGTGAGTTGGAAGGTAGGATTTAACTGCTACCACATCAAGGTAAGCTTCTATAAACTTCAGTCTTTGCACCAGGGTAAAGGTGGATTTCTGAATGTTTAACTGCCATCCCAGGATGCGCGATAACAATGGACACTCAGGTGGTCATACCAAGGTCTCACTGTAGGAGCATCCCTTTTACTGCCAATTGTGGACATATGGGGACATAAGGATTTCTTTCCTGAGAGCCTAAGCCACTATAACTGATAAAATAATCAAAAACACTTTGTGAGCAGAAGACAGACCAAACAGAAACATTCTGTATTTAAAGTAGTTTAGACACAGAAAAACAGAGGAAACTTCTATGGGAAGGCTGAATTGCTAGATGGAAATATACATCTCATAGGTGAAGGGTGAGAACCAATGCACAGTTCCAATGATTGAATTATTGTTGCAAGTGTTACCATTTTGAATTTCTGTATCTTTATGAACCAGTTGAGGAGCCTTAGATCTAGAATGGTACTCCACTCACTGTTCTTTTCTGAAACCAGGAAGAATTTAGAATAAAATCCCTTCCTGTGTGTTGTACAGGAACTGGTTTGATAGACTACTTCCTGAATGTAGGTACCATTTCCTGTTCTAGAAGATGCTTGTGAGAGGGGCTCCTGAAGAGAGGGAGCGAGAGGACTAGAAAGAGGGAGGAAAGTAAAGTGGATAGAGTATGCTGATATAAATTTCCAAAATACACTTGTTCATAGCAATATGCTCCACAGTTGTCTGAAGAGAGGAATGCATCTCCTAAAGCAACGAAGACATATGAACCACTGCATCTGGTAAGGATAAAAGGAGTGATAACTCAGAAGAGTGACCACCCATCAAAATTGGTATTTTGATAATGAAGGTTGAGAGATTGTCTCTGCCTCATTCATTGGGACTGATAAGGGCATACAGGTTCATAAGGGTTCAAAGACAGGACAAGTTCTCTGCACTGACTGTACCTTACTAAATGTCCTTTTATGAGCAGGTATATACATTTTCAGAGAAAGACGAGTGACCCTGGAATCTTTTAAAATATGGAGAGACGTGAGAGTATACTCCACAGACAATTTTAAGCTGTCGAAAGGAAGGTCCTCAATTGTATTCTGGACCTCTGTTGGAAATCTTGAGAGCTGAAGTCAGGAGGCCCTTCTCATGACAACAACTGTAGAAACAGAGTGAGCACTCTTTCAGAGGCATCCAGAGATGCCTCTGACTTAGAAGTAGTAGTCGTGAATGATCACGTTCAGTAAATCATAACTTTTCTGAGGCTCTCTTATATAAAGTGCATCTCAATTATATCATATCCATATCATAAGCACATTTTCATAAAGAATATGAAATGTAATATCAGAGAGATGATGAAGTAGCAACCTCAATCTGTGAGCAGGGTTTCTTTGAGGTAGATTTCATACCTGGGAAACAGAGCTCTGCTCCCTAATGAGTTTTTGAGAGGATCTGAGTTTTCCTCTTAGAAGCTCTATGTGTGGAAATGGTTTAGGAGCTCTATTTGGTCAGAGACAGGTAATGGCTAGGCAAGGGATGTCCCCGTGCTTTGGGTCAGAAGCCAAATGGAGGGAGCTTTTCATCACGAGGAGCTGCAATTTCATCTCCCAGTTCTTTCTGGTTCCCAAATTTTAACACAAATTACACTCCTCCCAAAAGTGAGACTTCCCAAGGCAATGAATGTACTGCGAGTGGCTTCACAACTCACTAAGATAGTCTCCTGCAAGAAAGGCAACATTTAAAACTGTGATAGGCAGGCATACCCTTCTAGAAATTTAAACTTCTCCAGATGAGAAAAAACCTAAAAGACGATAGTCCTTCCCTTAAATATTACTAACTGCCATTACTATAACTAAGTTAAGTGAACCTATGGGGAGAAAAAAACTACACTGGAGGCAAACTCAACTCAGACACTACTAAGGCTCCATTTCAAGCAAAGTGGTTGAGAAGGAACTGAGAGAAGTTCGCCTGCACAACTGTATATACCCATAGTCAAAAGCACAAGGCTGAGAAGAGCATATGCGCAGGTCAAATAGTCACTGCAACTTAAAAGCTCTAAATGCAGAGGGCACACTCTCCCGAAATGGAGCACCCGTAGTGACACTACTTGAAGAAAAATGAAAGGTAATTAAATGACAATTACCAAGCCAGGAAAATATATCTAGAGCGGTACCCTCAGTATCAGTGTTAGGACTGATCTGATCATCTGAAAGAGGTATTTATCAGTATGCTAATGAACTCCACAGTTGATATTAAAATGAAAAGAGATGGGAACCCCAACAAGCTTAGAGAAATTAGAAACATATAGAAAATAAAATAAGATTCAACTTGGAAAAATGTAAGCAATCTGGAAAAGAAATAATTTTAGAACAATGATGCTTAAACAAAAGAACCTCTAGAAGCAATAATGCTGAAAAGAACTAAAGCAATATATATAGCTGCAAAAAGGCCAATGCATTTCTGGATTGCACAGGCAAGTACACTAAGGGGAAGGGTGGTAGTGGTCCTTCTCTACATGACTAGTTTGATAACACAACATTTCTGGGCAAGACACTTTCAGAAAGACTCTGAAAAAAGAGTAATTCAAGCAATTAGGACACTAGAAAAATTGACTGATGATGAAAGGTGATAAACGTTAAATATGTACAGTTAAGGATGAGAGAAGACAATGGGAAGGAGGAATAAAAGGATATAAATTCATTATATTTAAAGACTGAACACTGGAAGGGTTGACATTATTTATGTAACTATAACTAGTGACTCAAGTTATGAGGAATGAGATGAAAAGTATACATTTAGACTGTTATATGGAGGGAGGGAGAATTCCTGAATACAGAGAATCTTCCAAGAGAAGTACTGGATGCACCATGTGAAGAACTAGAATGGGCAAAGCACTTGAAAGTGTTTTAATTGGGAATAATCCTTCATTGTCAGGGAATGGTATGGGTGCTCTAGGTCTATCAGACCTTTAAACTTTCATAATCCATGATACTACAGGGATTAGCTTATAAAGTGGTTAAATAAATGGTAGCTGCACATATTCTTACACATCAGTACTAGTCACCAAAATTATGTAATAGATTTTTCCAAATATGCTTACCTTCATTTTCCCACTGTACTTTGGATCAGAAATTGTTTCAAAGGCTGCATCTTTGCTCAGCTGAACAAAATCTGGAAACTCAGAAAATACCTGGTGGCATACCCTTTTGATAATATCTTCCTATAATAAAAGGCAGAAAATTTAATCAACACAAACAAGAAAAATGGAGTTCAATATTAGAGATAGTTTGGTCCATCATTAATCTGTGAAAGAGTGAAATGGGCTAAAAGAGAAAAGAACGGTTACTTACCTGTAACTGTTGTTCTTCGAGATGTGTTGCTCATGTCCATTCGAATCAGGTGTGCGCACCGCGTGCACCGCGTCTTCCGGAGCGTTTTCCCTAGCGGTACCCGTAGCGCCGGCAGGGAGCCCCTGGAGTGGCACCACCATGGCGGAGCAGAAGTACCCCTGCCGGCGCTCCCCCACCTCAGTTCCTTCTTGCCGGACGCTCCGACGAAGGGGAGGTAGGGGGGGAATCGAATGGACATGAGCAACACATCTCGAAGAACAACAGTTACAGGTAAATAACCGTTCTTTTCTTCTTCGAGTGGTTGCTCATGTCCATTCGAATCAGGTGATTTCCAAGCCAACCCCACCCAGAGGATGAGGGGTCGGAGCACTGAAAGAGAGATGTCCACAAGAGTTGAACAATCCAACAAATTTATTCAACTAAGCGAACAGCATAAAAACGTAGAAAGTGCAACAGTACAGGAAATGGTATATTTACAAAACAGAGCTGAGGACTGCAGCACCCACGCTTGCATCCTCCCTAGCCTGCTGTGCTAGCACGTAGTACGCCGTAAAGGTATGTAGTGACGACCACGTGGCTGCCCTGCAGATTTCCGTGATTGGGACCTGTGCCCCAAAAGCTACAGAGGACGCCTGTGCCCTGGTGGAGTGTGCTGTAACCCGGGGCGGGACCTTTCCGGCTAAGGCATAACACTCCCTGATACATCCCGCGACCCAATTGGACAACCTCTGGGTCGATATGGGAAACCCTTTCATTCTGTCAGCGACAGCAATAAACAATTGTGTGGATTTGCGAAAGGGTTTAGTCCTATCGATATAAAAGGCTAGTGCACACCTAGCATCGAGGGAATGTAGCACTTGCTCCTTAGGGGAGGCATGGGGCTTTGGGAAGAATACCGGGAGGTAGACCTCCTGGGACAAATGAAAAGGCGACACCACCTTAGGGAGGAAAGCCGGGTGAGGGCGGAGCCTCACATTATGGTCGGAGAACACCAGGTAGGGCGGATTTACCGTTAAAGCCCTCAGCTCAGAGACCCTGCAAGCCGATGTAATGGCCACAAGGAACACAACCTTCATCGAGAGGTGTTTCAGGGAACAAGTGGCCAGCGGCTCAAAGGGGGGGCGACACAAGTCTAGACAACACGAGGTTAAAGTCCCACGTGGGAGAGTCTAACCGAGGATACAACTTATCCAAACCCTTAAGGAACCTTTTGACCACAGGGTCAGAGAACAGAAACTCCTGCCGAACCAACATGGAAGGCAGAGAGATGCCACATGGACTTTGATAGAGGAGATAGAGGCCACTGGACCTAAGATCAAAAGGTAGTCCAGAATGGACGGGACAGGTGCACAGGGCGGGTGCACTCCCCTTGGGGCCCAAGGCGAAGCGCCGCCACTTGGCAGCGTACGACCGTCTGGTAGATGGTTTTCTACTGCTTAGCACCACCATCTGTACCTCCTGGGAACATTCCCTTTCCGGCTGAGTCAACCACGGATAAACCAGGCCGTTAGGTGTAGAGACTGGAGATTCGGGTGAACCATGGTTCCCCCGTCCCACGGCTGGGTCAACAGATCCCGGGCAGGTGGGAGCATTATAGGCTCCTTGACGAGCATGTCCATCAGTATGGGGAACCAGAATTGCCTGGGCCAGCGGGGGGCTATCAGGACAAGTGTGGACCCGAAGGTCCTGGCCCTGGTCAGAACCCTGGGAATTAGGGGAAACGGAGGGAAAGCATAAAGTATGCCTGCCGGCCAGGTCACCGTCATGGCATCCCCCCAGGAGTATTCCCCAAGGCCTAGCAGGGAGCAATAATTCTGGCACTTGGTATTGCGTGCCGAGGCAAACAGGTCTAGTAGGGGATAGCCCCACCTGTGGAAGACCTGGTGAAGGACCGAGTCCTTGAGAGACCACTCGTGGGCTCCGAAGGACCTGCTCAGAGCATCGGCCAGTAAATTTTTGCACCCCGGTAGGTACTCTGCCTGCACCGCTATATTGTGCTGCACACACAGGTCCCAGAGGTACAGGGCATCTCGACAGAGGGGAGGCGACTGGGCCCCCCCGCCTGTTGATGTAGAAGACAACTGCCGTGTTCTCCAGGCGGACTAGGACAGAGCGGCGAGAGAGCTTGGACAGGAAGGTCTCGCACGCTCTCCTGACTGCTCTCAGCTCCTGTACATTTATATGAAGGGCCCGCTCTGCAGGGGACCAGAGACCCTGGGTCTCTGTGCTCCCCAACCCAGGTCCGAAGCGTCTGTGGCCAGAGTGAGTGAGGGGGGAGGCACGGAGAAGGGGATCCCGCTGCACACCAGAGACTCCTGGGTCCACCATTGTAGGGAGAGTATTACCTCCGGGGGCACCGTAAGAACCGTGTCCCAGAGACCCCTGTATTGGTTGAATGCCCTTGCCAACCAAGCTTGTAGAGTTCTGAGTCTCATTCGCGCGTGGCGTACCACATACGTGCACGCCGCCATGTGCCCCAGCAACCTCGAGCAAACCCGGGCGGTCGTGATAGGGGATCGCGTCAGTTCGGAGACCAACTCCACTATGGCCAGGAACCTGGCTCTGGGGAGAAACGCCCTCGCCAACCTGGCATCCAGGAGGGCACCCACAGTCGATGCGCTGAGAGGGGTCAACGATGACTTTTCCTCATTCAGCATGAGTCCCAGCCTTACGAAGAGGGCCCTTGTGAGGACACGTGGGCCTCTACTTGTTCGTAGGACCGACCACGGATTAGCCAGTCGTCCAGGTGCGGGAACACGTGCACCCCTGATTTGCGGAGGAACGCCGTCACGACTGCCATGCATTTCGTAAAAACCCTGGGTGCTGTAGAAAGGCCAAAAGGGAGTACAGTAAACTGGAAATGGCACCGGGAGACAATGAAACGGAGGAATCTCCTGTGGCAGGGTCTTATCGCCACATGGAAGTAAGCATCCCTGAGATCGAGAGTGGTGTACCAGTCTCCTAACTGTAGAACCGGAATGACAGAAGCCAGGGTTACCATTCTGAATTTGGATTTCACGACCACCTTGTTGAGGTCCCTTAGATCTAAGATGGGACGGACCCCGCCCTTGGGTTTGGGGACTATGAAATATGGGGAGTAAAAACCCTTGCCCTCTAGGTGCGATGGAACCCTCTCTACCACTCCCTTTTGGAGGAGCGCCAGTACCTCCTGGCGGAGGATGCCTTCGTGAGAGGTGTCCCTGAAAAGGGACGGGGAAGGTGGGTTGGAAGGGGGCAAGCCCAGAAACGGGATGGTATAGCCACTCTTGACTATGTTTAGGACCCAGGCGTCGTTGGTGATTTTGGCCCAGGCTTGAGCAAACCGGGATAACCTGGCCCCAAACCGGGGGGCCAGGGTGGGGGACTAGTGCGGAATTCTCTGGGAAGCCGTCAAAATTGGTGCTTCTGCGGTTGGGAGGGCCCTTGGCCAGCCCCACGGGAGCTGTCTCCCCTCGGGCGACGCCTATGCCCCCTTGAGGAGGATGGACCAGAAGCCGCCCCCGTACCCCCACCAGAGGCACGAGGACGGCGTCTCCAGTAATCCCCACGGGGGGATCTGGGACTGCGGTCTCCCCTGCTGTCTGCAGGGCAGCTGGCAACGCTGAGGGGCCGGTGTGTAGATCCCCAAGGATCGAAGGGTAGACCTTGTGTCCTTGAGGGTATGGAGCCTCGAGTCCGTATGCTCCGAGAATAGCGCCTTGCCGTCGAAGGGCAGATCTTGGATAGCAGACTGGACATCAGGAGGTATTCCAGAGACTTGCAGCCATGCACCACAGCGCATAACTACACCTGACGCCATGGTGCGGGCTGCGGAGAGTCGACCGCATCCAGGGAAGCCTGGAGGGCTGTGCGGGCGATGGCCTTACCCTCAGAAGTCATGGCCAGGAACTCCTGATGGGTCTCGGCAGGGGAGCCTATCTTTGAACTTATCCATGGCCTGCCATGTATTAAAAGCGTAACGACTTAACATCGCCTGTTGGTTAGCGATGCGGAGTTGCACCCCACCAGTGGCGTACACTTTCCGACCCATTAAGTCAAGGCGTTTGGGCTCCCTAGCTTTCGGGGATGGCCCCGGCTGAAGGAGTTTTTCCCTTTGGGCCACTGCTTGGACGACCAAGGACCCAGGGACAGGTTGGGAGTACAAGTGCTCGTGCCCCAACTGGGGAACATAGTAGCGCCTTTCGACACCCTTTAAGGTAGGGGTCAGGGTCGCCGGTGTTTGCCACAGGGCATTGGTAATTTTTGCCACTGTTTTATTAAGCGGCAAAGCCAAACGTCCGGGTGCGTCATCAGAAAGAATGTCGACCATAGGGTCCGTGTCCTCCACGACTGGCTCCACTGGGACACCCAGGTTGGAAGCCAGGCGGCGGAGCAAGCTCCTGATGGGCTCGGGCATCCATGGTAGGGAGCGCCGGTGCAGGATCCGCCAGGGCTTCATCAGGAGAGGATGAAGACGATGATTCCTGTATCGGTGCCGGATGTAGCGCAGGAGCTGCGTGCGGCACCGGTTGGGCACACGGTACCGGCTGCGGACACGACTCCGGCACCGAGGCCTATGCCTGTGCCACAGGATCTGACGTCGGAGGCCTCTGGGGGGAAGGAGGAGGTCGCGACAGCGACGCCGATGGTTCCGTTCGGCGACCTGAGGCTCCTGACACCACCGAGGGGGGCACGGGCCCTTGCCACTGATGGTAAGCCCACGGTGTCCAGAAAGGCCACTGCAGATGGGGCGGCCACGGTCATGTTGGTGCCGGGAACGGGACCTATGGACCGATGAGGCTCCGGAGGACCGGATCTGAGCGACGACGCATCGGAATCGGACGAAAAATCAGAGTCGGGCCGGGGGGGGTGACGTGTGGCCAACGGAGGAGCAAACCTGGCCATGGACTCAGGCTTGCCCGCATGGGCACGGTGGGGACGTGTCGGTGCCGGCGCCAGTGCCCACTGTGGTTCCGGAGGAACGAAGCCCTGCTGCGGTACCGAGGGTTGCGGCACCGGGAGCACCGCTGGTTGCTGAAGCATCGGAAGAGCAAACCCCTGCTGCGGTACCGAGGGTTGCGGTACCGGGGGCACCGATGGCTGTTGTGGCACTGGGGTACCCAGTCCCGGTGCCGAGAGGGTTACTGAACCCAAAGGAGGTGCCAGAAGGCAAGGTGCCGGAGGGCCCGGTGCCGGTTGCATCTCCGGTGCGGAGCATGAGGGTGCCGATACGAACCCCGAAGAGGTTGACATCACCGTAGGCTGGGGCACCGGCAGAGTCCACATGGTCGGTGCGGTGCTTGCGACAGTGCCATGGCGTGCGCCGGTGCTGAAGAGCCCGATGCCGACTCGAGAAGGACAGTCGGAAGAGTACTCGGGCGGAGTCAAAGATGGCGGTGCCACAGACGCGTTGCCACAAGGCTAGGGTGGTGCGGCACCGGTGCAGCCATAAGGGGGCGGGAGGATCCCAACACCGAGGTAGGCCGAACACAGTCGGGTGTCGAGTGAGGCTTGGGAGCGGCGTCGAGAATGGCGTCGATGCGAGGCAAGCGGTACTGGCCCCACGAGGGCGGTCCCGTCCATCCGCGAAAGCAGCCTGAGCCTGCGGTCTTGCCGGTGCGGAGGCGAAACCAGAGCCGACACGGCCTCTGGCGGCGACCTCGACCCTTCCGCCTCAACCGGCGACAGAGGAGGTGGTGAGGCTGATAAGGTCCTGCGCCGCCTCAAAGGTATCCGGCATGGACGGACGGTGCGGGGGCAATTGCCCTGGGTTAGAGGGACGTTCCGGTCGCTTACGGCGCCCCGCCGAGGACTTGTGCACCAGTGAGAGGGCACCGCGGTGCAGGTCCGTTGTGGCCTTTCGAGACGGGGATCTTCCGCGAGCCTTTTTCGATCTCTTCGGAGCCAGAGAGTGAGAGCGGTGCCGGGTCTTCGACGCTGAGGCCCGGGCCCGGGGCGGAGCATCGTAAGTTGATGCCGGTGCACTGCGCACTGCAGGGTGCCCAGCCGGTGCCGGCTGTAGAGCCGTCTCCACGAGGAGGAGTTTTAAGCGGGAAACTCTCTCCCTTTTAGTGCGCGGCATGAAAGATTTACAGATCTTACAGGCGTCTGTAAGATGGCTCTCACCCAGACACTTCAGACAGCTGTCGTGGGTCCCCTTTGGGCATGAACCGCACAGACAGCGCCTTGAAACCTTGCGGCCCTGGCATTCCTCACCCCCATAGGGGAGGACGAAAGCAGAAGTAAACACTAACTACCTAACTAACTGAACTATTTACAATGCTAAGAAAGCGGGAATCATTAACTAATGTAAGAGAGACACACGCTCCAACGACCGTCACGGGCGGTAAGAAGGAACTGAGGTGGGGGAGCGCCGGCAGGGGTACTTATGCCCCCCGCCATGGCGGCGCCACTCCAGGGGCGCCCTGCCGGCGCTACGGGTACCGCTAGGGAAAACACTCCGGAAGACGCGGTGCACGCGGTGCGCACACCTGATTCGAATGGACATGAGCAACCACTTGAAGAAGAACATTTGTGATGACACTGGAATTAGCAGTAAAATTTTTGAAGTGCTCAGTACAAAAACCTCTGACAAGAATAAACTAAAACCTCTTTTTTTTTTTTTTTTTTTTGAAAGATAAGAGGCTACATCTTACTATATATTTTAGAAATGTGCATCTGTCTATGTCTGGTGTCCATGAGTCCTTTTGTTCAAGAACTTCTCCTGAATGGTAAGAGCTAGGGCCACTAAATTTGGTATGCAGCTCCCTCTTATCAGAACTTAAAGCATGGTCAGGGTTTGGTTGTGCCAGGACAATGGGACGTGCCCTGGAATTCAAATGTTTCTCATAAAATGGAAATGGGGAGGGGGAGAGGGTCTGGCAGGAGGGACAGTTATACTACAAAATGACCACAGAGTGGCAGCAAGGGGCCAGAGATGAGGACCAGAAAAGCTATAACTCCATTGTGCCAACAGGGAATAGAGGTGGAGAACTATCTACTATATATTTTAAAGTGTTTGTTTGTGTCCCCCAGCTGAAGAACATGCACCGCTTCCCCAGCTGTCCCTGCTGCAGCAGCCGTGGACAGGCACTTCTCACCTGGCCCCAAACTGCTGTGGTGAGAAAGCTGCTGGAGTTGTCCTCTCTCCCCAACGTGGCCTGCATGCTGAACCTTTCATCCCCAGTTCCACCCAAGAACAATGATTTAAAACAAAATTTAAACAAAAATGAATTGAGTTAAGGACTAGGGATGTTAAATTTAGATTAATTGGCTAATCAAATAGTCGATGCAATTTGCATCAACTATTTGATTAGTCAATAAGGGCGCTTCCACTTCACTTCGAAGGCGAAAGCCCTGCGGGGAGAGGCACAGGTTAAATGGGGGACTCAAGCAGTCCCCTGCTGGTCACGTGCTCCCTGCAGCATTTCGAAGCGGCAGTGCTGCATAGAGCCTGGGGTTAGCTGATCCCAGGCTCCATGCGGTGATGCCACTTTGAAACGCTGTTGGGAGCCTGGCGTCAGGCTCCACGTGGTGTTTCAAAGCGGCAGCGCTGCATCCCCAGCTAACCCCGGGCCCCATGCAGTGCTGCCGCTTTGAAGCACCCTGTCTTCTTCCCACCTTGCTGCCTCTTTCTGATACAGGAAGCAAGGGGTGAGGAAGTGACTAGTCAACTAGTCATTCACATCCCTATTAAAAACCCGAACAATGCCAAGTAAATCTTCCGTTGTTTAAATATGAGAGTTCTAGTAACTAGAGTCTGCTCAAATACAAGATAGTTCTCTCTCCCAAATTAAAGTGCATTGCCTCATCTGGAAAATTACCAATGACAGATTTCGACATGTATTGAAGAGAGCATTGCAATTTTTTTCATTCCTTAAGGATGAGGTTCCCAATCTTTCAAGATTATGAGAAGTATCATTAATTTTCTGATCTCAAGTGCCACATTGGAAGATATGGCTGCAGACTGCCTTTAAATTCTTCCTTCTCCTCCCCCCCCCAACCTTTTTTTTAAGGCTTTATTATTTGTTTAGTACAAAGCTGGAGCTGGGTTCACTTCTTGCTGACTCCGAAGAGGAGTTAAAATTTTAGGAACAATGTCAGGAAGGAGGGCAAACAGATTGGGAGGTAAATTTCTTAGGCGGGGGCGAGGAGGAGAAAAAGGCAATGAACTGGAGGTGACAAAAGGGCATTAAGACTGATCCTAAGATACTGAGTTCAATGGGAGTGAGGATACTAGGTACCTTGTAGGGCCAGGCTCAGAAATATTGATGGATGGAACTAGAGCCCAAGCTTCCTACTATCTTATTGCTTACTGGCTCTAATTGTCAACATTTTAAATCAGTTTTTTGTGTAAAGATGTAAGCTCACAGGCATCAACTGATACACAGACAATAAATACACATGTGCAAGGAGTACACCATTAAATAATACTGTAACTCTAGCCTACTATATCATACCAGAAACTATTTCAGGCACTGCAGCATCCAGTAATTTCCATATACGCTTTGATTTTTTGTCATAACAAAAACACCACTATTCTTCCAAAGCACATCTGAGAGAAACAATATTTAAAAAATGACATTTATGCACTTACTATAGTATAGTGATATGTAGGGATGCAAAAAATGGGGAAAATATTAACCATAAACTGACAGAAAGTTCTATCGGTTACACAGTTAACTGCGGTGCTCCTGGCCCTGCGGTGCTACCAGCAGCCTTATGAAGAGTTTAACTTGTGCCAATAACTGATAAGCATAAGCTTATCGGTAACCATTTAACCAGTTTAACTTTTACATCCTTAGTGACAGGTACCAGTATAAGGTCCTGGACAGTTAGGTGTATACTTTGCAAAGAGGATTTCCTTCTTGAGAAGACAAATTGCCACATAAAGCCAGGAATTCTGCACTTTTATCCTTTTGAGACCTCTAAATGACAGTGATAAAATCCCTTTCTGTTTCACTCATTTGCAATCTTAGAGGTAAATAAAAACACTTGAAAAAATGTCTATTCTGCCACTGTCTTCACTTGTGAAAATTAGTAAAGTGAATTTCAAGAAAACGTCTGTATGCCAACACCATTTTGACTCACAAATTCCCCCTTTCTATTTAAACTGACACGATCTTCTCCTTGCCCCTACTTTCTCCTTATGCTATTCAATGCTGCTCATCTATCTCAAAAGTATATAATTCCTTTGGAAAGCAGATGCCCTACAATGTTTTCTATTTTCACAAAGAAGCCCACACTTGAGAAATTGTTTTGATAAACAAAACAGCTACAAGTAGTTGCCTCTGACATTATTTGAAGTAACAGTAAAATGTCTACTCATCTCAATAATTATTCTCTCCATCAAAATTCAATTTTTTTAAAATTGCTCATGACTAAATGAAAAATATTAATACTGTTGAAAATTACTGAATAAAGGTTGATCCCGCATTATAAAAGCCAATGGAAATTTTGTTAATCAAATTTATGGGAGTAGGATCAGACATGAAGCACTAACCAAAGTAGTTCCATTTCAGCTAGCTACACAAAAAGATGAGGGTAAATAAAGTTGAAAAGTGCCCAGTCATAATTATAGCTAGTTGCTACAACAAGATATTTTTGCTAAAAAAATTCACAACTTTGCTTTTCAGGTATACTAAAACCAACCTGATGTTTGCTGGTGTTCTCTGTCTGTAGTAGAGCAGCATGATTAGCAACCTTTCGAAGGATTGTCAGGTAACTGAAATATAGTGCCCTCATTGTTTCACCATGAGCATTTGTCTGTAAAAACAAAAACAAACAAAAAAAGCTTCCTAAAAGTACAAACATCATAAAGAAATGTAAATATTCTAAATGGTAATCTAACCATCTTTACTGGTAACTGAAATAATCAGCATTCTAGGCCACTAGAGCTGTCATTTTCAGCAGAAAACATGTTCATGATTTTAAAGTATTTTGTAAAACCTCTTCTATACAGATTCATGCGGAAATCTTATTGATTTTATTAACAATACAGCATGACAGAGAATACCTTCAATTTTTCTGCATTTTCTAACAAAGCATTAACAGAAAATATTCCTTCAGCGCCAGTGCCCTGAGCAGCTCAAGGCGGCCCCCTAATTATTAATATGTAATGTGAGGAGGGTCCCAAAATTATTCCAGCTAGCATCGCCTCTGCTTATATATTTACACTGTTTATATTTGTTCTTAAATATTTCACAGAACATGTAATTTATAGAAAGGTAGGGTAACCAAGGGATCATATGATAAATAGAAATGAAAATGTTATAATTTAAACAATAGCTGTTTTAATGACATCTTATCCAACAACTGCAAATAGCGTTCTTTATTAAAAGAAACTCAACAATATTTTACCAACCTCTAAAATATAATTAAAATGTCTTGAAATATTTATGCAAGATTTTCTGCTGCATCAGCAATGACATCAGATGACTGTGTATCCTGGTTATGGCTGAATGACTTTAAGCATGTAAATACGTCAAAAAAACCAGTCAGTGCATATCACTGAAGTCATTAGCTGACAAATAATAAAAATGACAGTTTTAACATTTGCACTCCATTCCAAACATTATTCTTAACTGAATACTATAAAGTTTTAAGTAGTGCCCAATCATGTCTCCCCCCTCACTTCCATCTCTAATCCCTAGATTTCATATGTAACATCAGGAAGATATTCTATAACCATCTATTGTGCACTTAAGAATCCCAAACGTGACCAAGGGCCTTCAGTAATTTCAAGTGCCATTAGCAAACTGAACGAAATGGAGTGTCACCTCTCCACAAAACATCATGAGACACAAAGCTAATGGAAAGAGTTAATGTAAAAATTAATGAATAACCAGCAGCATATGTTCATAATGTAAATATATTAATAAAATAAGTAATTCAAAAGCTACCTTATTATAAAAGCATTTCTACAAGAGATAATATAGATGGGGTTATCACACTGAAACACAGCTGAAAAACATTCATAATGTATATGTGGAATAAAATACACTATATAAAAGTATCATTGGCCAATATCTTCTGCTTATTTTACTATTATTGTAAAGTGTGTATTTAATAGGGATTTTCATTTAAAGGACAACTTCTGCAGCGTAATTACAAATGTACGCTAGGACTATAATTATAACCTATTGCTATTTGAGCACAGAAGCTAGAAGAGAGCGCCAATGGCTCCCCTAATTCATCGACTCTGTCCCCTGCAGGCTGTTCTTGACTGTACCTTTTCTAATGTTTTACCACAGTCCTAAGGCGGCTGGCTAGTCCACAACCTAACACATCCCGAGTAAGGCAGTTTTTCTTGATGTCCAACCTAATTTTTTCCATTCTTAAAATGGAAAGGATGTTAAATTTAGATTAATCAACTAATAGAACAGTCAGTGTAATTTGCATTGACTATTTGATTAGTCGATAAGGGCTCCTCTGCCTCTGAAATGTAGCAAGAGCCCTCCTCTTGTACATTTCAAAAGCAGGGAGTGCAGGACCAGCGGGGGACCATTTGAGTCCCCAGCTTGCCCCACGCTCCTGCAGTGCCTCTGCCTCTGAACCTCTTGCTACATTTCCAAAGCGGAAGTGCCACCAGTTCCCTGCTGCGCCCCCTTCTCCCCATGGAGATGGTGCTGGGGGGAAACAAGCTTTTAAGCCAGATCCCTCCAGCACTGGATCCTGCTCCTGCTCCTGCCCCTTGTTGCCCGTCTCTGATAGAGGCAGCGAGGGGGAGGATGAAGGGGAGACTAGTTGAGTCACTAGTCAACTATCTGATAAGCAATTGCTTATCGGATAGTCAACTAGTCACTTGCATCCCTAATTTGAACCACTTGGTTGAGAAAATCTGTCCACAACCTCTCTCAACACAGATTGTGACAACTCTTAAAATATAGGTGTCAAGGGGAGAGCAAAGTGGTAGACACAGATAGGCTTAGACAATGAGGTACGTGTGGCGGTACACGGAAGAAAACATAAGAGATTGCAGTAAAAGTACTAGGACGACTAACACAATGACAGCATTTAAGTGAAAAGACAGAATAAATAGGAATTTAGAAAAAAATATTGCTTAAATAGGAGAAGTAAACAATGGGAAGAATACTAATCAGCCAAAAAAAGTACTCTATTATTTGAGACTCATAAAAGAGAATAAATTCAGAGCAGACAAAGACTACAAGAAGTCTTCAGTAACTGCTACTTCAGGGAACAGCAACACCAGTGAAGCTTGAGGCAACTTCCATCACAGCACTTCTACCAATAGTTTACAGATGGCCTGTGTCTCAGTCAGTTTGATTTATTTTGTCTAGGTTGTTCACAAGCTGCCTGAAGTTATATGATTTTATTTTACATGTAACCACAGAATAAGCAGCATCTGCACACCCGGGGCATTTTAAGGGACAAGGTTATGAGTTTGCTGAAGTAACCGTCCAGAATTCAGTTCTTGGGTTTGAACTGACCAAAAAAACCCAAAACATACACACCTTACCAAAGCCTCCTCCTGAATATCTTCTCCTTGTATGTAAAGTGCAACAGAGGTATTGAGTGGAAGATCACAATTTATCAGTGGGTACAGTTAAGTCTGAATTAACTTGAAACTACACACAGTTAAGTTTTGTTTTTTAAACTATAACTAACTCTGAAGTTGTTACCCTATGTTCTCCAAGTAACTGAAACTATATTTATAATTTTAACTGGAGTTTAATAGCATTTTTTCTGGAGTTCAATATTTAAATAGTTTTCTTGTATGCACAGTATTTTTCCTTGTTTTATTCATTGATTTCCTTGTTTTCCCAAAACAATTTTTATTTTTAATAAATTTTGTTGGCAGTGTATTTATGTACATTTATCTTTTGTTTCACTTCGCCCTTGTGAATTTACATAGTTTAAGACAGCTCCTTCTTTGCAGAAATAACCATTTGTGAATAGTGACTACCTCTATCTCTTTTCCTAATTAGAGACAGCGAATGAGAGAATCGCAGCCATCAATGTGTCAACTATCAGCAAATATTGGTTATTTCATGGCAACCTCCAAGTAAACTACCAAACTTTCATCCCCCAACTTAGGTTATTAAACAAATATAAAAAGGGATAACTGAATTTACATTCTGCCCTCAATTTCTACAAAAATTGTGTGCGGAGAAATAGCCTGTGAATCTAAGGGAATAGTGGTTTTGAGGGGCAGAGTATCAATGTAGCAATGCTCCATCTGCAACTCCTTTTCCGTTAAGCTATTAGGAACCAGGCCTGCAAAATAGGCAGGGACAATCATTCCATCAAGCATGTGCCTTCACATTTTCCATACTAGCAGGATGGAATGATGCAAGTTACTGCACATCCTGAAATCTAGATTGTGAAAATACTTACTTTGTAACAACAATTCTTCCTTTTACGGCCACTGCTACAACTACAAGGCTCCCGTGCTCGAAGTACTAAGCTTACATCTTCTGTTGCCAATACAGACTGATATACTTGTTTCTGGAACTCTGTCAAGGAACAGTACACCATCTGCCAATATAGAACCCCAAAATACAATTGTAAATATCATGAAGGAAAAAACAAAGGACGACCACAACAAGAATTTAAAAATACTAAATAAAATGTTAAAATTAAATAAAATAGAAAATAAACTGGTAGATATATAGGAAGTTAAAGGGCATTGTTCTGCTCCCAATAAGGAAAGGAAAGCTGAAAAAAAAACAAGTGTGTGAAAATATGGTCAACAGGTAACTACGGTAATTTTAATACATTTTTTACCAATTCTATTAGCATTATTAAAGTCAAACTATGTCAATCACTCTCTAGTTTGAATTCCACTGCATTTTCGTTATGCTTTTTTTTGGGGAGGGAGGGGGGTGGCGGGAGAGGAGATGAGCAAGTGAAAGGTTTAAAAAGGTCTAGCTGTAAAGGTTCTTGTCCACTTAGTCAGAATGGTTTATTTAACATTTCCTTTCATTCCCCTTTGGCACTATTGTGGAACACTACTTCAGTCAGGGGAAGACAGAACACAGTCAAATCTAAGGTAGCCATTGACGCAGTCACAGGAATGAGAGAGAGGATCTGTACAGTGGTTTGTCCAAAACGCTTATCCCTCCTCCCAAAGACCATGGGTGGCATCTCCATGACATCTTTGGTCTTAACCGGCAGGAGACAGAAAATCCCAAGATCACTTCTGAACTTAGGCCACCCACACAGCAGCAGCACCATGCTGTGCTGTAATAATACAACAGTAACTTGAACATATACTCACATTAACAAGAGAATGAAGAGAAATAAAACCTGCTAGATTTAGAAAAGCATTGACTGACATTTGTGTTAATCTTTCCTTTAGAAGACAGAGTTTGGATGACATTATTACAGGCTCTGTATGAAGAACAAAACAAAATCTAGAAAAGCAGCTGCAAGCTAATGTGTTTAATTTATTAAATGTATTTGTGTGTGGTGGTTAGATAAATTCTCATATTCATCAAAACATTCTAGTCATGATTATTTTTAAAAAGTATGAATTCTTAAATTATATTTATGGCAGCATTAGTAAAACAACCACAAGTAGTCACAATTTACTTTAAAAACATTTAAAATCATTTCAATGTAGTCTATTAAAATGAATACCAAAAAAGGAGAGAAATTCAAGTAACTGCCTTTTAACAAGTTTTAATTTATATATTATCAGATTTCATATCCTGACTAGGTTTTCAAAAGATAAAGGTTGCACACAGAAATGTGAAGTTCATATTAGGCCCATAGTTACAACTATGAAAATAAATTACGCATCTGGACATGTTAATGGTCAATCAAATGCCTTGCGGTGTATTTCCACGCTCAAATAACTCAATCTAAACATGCAATCATAGTAATTATGTAAACAAATAATTGTACAGGTTGAGCCTCTCTAGCCCGGCACTCTCTGGTCCGGCAACATCCATGGTCCGGCATGGTTTAAGTTAGCCAGACATTCACTTATCATGGGTGTGGCCAAGTTTCCACGGTTCCATAAAGTTTATTTACAGCCACCAGTCCTGGTGCTCAGTGTTCTGTGCTGTTATTTAGCTCTAATTTACCCTTAAATGTCTTCTAAGAGCCCAGCAAACAGTGGAAGTATTGGTAATGCTGCTAGACAATATTGATCTCCCATGGCTTGGCATATTCCCTGGTTCAGCACTAGTCAGGTCCCAAGGGTGCCGGACTAGAGAAGTTCAACCTGTACTACTATTACATGTGCAGCCCTGAACCTCTGAATTACTGAAGTCTGACCACTGAACCATGAAATATTAGACACCATATAAAACCAACTCTATAACCAAGATAGGATATATTTATTAGTATTTTATAAAAATGGACACTCTTACTCGGTCTTCCTTTTTTGGCAATTGATCAATGATAAGAGCCTTAGTACGTCTCAGGAACCAGCCCGACATTTTTTTTGCTAGCTTCTGCATGGCCTTTCGACCTGTTGCTAGCTCTCTCCTAGTTGCTGTGTGCCTCTGGCCATGCTCCACTGGATCAGAAAATTCCTTCTTGAAATGTGTTCTGCTACCCAAAAGCCCAGGTATAGCCCTAAAAATAAACAAATAAATAAAAGAATAGCAGTCATTTGCTGAACACCAAGCATAATAGCCTCTTCCATTGACTAAAAACATGCTGTGAAATGCTCCTGACTAAAAGTGACATATTTTAAATCAATCATCAGTGAAGTCAATAAATATAACTCATGTATATAATAGCAATGTATCATTCTACTTCCAGACAGTCAGCCTTTCCATGTACTAACTGTGAGCCTGAAAACCTGAAACCCCAGTGGTGGGCAACCTGCAATCCATTACGGTTCTATGTGTGGCCTGCAAAACATTTTTGTTTACCATTGCTCATGCACAGAGTTGACAGATTCTGATGGTTTCTGTCCATATCATTTTTTCAGACCAGTATTACTAAAGTGGAATGCACATAAAGCAAGGGCATGTAAAGTGAGGTACATACTGATTGCACACAAAGTTGACTATAACAGTCTTGGGCTCCCTCTTCATCCAAAGTGCTGCTACGGTTCAACTGGCACACCCCACAAATGCTGAGTACACAAGCGCAGTTAGCAAAACTAGCCTATCCTGGGAGATCATCTTAGTTACAACAACCTTGCAGCCCATTGAGATGAAGGGGGGCACTCCTGAGGTCCACTCACTAGCCTAAGTTGCCCATTGCTGCCATATAGTCTCTTCAGTAATAATGACTCAATCTTCAAAAGAGTTCAGCATCTGCAGGCTCAGTAGAGATAGGTGTTACGAGCCAGGCGGCTATTACTTAGAATCCTATATAAGGATTTATGTGCCTAAAGCAGGGATGGGGAACCTTTATTGGGTTGGAGGCCATTGACCCACAGAAAAATCAGTTGGGCAACGCAAACAAGTGAGAAACAAAAAACCCCAAAAACCCCTCCCCGACCCCCCACTCCTCACTGACATGGACCCTCACTGAGAAGGAGAAAGAAACTCCCAACATTCCTCTTGCATACCAGAGCCTAGCGGGGCCCAGGGTAGTAGATTTTGTGTGCTTCAGCCCTATGGGGGGGGAGGCGGTAAGAAGGAGGGAGTGCCAGTGAAGTCTGTCTCCCCAAAGCTGGGGGGAGTTTTGAGCCTCAGGGGCTGAATCCAGGCAGGCAGGCTGGGGGACGCATTTGGCCCCCGGACCTTAGGTTCCCCACTCCTGGCCTAAAGTTTAAGCACCAAGCTTTGACAATGCTGACTTTGATTCTTACTACTTTCATTTCATCAGGTTACAGAGATATCAAATACTTTAATAAATATGAATCTAAAGAAAACAACAGGAATATTCATCTCATTAGGCATTTGCTGAGCAATACCCCTCATTGGGTAATCTATTCTAACACCATCTTAACATTTTAGTTGCTTGGAAATTACATTAAGTTTTGCTTTAACTCATCCCCTTCCTGACATTTCACCTCACCCCACAATTGCTCCATATTCAAGATTTTTAAAATTGTAACTAAGGAAAGATTACTTTTGTTTGCACTTTTCATTCCCTCATCTGGGGTCTTCCCCCCCTCTCTCCCCCTTTAAAGTTCTTTGGGCCAGCAACTGTCACTTCCTATATATTTACATAACACCTAGCACATTTTGGTCACTACTAATAGATAATAAATCATCATGACAAACACACAGAACTCCTATCTACGTTAATCTGAGTCATGTGCTTTAGACCAGCAATTCCCAAACGCCAGTCCGCAAACTGGTGGCGGGCTGCAAACAGCTACTTGCTGGGCCACAGCATGCTGCCAGGTCACGCCCCACTGCCTTCCCCCCGGCTAGAGAAGTGCGCAGTGAGAGGTGTGGCAGGTGAGTGCTCGGGGGTCTGTGCTGGGCCTGAATGTGTGTATGGGACCAAGCAGTGCAGGGCATGAGGAAGAAGGGGGTGTCTCATGCCTCACAGAAGCAGGCCCAGTCCCAGGGAAGGCACCACCCAACTGCAGCACAGGCTGCTCCATGAGATCCGGAAGAGCAGCGCTAGCCGGCAGTGGAGCGCATGCACGGAACCAGAAGTCCGCCAGTCTTCACTTCTTGAGGGGCCCTGCTAGGCCCCTAAGCTGAGGCATGTCCACGGCCCGCGGCTACCACTCACATGGAGAGCTATAAGGCAAGGGGGAACACTGGTGACAGCAGCATCTCCGTCTGCCCTGTGGTGGGGGGGAGGGGATGGGAGAGAGCACCAGCCCCATCAGCATGATCCTGATGAGCTCGAGCAGCAGCAGCAACAAGCTGCTCTTCCACTTCCCCTTCCAGCTGGACCCGGAGCACCCGGCCACCCAGGCCAACAACTGACAGCACAGGGCCATGGGCCAGGTAGCCAGACACACAAGGGCTTGGTGCCAATAGCAGTTGAAGAGCAAGGCAGGGGTCAGGCTCACCCTGGGCAGTGCTGATGGGCTGGAGGTGGGGTCGGGACAGCTTGGGGGCCAGTATCCAGGTGCTGGTGTGGGGGGGTGTTCCTGAGGCGAAGGGAATGAGGTGGGAGGGAGGCGAAGAAGGACAATGGCCCTCATAAAGTGGGCAAACTTGGAGAAGTGGTCGGTGGGTTATTCATTGTGTGTGTACAGATGTAATGCAAAATAACACATGACCACTTACATTGTCACGATGAATATCCAAATATGTAAATGAATTAATTACCATAATGAATATGCAAATATTTCTATGCCAATCTGCCAACAATTTTTGAATGACTTTGCCAGTTGGCGGTATAAAAAAGGTCAGGAACTACTGTTTTTGACAGAGCAGGGTGCTTGAGCTAAATAATTGTTCTAATTCTGCAGTGTGTGGGATGGAGTGAGGGAATTACAGGACTGGAAAAGAAAGACCCAGTGGAGAGAAGTTAGGAGCAGTAACAATAAGAGAAAAGTAGTCTTCTCCTGCTTAACAGATCCCTAAAGAGTGAGGTGGTGAAGAGGACACCAAGTTTACAAGATATCCAAGACTAGTATAAAAGATGGATTATTCCTACAGTTTGTGGGCAATGCCCTGGTGGGAGACCGCATGTATTTTAGAAGGATAGAAGGCAAAAGGGTGATGGAATTTCCATTATGACCCTATTTCTAGACACTGCCAAACCTCATACCATCACCACCCTACCTCTTCTATGGTTAAATCTGAATTGAAAAATTAACTGTTTACTTACCAGTCCATGACGCACCATAACTCCTTCATGTTATTCTGAAGAATGGTTCCAGTAAGACCTATACGAACACTGCATTTTAAAGCTTTCATAGTTTGGGTTATTTGAGCCTTTGGATTCTTGATTCTGTGTGCTTCATCTACAATGACAGCAGACCATTCTAGGCTGGGGATCAATTGGAAATAGTTTCATTTAGCTGTAACTTGCATTATCTCACAACATGTATTTAGAATTATCTGTGCTGCCTCACAATTATTGCCTAAAAGCAAGTGACAAGAAATGCGATCAACTTTAAAAAGTTCAAAGTCCTATTGTTACAAGTAATACCTAATATTGTAACTGAAAAAAACCAGCTATTTTTCCAGCTTCCTTTATGTATTTACATCTTATTGTGTGTACATATTTTCACTATAGTTTATTTGTTCAGATCCTTCACACAGATAAATGCAAGAGAAATGATGTTTCAGGAGACTGTAAACTTTGGTTTTACCACTACATGCAATGGTGGTAAATGGGCATAACAGCTAAGATTTTTAATTTTAAGTAACTCAGATTTCAAGATGGCAGTGTCCCTTAAACTATAGTTTAAGAGGATCTTGCTCCCTTTCCTGGGTATTAAAGCAATTATGTAATGAAAATATGCATCAGAAAGTTGCACTAATCATTTTTAAAGCTTGCATGAGGGAATTTAATTACATTCATACCTCTGTTATTCACATGTAGTTTTATTTTTATTTTGCTAAGACTAGAAATTAAGTCAGTTCTAACCCAGCAGCCAGCTCAGTCACCAGCTATAGCATTGTTTTGATGGACTCCTGCCTTTATTGAGATTAGACCTTTCTTTTAAAAAATAATTTAGCGCTCTGACAAGGATTTTGTGGCCAATGATGCTATACCTATTTTGAGAAAGAGAAAGACTGTCCGTCTCTTGGGCCATTAACCAAGCAACTTTTTACACCACTATCTCCACTTTTAGGGGAAAAAAAATAAAAAGTTAATGTAACTGTTATTAAAGGTAGCAAATTGAGAACCCTGCCAACAGAAATTGTCCATTTTCCCCACGTAACAGATACAGCATGGGTAGCAGTAGTAGGGGAAACTTCCTTAATGATGAGTCTGAAATATGTCTTGAAGGGATCAACTGTAGGGATGACAGGATTGTATCTCAACTGCTAATGATACTATGACAAGTCTCAGAGGGGTACTTGTGTTAAGTCTGTATCTACAAAATGATATTGGGGGGACTGGTTAAAAGGTTGGAGGGATGGGGCGGGAAAGGGAAAGCTGCATGTCTAGCAACAAGGGAACTGTGGACAACTGTTCCAAAAGGAATCTGAACATTATCAGTATCCACGGGATGGTAACAACTTTTGGTTACTATTAGTCTGGAACAAAGTAAAACCCCATGACCTAGAGGTGAAACGATTCATATCAGATTACTAATCCTGAATCACCCAGCCACAATTTCAAAATACCACTCATTTCCAGATTGATGTTCTTTTAATACAATCAAGCAGCTGCAATTAGGAGCAGGCATATTTGAAAATATCAAGTTTTTTTGCTGATTTAAAAAAAATCCTATTTTAGATTAATTTATTTTTAAGACTGAACCTTCATTCAGTGCTACTGAAATACTCAGAATTAAGTAGCCCATGCCAGTCTCTTGCATCCCACAAATCTACTATAAGAAAGACCAATCCTCTCAAGAGGACATAAAAGAGAAAAGCATGACTAGACAAGAACAAGGAATAGGAATGAGCATATTTGAAAGTAACCAAGTAATTACAACTAATTCTTCCTTATGCTCATGAATAAAGAAATATGAGCATAAGGATTACTCTTACCTCTCACACAGATTCCGACATCTATTCCAAATCACATATTTTTAAACAAGGCTAGATTGACATAGATAGCTATAGGAATCTCTTCAGCTATGATTCGATCTAAATTGTTATCAACTCCAGAAGGTGAACCTAACTGTTCAAACTACGAGACTATGTCAAGCTGTCAGCATGTTTGTACTGTGAACTCTAGTATTTAAACAGTCAATGCTGACTCTCTCGATTGATTATACTCATAAACTATAGCAGACACAAACTGGAAAGCAGGATTCCTCAAATTCTATAAAGTCCTTCGGGGTATTAAGGACACACATTCTTACTTGAAATTTCCTGAATTGAGGGACCAACATGACCTGAAAAAAAATGGGCATCAACCATTTGCACTGCACACCAGAAGTTCATATACTGTGGATATTGGGGGGGAGAGGCGGGGAGAAGCAGCAACGCCCTGTGGAGAGATCTATGCTAAACTGCATTGAAAGACAGCTAAATATATATTAAATCATTTCCTAACAATACTCTCTCATGTAGGCAACTGCTGATGTTGCCACAAATATATTAGATGATCATGGTGGTGAGGCTGTCTGTGGGGTCACAGATGAGGGGGTAGGTTCTCCATGAGACAATTAAAGTATGGCCACTAAGAGTGGATACAGACCTTCTTCATGCAACAGCTGCATGTTGTAGTACTCTTGATGACCCAAAGCTTTAGTATGAGCAACGGTGGGCAAATATGTGAACTGTGCTAGGAAATCTTGTGTTGATTTGTGCAAGTGGCCAATGAAGAGTGCGTGCTGTGGTGAGGAGCTGTCTGTGTTTGGGGTTATTGTGTGTTCTGGGATATTTGTGCTAAGTTAGTTGTGGTCATTTGTGTGAGGATATTGTGTGATTTGTCAAGATAAAATGGCTGAGAATTTTAAAAATACATGTTCCCCAAAGTTTGTGCAGAGCTGCACCATTACCTTTTTGTTACTGCACACAGCTGTCATTCCCACCTCCTCGGATCAACTGTCACATTCCAATGATCACAGAACCTTTAGACTAACATTCCACCTGGCTCTCACCAGAAACATGAGTCAGATTAGGGAAAGTAGGTATAGTACTAGAAAATGTGTTGATTTGCATGTGGGTTGTGTTGTGATATGAGTGCAGGTGGCAAGTGAGGGACGTATGTTGTGGTGGGTGCTGTGTGAGTTTGAGGTTACTATGTGGG
This sequence comes from Rafetus swinhoei, assembly GCA_019425775.1. Taxonomy (NCBI): domain Eukaryota; kingdom Metazoa; phylum Chordata; order Testudines; family Trionychidae; genus Rafetus; species Rafetus swinhoei. Next base: position 88,152,381 of record CM033427.1, read on the forward strand.
CTGTGTTACATTGATGGTTTTGAAAAACTGCAGCAGTTTGGACCAGTAATCCACCTCTGGACAGTGTCCTTCCTACAACCAGTAAAACTTCTGCACACTAATAAGGTGTGGAAATTAATTATGCCATGCCTTATTTTGGTTGTAAACCACATAGGTATAATCTGTAAAGACAAAATGGCTGAAAACTAAAAGAACTGGACTACAACAGACTAGAAATCACTCTTCTAATGATTCAGCATTGTGATATTTTGAACAAAGGGAAGCCATAGCCATGCAGGAAGCTGTTTCCATCACTTCACAGCAATTCTATACAGATCTTACACTTTAAAGTGACAATCCTGGAATCGTACCATATAAATGAGAAACCAATGTCTAGGGCAAGGATTCTCAAGGTATCAAGCCTCGGGTATCACATATATTTTAGTGGTCATTGCAGGGAACAGTTTGGGGGAGAGACAGAGACTAATCTGCCTGATGTTCCAACTTTTAATACAACTATCATTCCAATAGCTATCTTCTTGAAAGTCACCCATTAGAAAGAAAGATTGTTTGGCACATTCTCTGAATACAGATAGAATGTTTCTCCGCATTCCACCTCCTAGTGTGAAGTTAGAGTCACAGTTTTTAAATAGCTATAAAAAGATTAAAACCAAACACAGACCACTACAAAAAATAGCATTTGCACAAATGAGTTAGAATGTTACATTACCTGTTGAGTTCATCCAAACATAGGCGAAGCGTCTCATATGTCGTTAAAGCAATCTCAAATTTTCCCTGCTTGATGCGACTCAGTTCATTATCCTTTCTACTGCCATGTAAAATAGTGACCCTGAAATAGCCCCAAGTGTCCAATTCATCCTTCCAGTTATAAAGCACAGAAAGAGGGGCCACTATTAGGAACGTCTAAAAACAAACAGATCGTCGTCATACTGCTGCAGAACCTATGTTAAAAGCATTTTATCAAGAACTGTCATGCAAAAGTTAAAATAATGAACATTACTTTAGTATTTAAAAGTTTTAATTGTATCTTATTTTCCACGAATGATATTTATTATTTGCTTAGAGTTACATGAACTGAACAGATAATTTGGAAAGAAAATTAGAGGAAAAACTCATAAAAGTAAAGTCATCTGAGTTTATTTGCAGCGTGGGGTCATAAAAGGAAACATAAAACAAAACAGCCTCAACAGGAGTAATCCTTTAAAGCAATAATGGTAGTTATTCAAGTTATACATTTTACAAAATAATCTACTTCATATGGACAGTGAGAGTAAACAGATGAAATGCAAAATGTTTTACAGATGGGAAAAAGAGAGGCACAGAGTGATTCAGTAACTTGTTAGATGTCACAAAGCTAGTTAATAGACTAGAATACAGTTTTATGTCTTCCCTCTACTTGCACGTTCCACTACACCACAGTTGCTGTTCTTAGGAGCTGACCCAAATAAGAATCAAAAAATACCTGCATTGGAATTATATAAATTAGACTATTAACTATATTTTCTACTACTAGCCTCAAAAGGCCAATATTGATTCACATTTTATAAAATTTATTTTAGGCATTAGCAATATTAACACTTGCCAGAAAAATGCTGAACACTATAATTGTTCATGGTAGATAGTTGATTTCAGTCTTTTGACAATATGTATTTTAGTTCTATGCATATATTCTAATACAGTATATATGTTCTAGACTCAATTGTGAAGTTCTGTTTAATAAAGTATTTCAAATTTACTTGGTGTTTTATATATAATAGGTATTTGTCTTAAGTGAAGAATAAGGACATAATATGTATACATGGCTTTTGTAAAAAGAAACATACGACTGCTAATTGGTACAAGCAGTTGAATAGGACACAGGACTGAGAAATAGGAGACTAGATTCTATTCCTGGTTGTGACACCTTGGAAAGTCACTTAACTTCTGTACCTCAGTTCTCTCATCTGTACAATGGGAAAAACCTAAACGCGTTTGAGAAGTGCTTTAAGGTACACAGATAAAAATCAATATTTAAATATTAAATATTATTAATTCCATAATCTTTTATAATCGTTTTCATTTAAAGGACTGTGGGACCAACCCATACACAGGATATTGAAAAAGCTTCCATTTAGCAAATTACTTTATGTAAAGGAACCGATCAGATATTCAATATAAACTTTTAGATAATTCATCCATTTGCTAACATTATATCATCTTACACAGGAAACCATATAGCCTCACTTCTAAAATCATCATTTGTCTAGCATTCAACATTTTATAGCTTATGGACAGATATGAAATGTCATTTTGAGCCAACAAAAAGACCTGTCAACTTGAAGCAGTCATTATGAAGGGAGCTGATAGCTATCCCTCTAATTGTTTTTGAGATGCACTAAAACCTCCGTCATTTGCAGCAGGGCTCTGACATTATCCAAGTGAAAGCTCTCACGCTGGAGAAGTACTGTCACTTTGTCTTTAAAAATGACTCCTGATATAAGCTTTTGAACACCACCATTTTCATTCTCTTGCTTGCATTGCTTATAGGTTTCAATTACATGTGTACTAAGTCTCAGGGGGTAGACATGTTAGCGTGTAATTTTAAAGAAATGAGTAGCCCTATAGCATTTTAGAGCCTAACAAAAATATATAGTATCATGAGCTTTTGTGGACAAAACCGACTTCCTCAGATACGAAAGCTCATGATATGATATATATATATTTTGTTAGTCTCCAAGCTGCTACAGGACTACTCGTATGATCATATGTAGTTTTCCATAGGACACCTGCCTCATTTAGTGCACAGTAAGGATACACATGGAAGAATTAAGGCAGTGGTCCCCAATGCGGTGCCCGCGGGCGCCATGGCGCCTGCCGGGGCATTTATGCACGCCCACCGAGTGACCAGGGCCAGGCCAAGCCATTCTTGCGCCCCGGGCCCCGAGTGCGCAGCGCATGTTCGGCCCCCACCCCCGGACGCGCGGCAGCCCCAAAAGGTTGGGGACCACTGAATTAAGGTTACACTAGCATTGTCCAAGTATTGAGTGTTTGACTTTGCAACTTAAATTATTTTAAAAGCAGTTTCTGTATGTAATATAGCATTGTCTCTGTTGCATTATCAAAAATCCATGAATATCTGTATTTCTACATACAAATTAGTTAACACCACAAAACCTGATATATACAAGAATATTTTCTACGAGACAAACAAGCTTTTAAAAACTAGCAGAGCCTTTCCCGTTATCACCAATATATTTGTAAGTCTGTATCAATTAAAATCTGTACCTTTTTGGGCATATCTGTTCGTTCTTTTTTCACAGTCTTCAATAAAAACTCTGGCATATTATTTTCAATGTCTTCACGTGTTCCCTTTTTATGTAGTACTGCAGACAGAAAAGAAATTACCTAGAGAAAGAATGCAATTTACAGTCAATATACTGAAAAAAAAAAAAAGTATGTCCTTCAGACAGCAGATATTTAGGGCATGATCCTGGAAGATACTAAGCATCCTCAGATTTTGCTGACTTCATCCTTGAGGATGAGAAAACAGAAGCAGGCACGGATGTGGTTAGTTCACCTGAAACTTCACTCCAAAGTTTCCTTTGGAGAAGGAAAAGAAAGGATTTTAAACTGATGGTAGCCCCACAGTGTTCCCTCTAAGCTGTGCGGCAGCACATCTTCACAGGTGATTAATCAGCCCTACCCAGTCAGAGGCTCAGGTCTTTGTACACCAGGCTGACTGACTGGGCGGGGCTGATTAATCACCTGTGAAGCTGTGCTGCCTCGCAGCTTAGTGGGAACACTATTGCCCAACCCTATTAATATTTGTTCTTCTGTATTTCATATATAAGGCCAGAAGGGAAGACCTATGATCTGCTGGACTGACCTCCAGTATACACAGGCCACTGGACTTTCCTGAATCAATTCCTGTTTAAACAATTGTGAGCAACAAAGAATTCATAACTTTGAAACTGTTCCGGTGGCTAATTATCCGTACTGTAAAAAATTTCCTCATCTTTGTTTAGCTTCAACTCCCAGCCATAGGATCTTGTTACATCCTTCTCTGCCAGACTGAAGAGGGCCCAACAAATTTTGGAGCCTCACGTTAGTACTAGGGATATAAGCAACTAATTGAGTAGTCGACTCCACGATAAGCCTAGGCTTATCAGATAGTCGAGTCACTACTCGACTACTCGCTCCCCATCCCCTTGTTGCCTTCTCCGTGAGGGGGAATAGGGGATGCAGAGGCACAGTGGATTTAAAAAGCAGAGCCGCAGCAGTCCCGGAGCCAGCACTGCTCAATTCCGCCTCACGCTGCCCCCAGGAGCTAACCCCCTTAATTGACTAATCAAGTAGTTGATGGAAATTCCATCCACTACTTGATTATCTTATTAACCGCTACTTAACATCCCGAATAGGTACTTGTAAACTATAATCCTGTCACTTCTTAATCTTCTCTGTTAAATTGAACAGACTGATTCAAGGATCTTGATCACTATGAGGCATATTTTCAAATCCTTTAATCCAGTGGTTTTCAACTTTTTAAAATTTACAGCTCCCTAAAAAATTTTGAATGGAGGTGTGGACCCTTTGGAAATCTTAGACATAGGCTTCACCCTTCCCCCAGGAGTCACAGACCACATGCTGAAAACCACTGTTTATGGTAATGACAACCTTTTAGATATAGTCAGCTGACTCCCAGAGGTGCACAGACTACCGATTAAGACACACTGTTTTGATCATCCTTGTGGCTCTTCTCTGAGCCCTCTCCAATTTAGCATCATCCTTCTTCAGTTGTGAATATCTGAATTGGATGCAGTATTCCAGTAACAATTACACTAGCACCAAATACAGCAGTAATATAACCTCCCTACTCCAACCTGATATTGCCTTGTTCACGCATCCAAGTATCAGATTAGACCTTTGAGCCAGCATTGCACTGGCAATTCACATTCAGCTAATTATCCAAAATGGCCCCAGAGTCAGAGTCGCTGCGTCCCAGGATACAGCACTAGTTCTTCCAATTCTGAGGCTAGCAACAGGATTAGCATTTTCCATTGGATTCAAAGGCAGAAGTACAGCAAAGCCACATTATCCACTGACTTCAGCTTACCTGCCAGTCTGGAATGTGGGTGGCTTGGGGCAATGCGGGTACATATGCTTCAACATTCTATAGAAATAGCTAGAGACCCACAGTGTGAGCTACTTTGAGCTACACTTCTGTGGTCATCCAAAACAAACAGAAAGCACAAACATGGCTATTGACAAAGTTTAGCCAGAACATTATTAAAAGCTACCTGGGTATAGTGTCCCAGGTACTATGCAGAAGCAAGAAACAACTGCTCTGCCACTGCAGTGCTCATCTTTTGGAAGTTCAGCGGTTACTTTATTCCTCACAGCTGTTCATAACACGAAAGAACTAAAGCTGTTAGTAGGGTTGCCAGGTATCCAGTTTTGAACTGGACAGTCCACTATTTGAGCTTTCTGTTCGGGAAACAAATTGAGAAAATATAAGTGTCTGGTATTTTCTAAATAAGATGTAATGTAGATTGTGATGTAATGTCAAGTGTGTCCAGTATTTTTGTTGAAACCATCTGGCAACCCTAGCTGTTAGCACCATTGAGAGGAGTTATCCAACATGAAATGGTGGAGAGACAGCCAGCAAAGAATACTAAACTATCCCAAAATAAACTTGCAAAGGATAGAGGTAAAAGGGAAGAGGGAAAAGCCACCATGTGGGGCAGGAGAATGGAAAGATGCCACATGGAGCAGGAGGCTGCAATAGAACGTTAGGCACAATTCTTCATATAAACTGAGGGGATAAGGCAGTTCTGGTGTTCATACATATCAGTGAATTTTAATAATAGGTGTTTGGTGGCCATGGTGGTATAAAATTTATTTTAACCCTTTCAAGCATAAACTGAAATGTCCCAGAAAATAATAAAAACCTCTAGTGTCTTTCAGAACCTTCAATTATTTGAAGAATTATCCCCATCAAACTTTCACATGCTGGCATTTATGACAAAGGCCCAAAAAAGGACATTCTGTCAGAGAAATCTGCTGCTCCTTCAACTGAAGTAGGAAGCAAACTGGAGAATCAGAAGCATAAGAGGGGGAACTGAAGCCAAAAACATTTAACTTTTATCTGAGTCACCTCATAATAGATAGACATGGGAGACAGAACCTCAGGAAACAAGATAGTTTGAACCCCGTAAAATAAACATACATAAATTATTTTATAAATCCATCCTGTTACAACATTTCTCAGAATGTTCTGTAATAACTATTTTATAGCAGAACTACTTAGGTGGTCACATGTTTAAGGAAATCATTAGGAAAAAATAAAAATCAACCCTTATACATTCTTAAGCCTTTAACTTTCTTTGTAGCCTCTTTTCCAGGTGTGCTGGAAAAGCAGACAAGATCTTGCTACTCATAAACTACCCACCAGCACTACCCCTGCCTCCGTAAAGAAAAACAGTAAATAAAATTATTTCTTCATATAAGGAGAGGCCACTAAGATAAGTTAAAATAATATTATTTTAAACATTAAATGGACAAATGTAAGGAAATTTAAAATTAAGCCTGCCATAACCCACCCAGCTGTGACTATGATATAACAGAAGGTAATCCTGCAGCCAATATGGATTGAGGAACTCGCTGCCTGAAATATTAATTTCTTTAATTTACAGCAGACATGTCAGCCCCAGGTAATCTGTAGGATAATGTTTGGGAAGAGGGAAGGAGGAGTTTAAACACAATTTCAGAAACTCAAGAGTTCATCAGGTTTAACCATTATGCTCCTAAAACTAAATCCTGCAAATGGTTGCACATGGGCAGATCTCCATACCTATAGAGTCCCAATGATTTCAACAGAGCCTCACTGACTTCTGTGAGGATCTACATAAGAGCAGTTCATTTATTCAGAGTAGTCTGCAGGATTGGAGCTTTAATGTGCTAATTTAACCTCATGCGGTGTCTCCTTAATGTTCTTGCGGTATTAAAAACCAACAGTATTTTCCTAGAGTTTATAAAATACTCCAGATCCAAACCCTGACTCTGAAAATAAAACTGAGTCCATCTGATTTAAATGAAATTTAGTTGAGAAATGAATTGTCATCTTGAGAATTTGTAGGCAATATTACAACTGAAAATGAGATTTTTAGGCTGATTTACAGACTTTTTGAAAAGAGAACTTTAGGAAATGTCAGGAGTTTTAAAGCTCTATCAGCCTTGGGGGAGGTGTGGGCTACTAAAATAAACTGTATTGAATAGAAGTTTAACAAATAATTTACAGAAACTGAGTTATCCATTATGCAGAAAGTTTAAATTAAGCCTCAAAGAAATCACAAAAGAATAAAAATTAACCAGAGCATGTGTTCCAAACTGCAATCTAATCTCTGGATTGATCATAGGACAGAATGGTACTTCATTCCCAAAATAACAAACCAAATTATCATTCTGGGAAAATGTTTTTATAGGCACTCTTCCCCATGCTGAGACAGAAACATTTACAGGCTCTTTCCTTACACAGTCAGCTAGCAATATACACAATATACCAGGGTCTGGGAAACACTGCAATATCATTTCCCACTGGCTAATGTGAAGGGGCAAGAGAAGATCATATCTGTTTATAATATTTGCACTAGTGTTTTTGGACACCTCATTATGATAAAAAAATTCTTAAGTGGGGGAAAAAAAGCCCACTTCCATCTCACCCACTGTTTGCATTAGTATTTACTAAGGACATCCCAGCATCACACTGTAGTTTGACACAGGGATGGGACGCTCAGCATATAAACAATAGGGATGTTAGATAGCAATTAACCGAATACGCCTGTAACCACACAAAATATTATTGGTTACACAACAATTCGATAGTCCCCAGGAACGAGGGACTCTTCATCAGAGGCAGCAGCGCTGGGATGGCAGGCAGCTCAGTGGGTTTAGTGCTCATGGGGAACCAGCTTAAAAGCCGGCTCCCCATGGCACCGGATCCCGCCTTCTCTCCCCCCTGCTACCTCTGATACAGCGGCAGCAGGGGGCAGGATGCAATGTGTGTAATCGATAAGATTAACTGATAAGCCTGTTATCATGTAGTCAACCACACTGACATCCCTAATCAACAAGCATGATGAGGAAGAGATGTTTACAAGCATTGTAAATTAGGTTTTCTGATACTTTAATTGATCACTTAGCATGTAACTGAATATACATAATACAGTACTTTTTTCAAAATAGTAATGTTTTCTACACATAAGTGCATCTCCTGCCTCTTCTGTACTTTCACTTGCATTGCACTGCCCTTGCTGTAACTCAAGCAGCAGAGTATATTTTAAAATATGTAAGACCTCTTTTAATCAGCAACACCAACGAGAGGCTGAGGGGCCAACTGCCCAGGGCCCCAGTCAATTTAAAGTTGCCTATGGGCAGTGGTGCGTAGAGATCCCCTCACGAGGAGCTGCTGCTGTCAGAGAGGTGTGTATGTCACTTTCGGGAGCCACCCAAGATAAGCACCAAAAACCTGACCTCCATACCCTGGCCAAGCCCAGAGTCAGCACCCAAACTCCCTCCCAGAGCCTGCACTGAGCACTCTCTCCCACCACTTAATCCCCTGCCCCAGTCTGGTAAAAGTGAGAGAGGGTGGGGCAGAGTGAGTGAGAGGAAAGGGGGATGGAGTGAGGAGGGGCAGGACAGGGACATGACCTCAGGGAAGGGTTGCAGCAGGTGATAGAGGAAAGGTCTTTGGGTTTGCCTGATTAAACAGCTGGCAACCCTATTGAATGGGCATTTGGAGGTCCTGGCCGTGCCAGCTGCTCGCTAAGCATCAGTCAGCACAGCTTGTAGCTCACTGGGCACCAGCCAGCACAGGCACAGCACTGCCTAAATGTTAGGTGGACTGTGTCTGCATGCGCACGGCTTATGTATGCTTCTGGGGTCCCACTGAACCATTCTGCCATGGGTCCCAGAATTGCTGTTGGTGGAACTGATTCTAATGACGCATTATTTTTCAAAGTTGGTGTAGCAATTAGAAAGTCTATCACATTGCAATTCCAAACAACTACATAAAATCAGTTGGGAGCCAAGCAAGCTCAGTATGTTGCAAAAAAAATCTATCCCTTCATAATTAACTATTCCATACAACTATAAGGCACTGCAGGCAATCATTCCACTCACTATCACCCCAGCCTCATCTATCAGCTTCACTTTTGTGGGCAAACTATTTCATATTCAAACTTTTAGAAATCCTGCTCTCTAAAATAGTCTATGCCTTCTGTAAATGAATGGATTGTCAAGCAATTTATATGCAGAGGTAAAATTTTAAATTCAGCTTGATGAGAGTACTTTCCATTCTAGTTATGAATGACTTTGCACTTTTAGAATTAGTTTTTCATTCTTTAGATCGGGATGGGCAAGACATAGCTTGGGGGCTGGATCCGGCCCACCACGCCTTTCAGTTTGGCCCGTGGCCCACCCTACTGGATCCACAGGCAGGGAGCAGGACCAGGGCTCAGAATGGCTAGCTGCTCCATCTGCCTCTGCACTGGAGGGAGCAGAGGAAACTTTGCATGCTGCAAACCTACTCTTTCACCCAAACTCCCTCTCAGATCCCACACCCCTCCTACACCCCAGTCCCCTACTCCGAACTCCCTTCTGCACCCAGCCTCCATCCTAGACCCCACAACCCCTCCACAGAAAAGTGCAGTCCTTGACCACTTACCAAAATCTTGGAGTGGCACCCCCATCAAAAATTATCACCCACCCCTGCTTTACATATTATTATAGAGCATCAGTTAAACAGGTTCATCAAGGTTAAGAAAAAAGTTTAAGAATTTTTTAGTTTATATTTTAAAAATAGTAAACATACTGCAGTGAACATGTGTTACTATTTGTATTCCTTCTCCTTTGAAAGGGATTTACAGAGCGAGCAGAATGTCAAAGGTAGTTAACATAATATTGACAACTAAAATATGACACACTGCAAAAATCCAAAATGGCTATATAAATATTAACAGTATTGAAATTGACTGCTAAATATCTTTGAATAGATGTTTTCATTAGGTTGTAGGAGATACTGGCTTTTCAGAGTATAAAAATATTTTTACCTCTACGGTATTTGAGTGCATTTGACCCAGGCAACATCAGGTGCAGCATTATGCAAACACAAGCAGTTTCGTTTTATTCAAACTGAGAATGTTACAGTAGCAAGAGGAAGACTCACACTGTGTGGGACACTTATAAATACTCTCCCAAGAGAGACACTTTGACAAACGTACACTTATCCTTTTTTCAAGAGAAAACTTTAATGTTACTTGCACATTGAATCTCTCTGTGCAAGTGAGTAAGAAAAGTTTTCAGTTAAGGTTCCCAGAAGACAGGGTGGGGAGAATTTTACACTAGAGTAAATGGATCGGAGGGGCTCTGGCAGAAATTAGACAAAGGGGGAGTGAGCCATATATTAGATACTTTAAGATTCAACCCAGCAACTCAATAAAAGGAGTGGAGAGGTAAGAACTTCTTGCCAGATTAAAAATACTCTAATTTAACTAGGGATGTAAGTGACTAATCGACTAGTTGCTTCCCCCCTCGCTGCCTCTATTAGAAAGAGGCAGAAAGGGGGGGAGGAAGTGAGGGTGCTGGAGGGAAACAGCTTAAAAGCCAGTTCTACCCAGCTCTAGCTCCGTGGGAGGGGGCAGGGGTGCAATGGCGCAGTGGCGGCCAACTTTGAAATGTACAAGAGTCTCCCGCTGGAGCTCTTGTACATTTCAAGGTTGGAATGCCATATGGGGCCCGGGGCCAGCGGAGAGCCCCAGATCCCTAGGTTCCATGCAGGCACTTCCACTTTGAAATGTACAAGAACTCCTGCTGAGGACTCTTGTACATTTCAAAGCTGGCACGCCGCATGAGCCCGGGGCCAGCGGGGAAGTTCCCAGCTTTGAAATGCACAAGAGCCCCCGCTGGGGGATAGATACATTCATGGAGGTTAGGTCCATCAATGGCTATTAGCCAGGATTGGTAGGAATGGTGTCCTTAGCCTCTGTCTGGAAATGGATGACAGGAGAGGGGTCACATGCTGATTACATGTTGTGTTGGTGGGGTGACGTGTGGGGAAAGGGGTTAACTGCGAGCTGGTGAAGGGGCATGGAGCTGGTGAAGGGGCAAGGCCTGGGTGCAGAAGGAAAGGTTCATCCTCAGCCCATGTGGCACAGAGCTGGGAGGGAGTTGGTGGGGGAGAACCAACTAGAGGCTGGGAAGTCACATGACTTGTGACTCTCACCGAGCACTTGGTGAGGGGAGGCCTCGTGGCTTAGGGCAGAGGGAAGGGCTGTGCGACACAGAGTGACACATGACGTCACTCTGTCATCCCACAGGAAAAGAGGGTTTTTTTAATATATTGAGAGATTAACTCTTATAATTTATCTGTTTTATAAAGCAAAACACCATAGACATATCTGACCCAGTAATTTGACAAAATACCTGTACTGTTTTTCCAAGTCCCATGTCATCTCCAAGAATACAGCCTCTTTTCTGAGCATAGTGTCCATAGAGAAACTGAACCCCGTCCCTTTGATAATCACGCAGATACCTATTAATTGTATAAGGGATACTGTCCCCATCTGCAGATAACTCATAAGCAACTGCAGGAGATGGAAGCCTTTGGTCAGGAAAATAAGGCTTTTCCAAATCTTCATCATCAAATATTAAATTTTTCCGGGGATCTTTACCAGCTTTGGCTTTACAGAGCTTCGTTGTTAGTATGTTCTTTTCTTCAGACCCCAAAAAAGATACAACTGCAAATGATTTCCCATTCTTGTCCGTTTCAACTGACTTTATTGTGGCTTCACAAAGTTTCCCACTTTCAGGAGATCGGACAAGACACTTCTCTCCAGCATGCCACTTGTCTAAAAACAAAAACACACAAAAAAGATGATGTTGCAAACTTTGTGAAAAAGTGCTAGGTCTTATTACGCTTTTGTTAACACTGTTCAAAGTCTTTTATTAACACTGTTCTAAGACTATATATGTAATTAATGCCCTTCATTTTGCTTTTTATTTATATGTTCCCTGGAAATGTATCCAGTTTTCTTTACAGATACTTCTCCCATTTCTAAAATTTTTAAACACCCAAAACAGCAAGTGCTGGGGAGGGAAGCCCACAGGGACAGTACTCACCATGTGGCACTTGAAAAAACCTTCCATGCTCTGCAGCGATCAGGAGGTTTTGGCTGCCAGGAACTTGCTCCCTACCCTTCTTTTTCTGTGCCTCCAACACAGAGGGAGTGCTAAATCGGTGGTCAGCAGGGGAGCAAATGGCTCCACTACAGGGTGGATTTGATTTAAATCACAAGTCAGGAAGACTCGATTTAATCATGGTTTTCTACATAAAACTGCATTCTTGCTAGTTGTCATAACCTTAATACATATTCTTCACAACTCAGAGATAGATGCAAGATACGTTTTTAGAAGGTATACACTATACATTTTAAACAGTGATTTATTTTGAAAACTTTTCAGATTAGTTTTACAGCTATATCAGAAAATGAATGATTGTTTGGTTATTTCATTTACGAAAGGTGACTAAAGCAGATATTTATGAGGTCGATTCCCCAATATACCCAATTTAACAGGTTAATCATAATATATGGAGGATTTTCTTACCATGCTGTATAAGGAGGAAAACATCACCTGGCACACATTTAAATTGTTTAATTTAACTAAAACAATGTTATGTATTTTGAAGTTTTTTTCTTCAACAGCAAACAATGTTTTAACAAAACAAGCATATGAATTTTTGAATTTAGCTAAACATTCAAGTTTTTTTATCAAGTTTGTTTTTATTAAATTGTTAACTAAAATAGTTATTTTTTTAAACAAAAATTAAATTGACTGTAAGCCTAGTCAACATGAGAAACTTAAAATATTGGCTTCTATTCATTGAACTTTTTGAAACTGCACTTTTAGAGAGAGGGAAAGCCTCTAAACGCATTTTCTTAAAGTGGAAGAGGGGTTTTTTTTGTTTTTTGGCTTGACAACTTTGCCCTGACTCTTTGCGCTGGATCCACTGATATGTTGGCTCTTTGCCCAGAATGGGTTGGCCAGCCCTGATCTACACAGAAACCTAGAAGATTGGTTCCCTAAATCCAGGAACTCATTTACACAATTTTTCTTAACATTACCTGAATTAAAATTTATAATCTCTATTTCATGATGAGATATCTTTGAGCTCTGATGTATCATAATTAAAACGATCTTTATATAGGGTTTTCCCTCAGAAAGTATTATATAAACAATTCAACTTAAATAAAAAATAAACTGATTTGCATACAAATCCGATTAATTTTTTTAAAATCATTATTTTTTATCCACTCTGCTCTACTCCCTCAATACTGATCTCTGCCAAAGTGCCCTCCTGACCCCACCAACCCTTCAGAATGGTCCCATTTGCTTCCCTTGTGCATACTCCAGGGCCCACTGCTTCAGTTGCAAGGGGAGCAAGAAAGGCAGGAAGCATGGTCCTAACAGTTAAGACTACCTGCACTGAGTTCCCGCTGTTTATGGTGCTCTCTCCTAATCCCAGCCGTTCAACCTAGTCCCATCCACTCTCACACTGAAGGAGTGGGGACAGGAGAGTGCTCTGTCTGGCAGGGGCCAGTACTGACAGAGTGCAGTGTTCCGTTCCCTGCAGGTCTATCTCTACAGTGGTTCTCAACATGAACATTAGAAACACAAGGTGGTCCAAGAATAGAGATTACCTCGTCCACCTTGTCTCTCTAATGTCCTGGGACCAACATAGCTACAACTACAGTTCATGTTGAGAAGCAAAATGATTTACATAACTTTCATTTATGAAATAAATCCTTAATTATATGTACAGTACTAAGTTGAAATAGTAGTTTCCTTGCTATCAGTAGATCTAATTTATATTGTGCAGAATGTCAATTTAAGCCTGCCATCCTGTCTGATCCCAAACCTGCAGCCACTCTCCAGAGGAGACTTCACTGCAGGCTCTGCAGTATAAAGCGTATTTAAGCTTTATACTGCAGAGCCCACAGGGTGTAACCGCTAAGATTTCTAGCGGTTACACGATTATCTTTTACAACTAATTTTTACATCCCTAGTGAAAGAAAAAATCTGCCCAAAGAACAGCATTATTACTTACTATATATTTTAGAAATGTATGTCTGTCCATGAGTCAGTTTGTTCAAGAACTTAAAGCAAGGTAAGGGTTTGGTGTGCAGGACAATGGGATGTGCCTGGAATTCGATTATTTCTCAAAAAATGGAAAGTGAGGGATCTGGTAGAAGGGAGTTATACTCTAACTGAAAAAAATGATATTGGTACTTCCCCTGGTGTAAGCACAATTATATCAATAGCCAAGTGCTTATATCAACTTACTCCCCTTTGCTATTTAAGAAAAAAAAAAATCTACCAGTATAAGCACTTTTATACCTATTTTACTGCATCAATATTGAAGTTGTACCACTTGAACGATACTAGTAGATCATTTTAAAAGTTTAAAAATGCTCTGCAAAAATATTAGTTTCCAATCAGTCTAGGCATTTTGTTCCAATTTCTACATTTAATATTGTAAAAAAATTGAAATGAAAAAGTCAAAATGTTCTATTCTGAGAATATTTAACCTTATTTCCTTCTACTTGTTTTAATCAACATATTTCTGCAAAACATTCACCTTACAAGGAGCTGGCATTTTCCAAAAGAAAACACATACCAAGAGTAAATCTCTATATATCAGTATAGCTGAAGAAAGTTTGCATGATTAGGCAAAGCTGTACATAACCTGTCACTTTCAGTGTTACATTTTTACATCTTCAAAGCACTCTGCAGATATTTATTAATCTAAAATTACCCCAAAGGCATATAGGTAATAACCTACCTTTGATATTGTCGCACATTTCAATTTACAACCACATATGCACTTCTAACGTCCATGAATTAGAACATCCAAACATTCATGATAAAAAGAGAAGTCAAGGAGCCCATTCCATGTGCTAAAATGATTGGAAAGAAAAGGAGCCTGTCACTCAAGCTGGAAGGTATAACACCAATCAAGAGTAAACTTCTGTGATGTTCTTATTTCCTACCCTCTCAAATAACTAAAATTTGGATCCTAGTAGCTGCCCTCTGGGCGAACAAAATCTATGGGCTGAAATTGACTTATGACATCCATTGACAAGGCAAGCATTTTTACCTACTAAAACACACAGACTAGATTTCTAAAGAGTTTAACATCAATAAGTTAAATCCTCTGCCCAATGATTAATGTTCGTGTCAATCATCTGTTTTATCACCTTTTCCTATATATGTGATACCAAACACTAAGGGACATCATTTACTAACAATAGGACTATAAAAGGATTTTTTAAATGTGATTAATTGTAAGAATAAAAAACACAATCACAATGTTAAACAATAGAATACCAATTATCTACTATATATTTCAGAAACTTTGAGAGTCTATCTGTCCATAAATGTGTTTGTTCAAGAACTCCTAAGCAGTAAGAGATAGCAGCAGCAAATTTGGTATATTGCTTCCTCTTATCATAACTTAAAAGAATGTAAGGGTTTAGTTGTGCCAGGACAATGGGATGTGCCTGGAATTTGATTGTTTCTCCTAAAATGGAAAGGGAGGGGTCTGTTAGGAGGAACAGTTATACTTCAAAATGACCACAGGGGGCAGCAAATACCCAAGATGGGGACTGGGACAGCTATAATCTCACTGGGCCAGCAGGAGCAAGCATGGAGAAAGGGACAGCTATCTACTATATACTTTAGAGAGTTTTTCTGGTTTGTCTGCCAGCTGGGGGACATTCACCTTTCCCCCAGCTATGCCATGGACAGGTGCGTCTCACCTGGCCACAAGTTGCTATGGTGAGAAAGGGCTGGGGTTGTACTCTCTCCCCAGAGCAGCCTGCATACTGAACCGCTCATCCCATGCCCCACCGCAGAACAATTATTTAAATTAAGAAAAACAAAACTTATCTGAGTTTAGAACTTGAGCAATGTTAGATAAATCATCTAGTTTTAAACATTTTTTGTATTTTTCTACATTTTCAATACTGTGATTTCAATTACAAACATAGAATACACAAAGGCTTAATACTTTATTTTTTTTAAAACAAATATTTGCACTTTAAAACCCCCCAGTATTTTTTTAATTGCACTACAATACTTGTCTGGGTTGACTCTTTATCATGAAAGTACAACTTATAAATGTAGAATTTTTTTATGTAACTGCACTTAAAAATAAGATGTACAATTTTAGAGCCTAAGTACACTCATTCCTACATTATATTCAGCCAACCGCTAGAAAAGCAAGTTTGTTTACATTTATAGGAGTTAATGCTGCCTAGTTCTTATTTACAGGGTGAGAAAGAAAGAAAGAAAGAAAGAAAGGTTCCCATGACACTGTTATTGCTGGTGTTGCAAGGTATTTATGTGCCAGATATGATAAATATCAGTGTGAATCCATGCTTCAACCACCATTCCAGAGGACATCCTTCCATGCTGATGACAGGTTGGGCTTGATAACAATCCAAAGTAGTGCAAACATGCATTCATTTCCATCAGTTGTGTCAAACACCACCAATAAACGGTTGATTTTCTTTTTGGGTGGTTCAGGTTCTGTAGTTTCTGCATCAGAGTGTTGCACTTTTAAGACTTCTGATGGCATGTTCCATACCTCATCCCTCTCAAATTTTGGAAGGCACTTCAGATTCTCCAATCATAAGTGTTGTACAGCCAGTCCCCGAGTTGCGAATGGTCGAGTTATGACCATTCGCATTTACGACCAAAGCTCCCATGGAGCGGTCGTAAAGGCGGTCCCCGAGTTACGAATGCGACCCACACTTATGAACAGCGCGGTCGCTATGTAACTCAATGGGGTCCGAGTTACGAACAGATCGAGTTACGGCCAAGTGTTTGGTCCGTAACTCGTTCGTAACTCAGGGAGAGGCTGTAGCTATCTTTAGAAATCTCAGATTGATACCTTGTGTTTTTTATCAAATCTAGTGGAAAAACGTGCTGGGTCATCATCAGACACTGAAAGTAAAACCACATAACAGGAGACGTACAATTCTCCCCTAAGGCATTCGGTCACAAATTAATGTATTTTTTTTAATGAAAGTCATCAGCATAATTCCAGAATTATGTCTTCTGGAGTAACTGCTAAAGAATGAAAGGACATACAAATGTTGAGCATATCTGGCACGTAAATACCATGCAAGATCAGCTGCAACAGTGCCATGAAACACCTGGTTTCACTTTCCAGTGACACTGTAAATAAGAGGAGAGCAGCATTAGCTCCAGTAAGAGTAAACAAACTTGTTTGTCTCTGTTACTGGCTGAAGAAGAAGTAGGACTGAATGGACTTTGTTTTGTTTTTGAGTGCAGTTATGTAACAAAAAACATACATTTGTAAGTTGGTCTTTCACAATATAGATGGCATGACAGTACTTTTCTGAAGTAAATTGAAAAATAAACTATTTCTTAGCTTTACAATTCAAATATTTGCAACCAAATATCAAGTGTGCACTGTACGCTTTATAATCTATGCTATAATTGAAATCAATACATTTGAAAATGCAGAAAAACATCCACAATAATGATAATAAATTTCAATTGGCATTTTATTATTGTTTAATAGTTAGATTATAACTACCATTAATTGCCAATTTTAGAGTTAATTTTTTTTGAATTAATCACTTGAGTTAATAGCAATTGACAGCCCTACTAAAATCTGTATTCTTGCATTTCATAGATTTTTTTTCCTTAAAAAATATAAAATATAAAAAAAATAACATTTCAATAATTTTTAATATATGCTCAAGCTCCCACTTATTCAAACGGAAAATTAAATATATTTTAAAAATTCCTATTCACAACTAATTCTTCTTAGAAACCATGTATCGGGTTTATCTAGATTTTAACACGAGAAAAGGACAAGGAGGAAACAGGACAAATAGAAATATTGCAAAAAACAAATATATATATATATATATATATATAAAAACTAGAGAAATAATTTTGTCATATATAAACCAGTACTTACCTCTTCTTTGCCCTTCATTAAAATTTAATAGAAGCAGTATGATGAGTCTCGAAATAAAAAAAAATGTTGAGATAATATTAAAATCTGTTGAAAACAAATATAATCTGTGTCAAAATGATATTTGAAAGGAAATCAATACACCAAAGACTTGTGAATTTCTCTGAAGAGAAAGTTATGTTAACATCTTCACACATGAAGGAGTCAAGTCTTGCACTCTTTGTGCACTCACAACTCCAGGGTGCACAAGTAATACAGGACTGGGACCTTTTATTACATTTTATATATAATGTTATTCTGTTATTTCAATATTTCCCCTTGTTAAGAAGCCAATCCCACTCTTATTCCATCTGACCCTTCTTTATCTTGAAATCAGACACTGTGTTTAGGCAGTAACAAAATACTCATGGACACAATAACACCTCCTCATTCCCCTCATGTGATATATGCCATCAAGTGCTAGCATGCCCCTGTGCCATGTATATTGGACAGTCTCTATGACAATGGATTAATGGACATAAATCAGATATTCAAAATGGTAACACACAAGAAACCTGTTGGGGAACATTTTAACTCACCCGGGGACTCATTAATGGACTTAAAAGTGGCTATCCTCTTACAAAGTAATTTCAGGAAACAGCTAGAGTGTCAGTCTGCTGAACTGGCCTTCATATGCAAATCTGACATTCACCCAAAGATGGAACAAAGACATGTCTTGGATGGGCCATTATATTCAACAACTCAAATGACATCAAAAGTTAAGTATAAGGAACTTACAGCCCACTCCATGAGCCTCATTTTGCGTGGACACTTTGACAGTTTTTCCCTTCCCCCCACCCCTCTTTTTATTCCATATATTTGTACCCCTGGATCCCTTCTTCATTCACCTGAAGAAGTGGGTTGTGCCCACAAAAAGCTCATGATACAATTATATTTTTTGGGTTAGTCTCTAAGGGTGTGTCTAGACTACAGGGTTTTTTCAAAAAAAGTAGCCTTTTTTCAAAAAAACTTCACCTGTGTCTAGACTGCAGCCACGTTCTTTCGAAAGTAAATCGCGGTAAACCTCATTCTACAAGGAATAACGCCTTTTTTCGAAAGTACTCTTTCAAAAAAAGGCGCTATTGAATGCAAACTGTGCTTTTTCGAAAGAGAGCGTCTAGACTCTCTTTCGAGAACGCAGCTCGCTTTTTCGAAAAATCTCCTTGTAGCCTAGACAAGGCCTCTTTCAAAAGAGGCTCATAGTCTAGACGTAGCCTAAGGGTACATCTACACAGCAACATTATTTCGAAATAACTTAGTCCACGTCTGCACATTAGGCAGTTATTTCAAAATAATGCTAAAATACTGTCAAGCTGGAGGACTTCTTATTTCAACTCCTGTAACCCTCATTGTACAAGAGTAGGGGAAGTTGGAGGAGGAGTGCTCTATTTCAAAATAAGTGCTGTGTAGAGGCTCCTAATTTTGAATTAAGCTATTCTGAAGTAAGCTAAGCACTTGACATAGCTCAATTTGCGCAGCCTAAGAGTTAAGCTCTGCTGGATAGATGCACCCTAAGGTGCTACAGGACCATTTGTTGTTGTTTTTTAAGTTACCCCTCCGAGGCCCTCACCCCAAAGTACATCCTGATTTCATCTGCAGCTACATGGAGAAGGGCTGCACAGACATGCCCCCAAAATCTATCACTTCCTTGCAAAAGAAGGGGAGGAGAAGACAACCTACCCCCTGCCCCGAGCGTGGGGCAGCGACTCTTGCTACAGCAGGGAGCACCGCTCTCTCGGGAACTGGGGCAGTCTCCTTCCCCCGCAGCTGGGGACGCGCTGATAAGGAGGAGTGGGAGCAGATAAGGGGCAGCGACTGCGGCCCCCGCCCCGTGCGGCTCCGTTGCCCTCCCTCGCCCCCGCAGCGGCTGCCCTTGGGGGCGGCGGGGACTCCCCGGTCGCTCCCCGTTGTGCTCAGCGCCGGCTGGCCCCGCCCCCTTCCTTCTCGCATGGGCAGCGCCCTCCCCGCCTGCCCCCTCTCACCGGGCGCCGCACCGCTGCACGCCAGCCGGGACCGGCCAGGGGCCAGCCTCTCCTGCCAAATATCGCGAGATGAGGCGGCGCTTCGGGATTCTCTCTTAAAGGAGCCGCAATTCCCCTGCCCAAGAAGGCTGCCGCCTCCAGGAGGAAACAACGTGACGTGTTCAGTTCTCGCGCTATGCGCCCGGCTCAGGCTTGGTGGCCCGGGATGCTGCCGCCAGCCCCAGGGACTCACGCGGCACCTGCAGGGCGCCTGCTCCTCCCCTGAGCGGGGCCCCGCGGCCGCCAGCGGCACTTTGGGGAACACCCCAGGCACAGGCTGACCGTGCAGCAGCCTGCAAAGCGGCGCCATGCAGCAGCAGCCGCCCTACTACGCGCTGTAAGGCAGGCAGTGAAGAGCAGGAGCAATGCACCCGAGCAGCGTAAGACGACGCCCGCTGGAATGGAGCTAAGCTTCAGCATTGGCAACCCCGTCACTGTTTGCTACCGTGTCCGCCTCTCCTCCAACGCACCGAGCTCCTGCAGATTATTTCAAACTAGGATTGTCAAATCACCACAGCGAAGGCCTGCACTGATCACGAAACAAACGACATTTTAAAAAGTTGCCATTTAAATTAGTTTTAATCACAATAGAATAGCAGCTTTTCTTTATTATACATGTTTTGATTTCTTCTGCATTTTCAAATATACTGATTTCAAGTACAAGACAAGACAGTGTCCACACTGCTCACTTTATATTATTTTTTATTGCAAATATTTACAGCATTAAAAAAAAGAGACAGTATTTTTCAGTGCACCTTCTACAAGTCCACCCAGTCCTACTTCTTGTTTATCCAGTGTCTAAGAAGCAAGTTTTACTTTTACAGAAGATAATACTGACAACTTCTTACTTATAATGTCAGAAGAAAGTGAGAATCGAGGTTTACGTGGCACTTTTGTAGCCCACATTAGGGATGTTAAATTGCAGGTAATCGACTAATCGAATAGTTGATGCATTTTGCGTCGACTAGTTGATAAGGCGTCTCTGTTTTTGAAGTGTAGAAACACTGTTGCTATACTTTAAAGGCGAAAGCGCCACATGGAGCCCGGGATCAGCTGGGGACTCCCCACTGACCCAGAGCTCCGTGCAGCACCACTGCTTTAAAACTCTGCAGGAGCCTGGAGTCAGGCTCCCCTCAATGTTTCAAAGCGGCAGAATTTTGTGGAGCCCAGGGTCTCCTGGGGACTCCCCACTGACCCCGGGCTCCGTGCAGCACTGCCACTTTGAAATGCCCCAAGGATCCTGACTCTGGGCTCCCGCAGCAATGTTTCAAAGCAGCAGTGCCATGTGGAGCCCAGGGTCTGGCCCCAGGCTCCACATGGCGCTGCCGCTTTGAAGTACCTCCTCTTCCCCCCCCCCCCCTTGCTGCCTCTTTCTGATAGAGTCAGCAAAGTGGGGGAAACGACTAGTCAACTAGTCCTTCACATCTCAAGCCCACATCTCCAGGGGCTTTTGTAGTCCACACTGCATATGTGCCAGATATGCTGTACATTCATATGCACTTTCATACTTTGGTAGGAGCTACAGTTTTGCATTGTTTTGCTTTTGAGTGCAGATATATAAAAATATTCTACATTTGTAAACAACACTCTCACAGAGAGTGCATTACAATTCTTGTATGAGGTGACTTGAAAAATACTAGTTTTATTTATCTTTACAGTACAAATATTTGTAATAAATGGAAGGTGAGCCCTGTACACTTTGTATTCTATGTTATAATTGAAATCAATATATTTGAAAATGTAGAAAAACATCCAAAATATTTGTAATAAAACACCAATTTAAATTTATTAACAAAATGATTAAAACCGTATTTAATTGACTTTTAAAATCTCATTTAATTACAATGTTAACCGCTTGACAACCCTATTTTAAGCATATTAAGTTGTGAAATAGTTACTTAAGGGCCAAGATAGTCAAGTCAATGATAATATTTGCACTGACTACTGTGGAATCCAAATTTAGCCCCAAATCTCCAGCACTTTATGTTCAGTGTACTTTTATGAATTATGGCCCTCCTAAGCCCACCAAATAAGCAAAACATCTGTCAAGAAGGATACCTTTTTTGGATAAACACAGAATTAGATTTCACAACAAGTTACATGTAAGGTGTGGCATGCTGTATATAGGTATTGTTCTCGGGAATTAGGGATATGTCTACACAGCATTATTTCGGAATAACTGACGTTATTTCAAAATAACAAAATGCACACCTACACTACAAGCCATTATCATATATATAGTAGCCCAGTGTTTGAGAGTCTGTAACGCTGAAATGCTGGCTGTTCCCTCTGGGGGGCGCTGTTGCCTGAAATGCTGGCTGTTCCCTCTGGGCAGCGCTGTTGCCTGAAATGCTGGCTGTTCCCTCTGGGCAGCCCGTGCTGCATGGGGAGTGCGGGGCCCAAACAGCCGCTTGCTCCCCTGCGGCAGCCCGGCTGAGCGGCACAGAAGTCAGCCAAGTGCCACGGTGGGAGGCGAAGGGGGGCGGGGCGGTGACGTGCGGCGTGACAGTGGCTCCAGGCCCCGCCCCCTGGCCGTGAACATCATTGCCCCGCCCCCCTTCACCTCCCGCCGTGGCGCTTGGCTGATTTCTGCACTGCTCAGCCAGGGTGCCGCGTGGGAGCAAGCGGCGCAAGCGACCGTTTGGGCTCCGCGCCCCTCATTCAGCACGGGGAGTGCGGAGCCCAAACGGCCATTTGGGCTCCACGGTCCCCCGAGTGAGAGGCAGGAGGGGGAGGAGAAGAGAAAGAGAGAGACAAAGAGAGAGGCAGGAGGCGGAGGAGAGTTGAGAGAGAGAGGGGGAGGCAGTAGGAGGAGGAGAGAGAGAGACGGAGCGAGAGATCGGAGGCTCAGGAGAGAAGACCGACGTGGAGGAGAGACCTGAAAATGCCGTCTTATGACGGGCTAATTGGCTAGTTTCAGAATAATGATGAAGATGGAGGACTTCTTACTCCGACTCCTGTATCTCTCCTTTTATGTTCTTCCTTCAACCTCCTGCTGTATAGACAGCACCAAAAGCCAAATTAAGCTATTTCAACTTCAGCTATGTCAGTGGTCCCCAACCTTTTTGTGTGGCGGGTGCTGCACCGGTGGGTGACATCATCCCGCTGTGTCACCCGGTTGGCTGGCCCCATGCAAAGTGCACCTGCGCTGGCGCCAGACCCCCCACAGCGGCCATTTCGCCACTCCGGACCGGCCACCCTGCTCCCGCGGCTTCCCCGCCGCGCTCCCCGGCAGGTTCTCCCGCCGCCAGCGCTTCCCCACTCCCCGTCATGGCATGAGTTCGGCCCCACAGCGCGTGCGGCCTGTCTTCCCCTGGCCATCCTGCATCGCGACCCCGACTAGGCGGGGGCATATAAATGCCCCGGCGGGCGCCATGGCGCCCACAGGCACCGCCTTGGGGACCACTGAGCTATGCAGTTGACGTAGCTGAAGTTGCTTATTTTAATTTGACTTTTGCCCTACTGTGTAGACATGCCCTAAAGGTTTGAGGAGCTGTTATACAGCAAAATCCAAATGAGCAGGAGAGATAAACAAGCGTCTCCTGACTTCCAGAATCATCTTAAACATACAGCAGCAGGAACAGAACACTGAGGTGAAATCCTGGCTGCATTGATGTCAGTGGCAAAACCCTGACTTCAGTGGGACCAGGATTTCACTGCAGGTGTCCTAACTCCTACTTCAGCAAGCTGACTATTGGATAATTCTTACTTTAATTTCCTTGGCATGGAAACGACACCATTTTACACTCTCCTATTATTGCTACAATTTGTAAGAAAGTCTGAGTGTAGGGAGGGCTTTTTAGACCATTTACATATACCTCTGAATTTGGTCCTAAAAAACAACCTTCAATACAAATCCTAAAAGACAACTTTGAAAAATCACTAGTTCTTCCACCAATTCTTACAGTGAGAAATGAAAGTGACATAGTGTGGAGTTTCCCCAACCAAAAATCTCCAAATCCTCAAAAAACAATCTCAAACCCATATCCAAGGAATAAAGAATTAAGAAAAGTATCACCTTTGGTCCAGCCACAAAATATTTAGTTTATTAACTGATATAATCAGTAGTTTCTTTCAAGAAAACTTTATAATTACAAAATAAGACAGTAGATCAGTGGTTCTCAAATTATAGGTTGCAACCCACTTTTAATGTGATTGCGAGGGCTGGCATTAGATTTGCTGGAATCTGGAGCTGGAGCCCCATCTCCTGGGGCTGAAGCCCAAGCCTCACTTCCCTGGGTTAAAGCTAAAACCTGAAGGCTTGAACCCTGAGTGGGGTCTCTGGTGATAGGCCCCCTGTCCAAGGCAGCAGGGTTTGGATGATTTCAGGCTTTTGTCCCCCATCCTGGAATCATATAGTAATCCTAAAATTACTCAATTACATCCTGACCTGGTTGTTAACTCATGTGATCCTATTGGCTTTAGTGTCTGAATAATGGAGAATATCATATACTCATACTGCTTTCTATGGACTGCAACTCTTTTGTTGACATCGCTATGGGTGTGTCTACACTGCAGGACTTACCTCGAAATAAGCTATGCAAATTGAGCTACGTCAATTATGTATCTTATTTTGAAATAGCTTATTTCAAAATAGAGAGCGTCTACACAGCACTTATTTCGAAATAGAGCACTCTTCCTCTGACTTCCCATATTCCTCGTACAACGAGGGTTACAGGAGTCAGAGTAAGAAGTCCTCCAGCTTGACAGTATTTTGACACTATTTCAAAATAACTGCCTGCTGTGTAGACGCAGACTAAGTTATTTTGGACTTGCGCAGCTATTTCGAAATAGTGTTGCAGTGTAGACGTACCTACATGTCATACATTTTTGTAATTTAGAATCAGTTTGAGAAATAATACTGTCATCTACTTGGTATCTTTCTCTTATCTTCTGTATATGAACATTATTCCCTTGAAATAATGTCAGTGGGTCCAAAATAAATTAATGTTGGCTCTGTATTTGGCAACAAGATCAGACTTCTCCCTTCTCCCCCAAATATTTTTTAGCGATCCTAGTGATAAGTAGCCACTTAAATGTTAGAGTTGACTCAGAAAACTGGTCTTCCTTTTTAATTTATTGGGCAGTGTTGCTTGCCAGTTCTTTTGGCCCACGTTCTTTCTTATTCTTTATTTACCCAATTATTCTTTATTTTTCTTGTTCTTCTACACCAGTCTGTAGTCGGGCCTAAAATATGGGCGGCCAACTAGCTTTGGGCAAATGCCATAAAAGCAGCCTTTGGGAATGAGGCAAAAGATAGCTGGTATGGTAGCTTGATGTATAGTAATTGCACTTCCTCCCAATACAGCTGCCATTTGTAGAAGAATCAAGAAGTGAAATAACGATTTAAAAGCATTTTTAAAGAAAACATTATGGAATTAAACAAGCAATTAAAATAATTACTTCATGGAATTTGAAATCCAGATCTGCTGCACTAAGCTAGAGAGTGGCCTCATAAGATCATTATAGTATTATGAAGAGGAAAGGTGGCGTTATTATAAGTCACATCCAATATTATATGGAACAAATTTCCAATAAGCTTATGATTTTCCCTAATTTGAAGTGGTTTAGTGTATATAGCATATCACTTAATTCTCAACTCAATAGTTGGCACAGTGGGTTGCTTTAAAAACAAAACAAAAACATCCAAACACCTGCCACCCTTGCTTCATGTCTCAACAAAGACTTACGTTCTTAAGACTTTGTTGCTGTGACTAAATATATTACAGTGCTTTTAGTGTAAGTTAAAGTAATATAAATAATTATAACTAAATCACATTTGTCACAATGTTTGAGAGCATTTAAAAATTAAATGTAATACAATATAAATAAAGTACATTGTTTTAAAAATATACAAAATTCACTTAAATACATTCATTCACAAGGAACATAACAAGAAATATACCCTTATAAAATCTGAACTGAAAACAGGACAGCATTTCAGATACAAAAAGACAAATAAAACATTCCAGTGCCTCAAACTTAGCGTTGGATAATTAATATACGTAATCCATAGCCTCTTAGAAAATCAGCTACATTTAAAGCAGTACTTCTGAGGATGCTTTCACACTGGATTATACTTGAAGACAAGGTGCATTTACATCAAAAAGTTTCCTGAACCAGGATTTTTTTATGTTTGATTTTTATGAAAATATTTGTTGTGTTTTAATAACAACTTTCTCTAGGTCAGCACAGCTGCTCGTCCACGTGACACTGTAGTGAATTCAGTTTTCTGCATAGATCATGCCATGTTTCTTGGATGTCACAAATTCAGTTTGGTTACTTCACAATATAATCAAATGAGACAAGGGGCACTGTGCTAAAGCTTTTACTTAAAGACACCAACTTTTGTAATAAGCAATCAGGAGAACCAATTCTGTAAGTATTCCAAAACGCTGATGCTGCTTTCATTTAAGCCAATATTTAAAAAAAAAAAAAAAAAAAAAAGCTGGCATTGTCTTAAAGGCAAACACAATTAGGCCCCAGGAAAAGAAAGCCAATTAAAATCATTAGGATCAATTCTCTTTCACTTCCAGGCCTCCCTCCTCTAGTATCTCCTTACACTAGGGTGGAGAACACAACCAAGACCTGTACCCTGTACCACTGGAATGATGCAAAAATCTTGAGCACAATGGAGATTCTGGCCCACTGAGAATAGGAATTTGCTCTGCAAACCCTTTTTAGGCTCAGGCCCATAATGAAAACTTTTGCAAAACAAATAAATAAGGTTTCACAATATACAAGCTCCTCTTTCAGGAAATCTGCTCTTTCCAATTCAAACGAGAAGCTATTGTCTATGCTGCATGAATATCTCATATACTATCTGCTGTGTGGAATATTTTGCAAAAGAATTTCCACTTTACATTTAACAGCTTATCAACATTCAAATATCTATCCAAATTCCAAAAAACCCCTTTTGCACAAGATCCTTATGCCTTTTGTGCAAGGTCCAAGAGGCATAAGGATCTTGCACAAAAGGGTTTTTTTGCACAAAACGGAAGTGGCTACACTGCTTCTTTTTGAGCAAAAACCCCTTGTGCAAAAAGAATCGGCAGTAAATATGCTAATGACATCCCGACTCATGCTAATGAGTCCCTCATTAGCATATTTTCTGCCACAAAAACTTGCCGTGTAGACAAAGCCCAAGGGTACGTCTACACAGCAGTATTATTTCAGAATAACTGATGTTATTCTGAAATAACATAGTACACATCTACACTACAAGGAGTTACTTTACCATAATCTCAAAATAATGTTGAGCTGGAGAACTTTTTACTCCAACTCCTGTAACCCTCATTTTATGAGGATTAAGGGTAGTTGGAGGAAGAATGCTCTCTCTCAGACTTCCTGCTGTGTGGACAGCGCTAAAAGCTGAAATAAGCTATTTTGACTTAAGCTACGCAATCGACATAGTTCAAATTGCGTAGCTTATTTCAGCTTTAGCCCTGCTGTGCCCTTAGAAATAAACTAGTTTTAGAACTGCTTTTATAATACTTCCATAAAAGGCTCAGGTTTGAGAATCTCCCTAACATCCTCAGCCGTGAAGACCAAAGCAAAGAAATCATTTAGTTTTGCCACAATGACCTTATTGTCTTCGAGTGCTCCTTTAGCATCTTGATAATCCAGTGGTCTCCTGGCTTTCTGCCTCTGTTGTACTTAAAAAACATTTTGCTATTACTTTTTGAATTTTGGCTAGCTGTTCTTCAAACTCCTTTTTGGCTTTATTATATTTTTACTCTTAGTTTGACAGTGTTTATGCTCCTTTCTATTTTCCTCACTGGGATTTAACCTTCACCTTTTAAATGATGCCTTTTGCCAGCTCCTCGCATGCACCAGCTCCAGGGAGCCGCCTGCCTCACTGCGCTGCTGCCTCTGTGTCAGAAGCAGCAGCGCAAAGAGGCAGACAGGAGCAGACTGCCACCTCATGTGTAACTGTGTAACCACTGACATTTTAGTGGTTATACAGTTACTTAAACCCATTTTAACATCTCTAATGTCGACTCTTCTGAGTCAGAGAAAGGAAATAAACATGAGAGAAGATGAGGCTGGTTCCAGTGAGCTAACCAGTCTACTGTTCAAATGGAGTCACTTTAACAATGGGATGGCTGCAGCATGGTGGAAAACCAGTTCTATCCAGATTGTCTGTAGGAGCAGAAGTTGGAGCAGTCAAAATTCAGAAAAGAAGGAACAAGGAAATAAGATGTTAGAAATGGCATTTTAAAAAATAGACTCTGGGAGATTCAGGGAACAAAACGAAAATAGCCCATACACACACTACAAATTCATGTACCCCCATCCCCAATAGCTGTCATTAAGCCAACCTAGCTACACTGCTTGAAGAGATGAATTACCTACATTGATAAATAAACCTCATCTGTTATGGTAGGAAGTCTCTCTGCTACAACCCTACAGGAGTATTGCCTCATCACTATAGCTGTGCTGCTGTATTGTTTATAGTGTGGACATAGCCTCAGCCAAGTGTCTGGGAGAAGGGATCTTGGAGCCCTGAAGGCACAGACCAAAACCCAAAGAATGCTCTCCAGTGGCAAATAAATTATATACAAGTGTTCTTATTTTTCCTAGATCTAAGTATCTCCTGTGCTTTGTCTGAAAATCTGTGTCTTTTTTGCTTCAGCTATCAAGTGTCTGTGCAGGGTTACAATATAAACTGGAATATCAATGAGGATGGAGTTCCAGGAAAGGTGTGCATGAATGGCTCAGATCCCATTCCCTCAGAGTGGAACCAAACAGAATCTGTGCCTTCGAAAGAGAACCCAAGAAGCCAGAGCCTGATGACAGGAGTCTGCCCAGACCCAGAGGAGCTTAAAATCACACAGATCCAGTGCGTAGGTCCAAATACAGTTACCCGGTAAGTATCTAAAAAGGGGAGCTAGGCAGGATTGTGACAACCTATTTCAGTTTGAAATAAAAGCACACAACTGTTTTTCAGAAGTGCTGACCAACCAGAAGTCCTACTGCAGTCACTGGGAACTTCAGTGAAAATTACGCATAATGCCATGAAGAGAGTCACTAAACTGTCCTTGGAACTTAGTTATGGGATCTCAATTCAATAAAAGAACACCTCGTCTGTCACAATGTCCTTTTTGTCACTCAAGTACACAATTTGTTACATTTATGAGTGGAGAATTTGTCTCAACTCTCAGGAAACCTGTGGTAGAAACTCAGCTCTGGTATAAACACACAACTGTGTTATCCATTCTTCAAAAATTCAGAGGTCTGCCAAACCCAGTTAAATCATCTTCTAAAGCCAAACTGGATCTGATTAATCCTTTGGCCCAGCACAAAAAAAAGATATGCACAATAAGCAATACCTTTGTCAACTACACACTTCCCACCTTACATGAATAGTAAATAGCCCTAACAATCCACCTTATTCTGTACAATTCTCCAGCCAACAGTACTGAAAATGCAAATCTGGAAACATTAGGTAGGCCTCCCATGGGAGCTATTTGGGCAAGATTTCCATGTAGAAAATAAAATTCATAAATTTAAATCAATATTAATATATCAGAGATAGCCATCATACTGTATCAACTTACGTTGTCTCAACAAGGGACTAAGCCCCTCCTGCAGGGGTATGTATACACTGCACACTTATTTCGGAATAAGCTATTCCAGAAGAAATACTCCAAAATAGCTTATTTCAAAATAGCGTATCTACACAGCAAATGCTCATAGAAATAGCACGGAGCTATTTCAAAATAGAACATTCACACTCATTGGATGCTGAATTCTGGCCACCCAGAAGCATTTCAGGCAGGGCATCAGGACAGCAGTTACTTCCTGGAGCTGCTGCCTGAGGCTCAAGCTTAAAGGGACGCCCCTGTACACCCGTGTCTTAGGCTCCTCTCTTTTGCCTACCTCCTTGAGGGACAGCAAACCCATTCCACTGCCTGCTGTGGTTGCCCTTGTGGACACCTCACCTCTCTAGCCATGGAGCCAGAGCTGCCTCCGAGCACTCGACAGCTCTTATCTGTCATGCTGCAGCTCCTGCACCAGTTTCGGCAGGCTGCCTTCCTGGCCCTGCAGGAACACAACCCCCAACTCAGTGCAGAGAACCTCAGCTCATGCAGCTGCACCCCATCAGGCACTGCCACTTCGGGCGTCTGGACACCAATTCCGACTGGTGGGACTGGATCATTATGGAGTGGTGAGACAACCAACAGTGGCTTCAGAATTTCCACATGCAGAAGGGCACCTTTCTGGAGCAGTGAGAGTGGCTCGCCCCTGTCCTCACATGATGGAACACCCACATGCAACCCGCCAACCCCTTGAGGGCCAAGCTCTCCGCACCAGACCAGGAAGGCCCACACTTCTTACGTCCCCTGGTTGGGTCCTGGGAGCTCCCTGGGAGCAGTGGAGGGCTCGGTGAGAGCAACAGAGTCACTCAGTGGCAGCTGCTGGGTGGATCAGGGCGGTCAGGGCCAGCTTCCTGCCACAAGCCCTTTCCCTTCGGCCTGCAGCTTTATGGGCTGCAGGGGAAAGGGAACTATAGAGTTCTGATGAGTGTGTACAGAGCTGCCAGCAGGGCACCTGTGGGATTTCCTGAAGGCCCCTTATTTCGAAATAACTCCAGCCACCCTGTCTACACATGCACTATTCCAGAACAGGTGTTATTCCTCATGGAATGAGGTTTACAGAATCCGGAATAAGCTGCCCGTTATTTCAAATATATTTTGAAATAACAGGTTTGTTGTGAAGACGCTCGCAAAGTTATTTCAGAATAACAGCTCATTATTCCGAAATAATGCTGCTTTGTAGATGTACCCCTGGAGTCCAAATCTTCCTAGCCACTCAGCAGCCCAGCTGGTGGTATTATAGTTGCTGGTTGCTAAACTGTCCTTTAAAGTTAGTCTTCCAAATGACACATTGCCTAGCTTGACTAATCTTGAGAGACTGATTCCACAAGTGTTATGAAGTAGATTCATTTCCCCAATGCGTCTGGTTAAAGGACTTTAGGAAAATCTGAAGTTTCATCCTTAAATAAATATTGTTCATAAATGGATCATGTCAGTAACACTCAGCCTTCATGGTTGCTCAGAGTGGGGCCTGGGTAACGAGGCTTTTTGATTCTATTAGATTTGTAACAGATACTGTGCAGAATGGTTCTGCATGTTTCAAAAAAGCACATGAACACTTGGAAGACTGGTTGACCAGTTGCAGTTGTACTCTGGGTCTCGTTAAACTGAATCAATATAATTATTCTTCAGAGAATCTTTTATTATGTGTTACTCACTTTACCTTAGAATAACAAAATAGTTTCAGAAATGGAACAGAGCTTTCCATCAGGAATAGTAGTCTTAAAAATGGTTTATGGAGATTACAGACGTGTTTGTTTTTTAAAGGACAAAAAAAAAAAAAAAAAAAAAAAAAGAAAAGAAAAGGATTTAGGCAACCAACAATTTTTGCTTACTCTGTTCTCATTGATCCATTGATTTGTATTTTACACCAGTGCATATGAAGGAAAAATTTTTAAAAAATAAAGCCAATGTAAAAAGAAAAGAAGAAAAAGAAGTACTATCTGAAGAATTTGAATACTTTATTAATGCTTTCCTTTTAATTGATGGCAAGTTGCCTATATTAGCTAGTAGAGAACACTGTTCAAAAGCCATCCCAAAGTCAGATGAGATGCAAACCTTGTCTCATATGGGAAAACGAGAGATGTTTTGCTTCTCCATATACCTTCCTCAATCAAAAATCATAGAATTTTCAACAGACAACTAACTAATTTGGTAGTTGTACCAGTTTGCATTTATTTGTTTGTGTAGTCAGCCATCCAAATAGATTGTAAACTAAAACTGCAGACGGAGAGGCATCACTATAATTGGATAACCCTACCAAAGGCGACATTGTTTCTGTGCAGGTCTGATGCTATTTGGCTTTTGCCAAACATATATGCCACCACAAAGAGAGAATAAGCAACTTCAAAATGTATATTTTTCATTGCCTTTTTGCTTCTATTTGGAAGTTTGCCTTGTTATCTGTGCCAGTAATTATGTGCTCAGCATGTTTCTTAAAACTAAATCAGGATGCGAATGCTTTTCTCTCTCTCACACACAAATATATAGCGTCCTCTGATTTCAGTTAAAAGACTCCGCTTGTTTAAATACGAAGTCTGACTTCAACATTCTGAATAAAAATGTCTCAATTTCTTCTCAGTCATTATGCACACAATGGATGTAACAAAATACATGTAGCTTGGCTAAGTGACCACTCAGGAAAGACATGCTAACTGTCTCCAAATATATTAAGGCTGTAAACACTAGAACTAGTCAAACAGTGGCTAGTCACATAAATAATCAATCAACTGGGACCTCAAAAGCCACCCAGAATGCTATGTGCTTATGGAGGAAAGGGAAATCATTTTGTTCTTGTAGGGTTTAATTCATTTTGTTTTTAGCACGCTAATCTTTTTTACTACAATGCTCAGACTTCCATAGAGCCCAACCACAGATTTCTGGGACCAGGTCAAAGATTATTTCTGCTGAATCAGGTTGTTAAGGTAATGAATGTATAAAAGCAGTAACAAAAACACTACACACAGGGATATTTTGCAGAAAAGTGCGAAATGCATTTGAAAATTCAACTTTTAATTAAAACGTGAACTTCTGAGCCTACTGCCAATTTATGAAATGACAAACCAGAAGTAGGTAGATCCAATATAATACTAAATCCAATATAATATAAAATATAATACTAAATTCACCAATTGCTTTGCTTTTAAAGTCCTTAGTATATTATCAAAATGAAGGAAAAAGGAAAATAAGAGGAAAAAATATAACATGGTAGAGGCAGATTTTCCAAATAATCAAAGGAATTATTAAACCAATTAAAATAAATATCAGAGTGTCATTCTATTAGTTTTAACAACAATAAGTTGTGGATTCCTTTTATTAAAGTGATATTCCATACACATTGTCTTCATGAATACATGAAAAAAGAATAGGATTCTGGGAAATACACCTATTTTAGTTTTCATTCAAAAAGAGGTGTCATCTGTATCTATATATAGTAAGTCCTACAAATTCCCTTTGCTAGTTGACATTTAAAGGCTGCTTGGATACAA
Organism: Rafetus swinhoei; assembly: GCA_019425775.1. Classification (NCBI taxonomy): domain Eukaryota; kingdom Metazoa; phylum Chordata; order Testudines; family Trionychidae; genus Rafetus; species Rafetus swinhoei. The sequence goes on from CM033427.1 coordinate 88,185,574, forward strand.
ATGTCATCACACAATCACTAAAAGTTAAGGAAATCATCAGATAATGCCATTTTCATATGCCTCAATTCCCAAGTATGCAAGACAAATACAATCTCAGATTCCTCAAGGTCACAACAAAATATTTTGCACATCCAGCATACAACCAACTATAGTGCAACCCCGTTTCCCGTAAATCATACATGCATGTACACGCATGCAAAAATCTCAATTTTAAACATTTTCTGTTTCAAAATAATTCAAAATATTTATAATGAATCATATTTGTTAAATATATTTTCTATAGTTACATAGGTTCATACATTTTAATACCAGAATGGATCGCTATGATCACCTAGTCTGACAAGCATAACAGAGGCTCAACCTTCTGGTTGGGCTACTGAATATAAATTTAGAAACAATGTCTAATCTTGATTTAAATACTTCAAGTGATGGAGAATCCTCCACAGGTAATTTATTTCAGTGTTTAATTGCCCTTAATATAAAAAATATGCACCTTATTTCTAGTCTGAATTTGTTTGTAGAGCAATTAGGGAGCATCTATAAAAGAGAGGAGCATAAACCAAAAACAGGATTTAATAATTCCAAACTTCATATATATATTTCCAATTTTAAGGTATCACAATTTACTGTATTTATTTCTGCACACTATATACTAAGAAAATATGATTAAGTGTACACATTTTATTTCATTTAAATTCTATACTCTTTCAGATGTATGCAAAAAATTACTAAATATGGATTTTCCAGTGTACATAGGTAATTATGTATGAATATAAATTTTTCCACATAGAAAACAAAGATACATAATTGAGAATGATATAGGAATAATGTCTATATCCTCAGTGTTGTTAAATCTTCGTGGAGATCTATAAATTATTTTTTAGCAATAATCTCATCTCTTCCCAAATCCATTCCCTCAAAAATGACAATTCAATTTCAGTGCTCTAATGCAGAAGTTTTGGAGTTTTTAGCAAAGAATAACAGCTTACAACTTTTCTCTATTACAGTATGTGCTAAGTACTTACCGTAAACAATCTGTTCCACCTTGCATTTTGCTGTGACATTGGGAGTAACCACTACACTGTATGCAATATTTCACCATGTCATATACTACAGTTTTTCGAATTTGTATGGAAATAGCACGTGTAGAGTTTGCTAAATCACACGTGTATAAAAGTGTATCCACGACCACCACAATCATATCACAAAATATTGCACTTCAAACAGTAATTTAACCAATATCCTAAATCTGTTAAATCACCAAGCAGTCCAGGATTATGATCCTGAGTATATTTGCTATGATAATGTCTTTTTACTGATGGATGCAATCCATTGACTTCGGTGCTAATGAGCAGCATTAACCTGGTGTGGGGATGGTTTTAATTTTAAGGAACTAAACAAAATTCATCAACAGAAAGAAATGATTAAATATAGATGACGTTGTTTCTAGTTGCAGTATCTCTGCCTGCAGCTCTGGTAAGTCACTGTGATCACTTTACAGAATGTAAATCCTATAAAATTCCAAGAATTATCCACAGTTAATTGGTATCAAAAGGAGAAAGTCCAAAATATAGGAAGTATGTTAAAAAGGAAATTAAAGTAGGTAAGACTGACTTTGAACTAGAAAGACAAGGTGGGTGAAGTAATATTTTTTATTAGATTGACTTCTGAATGTGAGAAAGACAAGCTTTTGAGCCACACACCTCTTCTCCAGGTCTGGGAAAGGTACTCCTACTATTACAACATTCAGTGACTACTTATGCTAAACAATTTGTTCCACCTTGCTTTTTACTGTGACATTGGGAGTAACTTTCCCAGACCTCTGGAGCCTGAAAGCTTGTATCTCTCACCAATAGAAGTAGATCCAATAAAATATATTGGCTTGCCCACCTTTCTTTCTAATATCCTGGGACTAGCACAGTTACAACTTATTCACAATTTTGCAACATAGTCAGTTCCAGTAATAGCCATTAGAAAAGATGCTGTATTCTTGAAATAGAGTTGATGGGCCTAGTTCTAGCCTCATTTACACTGATGAAACTCCACTGATGGGCAGAATGTAATGCTGTTTACAGTAAATTGCTTGTATTACTTCAAGAGTCTACAGACATGCTAAGTGCTTTAAAGAAAGCACAAAAGAAACAGGTCCTTACTTCACAGTTTAGTCTAACTGATGGACTTGACAGACTAGTGAGGATGGTGACAGGCAAATAGTAAAATAAGTTATGGATATGATCAAGTGACTATTCAGGGAAACAAACTTCAAGGCTTGCTTCCATTATTTTTAAGTGCAAAAACACCTGTGTTTTTCTTGGAAATGGTGCAGAAATGGTCGTAAGTTGAAGGCTTGGCAAACAAATTTGAAAGCACTACAGGGCAGCAAGCTGAAAGGAAGAGAGATCTTTGTGACAGGAGATGACAGAATTTGAGGCTACCATGATTGGTGGAGTGGAAAGGGCAAAGGGAAGTAAAAAATAGACGGGTTCAGAGATGTACAGTGGGCAGGAGCTGGTGATATAGGGCTTTGAAAGTGAAGAGGAGAAAAAAAAAACAATATGGGGAGCTAGTGAAGTGACTCATATTTGGGATAGATTGGAAAGTGTGGAAAGGAGGCAGGGTAGTATATAAAAAAAAGACGACATGAGATGAGGAGATTGGAGTAACTGAATCAAGAGATGAGGGAATGGATGAGCAATTTGGCCATCAAAAAGGATGGGGTACATTTTTAAAATGCTATGGATAAAGAAGCAACTAGATGTCATTAAAGCCTTAACTGGCATAGGAGAGCGAGAAATCAAAAATGATCCTCAGGTATCAGGCAGAAAGGCTGATGCTAGGACTAAGGTACTGGAAGTGGGACTCTGCCAGAGAATTTCTGAATGATCTTGGGCAATTCACTTACAGCTTGATTTTCAGAGGTGCTGAGCACACATTGTACAACTGAAGTCAGTAGGAGCAATGACTGCACAACATCTCAAATAAAATAGGCCTTCTGTTTCTCTAAATCTGATACCAAACAATTTGAAGTAAACGGAAAGACTTCCACTGACTTTAACAGAAGTTTGATCAGCTCATATGCACTCAATTCCCCATCTACCAAAGGAAGATAATACTTCCATACCTTACAAAGTTGCTGTGAGGATAAATTTGTTTATGTGTATGAGGCCTTTCAATCCCACTACCACAACAAGGGAGGCCATACAAGAAAATGGATATTGCCAACCTTAATGGAAAATGGAGGTACTAGAAAGGATTTAGGAAGGAAGAGTATAAGCTTAGGCTTTAACGTGTTCTGTATAGTATGAATAGTATTTACCGTTCAAATTCATATGATGTATGATTAAATAACCCTTTAAGATAGAAAACTCTCTATATTAAATAGGTAAGACTTTTTAAATATATATATTTATAGTTACCTATACTGGGCAACAAGATGACCTAGGTGAGTATAATATAGATATGTGGTACTAAAGTGAGGAGAAGTGGACTCCATTTGTAATGGAAAGTCAGACAAATATACTCCCCATGGTGGGCGGACTAGTCCTGAGTGGAGTTGTGCCCTTTGGTCAAAGGAGATGGACAAATATTCTGAGGACCTGCCTGGACCACTGTCAGACAAATACCTCAAAGAGCTGTGAGGAATGTTCACAGCCACGTATCCTGATAAGACAAAGGACCTTTGGACTATGGAGCCCTACAACCAGACTGTGACAGAAAGTAGCTGAGGGGATTCAGACTTTAGTAAGTTAGCTTGTTTTGAGGGGATCCCAGCTGATCTAGTGACAGACCCATCCTCCCACTGTTAGGGCTCTCGGCTGGGACCAATCCTCTACCACTGACTCCACCCTTGGGGGGCCAGCCAACTCTTCCCCGCTTTTGGGCCAGAAGGCCTGGGCTGTATTGTAGGCTCACCCCCAACCAGAAAGCTGTAGAACTATATACAATGTTCTGCCCCACCCAGAGGGCCATAGTTTCCCCTATAGACTGTTACTTGCTGTCTGCATTGTAGTGAGGTAGAATGGCCTCCCTCCCCACTCCAGAGTGAAGGACCATTGCAGGTGTTCTGATGGCATGCACAAGAGAAGTCAATTTTCTAAATGAAACTGGGGTGTTTGTTGTGAAATGCTTTAATATGTCACTTCAGAACTAAGGCTTCAGGTTGGCAAAACACTTAGAGCTAAGTGAATGAATAATCTTATCCTTTTATAGAAAGATACTTAAACACAGGCTTAAGTTCCATTGGCTTCAATGGGACATAAGCACTGCTTTGTTGAATTAGAGCCTGTGGCCATGTCTCTAGTTACCGGAGGATCAACAACAGACTGGCGATCAATCTTCCATAGTTCGATTTAGCGGGTCTATCATGGCTCCTTCCTCACTCTGGCATGATAAATGCAGAAGTGGGGGCCAGCAAAAGTACCCCAAAACCTTATCTACCAGGCTTTGGTATAAAACTTCCCCCCAAAATCTTAACAACCTAGATTTTGGGAATAAAATCTCCACTGCCACCACCCAAATATGCTAAAGAAATCAGGGAGCAACTACTTGGGAAATCTCACCCCTAAAGTACAAACCAGGACACAAAAATTAACCAATACCAGGTTAATAAAAATAAAAGAGAAAGAACTTTTATTATCACCACAATATTCCTGTTGCAAGCATAATGACTAGATGGAAAAGTAACAAAATAATATACTCATGGAGAAACTCTGCCATGGGCCTAGAACTTAGTTACAAAGAAAAGCCAAAACAATTTTTAAATGTGCACCAACATCGGATCCCATTTCCCAAATCATAAAACAATAAAACCTAACAGATTTATCTAAACTTTACCCTACTTACAGAAAGTGAAGAATGGTTTCTTCAGTAACTGGAGAGGAACTGCCCCAGAGACAAAGGAGGGGAAAAAAACCCAAAATTCCTTTGTCCCAGTTTGAAATTCCTACCTACATTTCTATTGGCTGGCTGCCACATCGTTTAGGTAAGGGACATAGTTAACCCCTTAGTCCCCAGCATGCTGGCTAACCCTCATGATCATGACAGGGTCTAGTAAAGATCCTCTAAATCAAACACTGAGGGTGAGCACTTCAGCACTGGTACTCCTCACTGTTGCAAGGAGTAAGAGAAGTCAACGGTAGCATTTCTACAATCAACATTCAGTTGTGGAAATGGAGCCACACCTCAACTTAAGGTATGTCAACTCCAGGTACATTATTTACCTTATGTCCACCTTCCCCCACAGTGTAGACTTGGCCTGAGTTACTAAACCATACCAGAAAGCCCAAAGGCAGACAGAGAGAATTCCACCCTCTCCTTCCTAAAAGAGCCTTTATATTATATAGTCTTAATTCTTTTCATTAAAATAATGAAAGGCCAGCCATTATTGGCTCTTACTCAGTAAGAGTTTGTTCTTACCATGTTATCATCTTGGTTTATGACTGTACCTATCATTTTCAATCAAGATTTCTAATTCTCTTCAGTCACTGAGAAAGTTTGGAATCCCCCATAGATTATCCCTGATCCTCAAAGACACAAGAGCAATTCCAAATTAACTTCTAAATACATTCATGTAAACTGTGTATCCTTTCTCAGAAAGAATAATCCACTACATTCACATATAAACAGAACCTTTAAATATGCAACAGATGTTCCTTTTTTGAAAAGTTCTTGAATTCATTGACAGACCTTTGGCTAAACTGATGAATTAATTTGTTCAGGGCAGATTTCATAAATCCTCTAATAATTCTTACCCTCACACATCTTGACTTGATTTTTGAGATCTACAGCATGTGTTTTAAATGTTTTAACCTTTACTACTTTAATCAGGTAACATTTATTTCAAGGTTGGATGATGATCAGTCTTTGAAAGATATAGTTAACTAGGAAATAACATCCAATTTGTCAGTTAAATAAACTCCCAGATCTGAATAATAATAAGAAATCAATCTGTGTTATTGAATCTTTGAAATAGTTTGCAGCTTTGATGTCATCCTCCATCTCAAGAATTTACACTGAAGATAGATTGCTCAGTATTACTGAACCCCATATGGATGTGCAAATAGCATAGATGCCACACTTACATCTGACTGATTTAGCCTACTGGTTCCGATCTAAGCATTTAATTAAATTGAACAAATATATTTATTTATGGGGCGTTAGACTTTTTTTTCTTCATTTATGTTCATAGGCTTAGAATCAGTTTAACATGATTGACACCGGGCCGTAAAACAAGTATTTAATCCCTTTGCTTTCTCCTCAAGCATTTATTTTAGCCTATTAATGCATTTAATATGAGTAGATGACTTCATTCATTAATTTTAGCTCTTGATGATTTGCACTATATCAAAGACTTTTATCAATCATGGAAATATAGGGCTTGAAGGGACCTCAAGAGGTGAAGTCCAACCCTTGCACTAAGGCAGAACCAAGTAAACATAGACCATCTCTGACATGAGTTTGTCCAACCTGTTCTTAAAAACCTCCTGTGATAGGGATTCTACAACCTCCCTTGGAAGCCTGCTCCAGAATTTAACTAGTCTTTTCTTCTCAAGACTAAACATGCCAAGTTCTTTCAGTCTTCCCTCAAGGGTCAACTTTTCTATGCTTTCATCCTTTTTGTTACTCTCCTCTGGACTCAACAATATATCCACATTTTCCCAAAATGTGGCACCCAGAATTGGACATCATAGTCCATTTGAGGCCTCACCAGTGCCATATAGAATGTGACAATTAACTCCCATGTCTTGCATACAAAACTCCTGTTAGTACACCCCAGGATAGTATTAGCCTTTTTGCAACTGCAAGCTGACTCATATTCAATTTGTGATCTGCTATACTCCCCAGGTTTTTTTCAGCAATACCACCACCCACTCCCATTTATTGTCATGTATTTGATTTTTCCTTCCTAAGTGAAGTACTTTGGCAAGATTTGTTCTTGACAAATATGTGCTACTTATTCCATGCAAGTCTATTATCCCTGAGGTATTTTCAAACTGAATAATAATTTGTTGCAGTATCTTTCCAGGTATCAAAGTTAAGATTACTCATCTATAACTCCCCAGACCCCCATTGTTCCCCTTTTTAAAGAAAGGTATTATATTTTCCCTTCTCCAGTCCTCTGAGACCTTATTCATTCTCCACAATTCTTGAAGATAATAACTAATAGTTCCAAGGTTGCTTCAGGTACTTTCTTAAGTATCCCTAGGATGAATTGCATCAAGTCCTGCCAATATGAATAATCTAACTTATTTAAATATCTATAACTTGTTCTCTCCCTGTTTTGGCTAGTGTTCTTTTCCTCTTGTTGATACTAATTGTGTTGAGTATCTGGTCACCATTAACATTTTTAGTGACAGCTGAAGCAATCAAGTATTAAACACCTTCACCTGTTTGATGTTATCAGTTTACCTTTTCCCATCAATATATGCACATTAAACTGTTTCTTAATAGTTTTTGTTTTCATATACTAAACTGGCTTTCAGCTCACTAAAGCTTTTTATAGTTCCTTGCCTAAATGGGAGTCTCACAGGAGTCTACAATATAGAGGTTTTTTGGAAAAACAGCCGTTTTTCGGAAAAAACTTAAATTACTTCCACACTGCAATAGCATTCTTTCGAAAGAAAATCAAAAGATCAGAGGGATTTTTTTGGCATTGGTAATCTTCTTTCTATGAGGAAGAAGCCTTTTTCCAAAAGAGCTCTTTCGGAAAAAGGCGTGTGTGAACGGGGAAGAGGTAGTTCATTTGGAAGATGAGGAAAGAGGAAAAAGCACAGATGCCCTGGTGGCCACTCTGTCCATAGAAATCACAATTTAAATGTGAGATAATGTCCATTCAGTGTGGACACTATCTTTCGAAAAAGCAGATCTCTTTTTTGATGTGCTTTGGCAGTGTGGACACACTCTTCCGGAATAAGTTTTTTTGGAAGATCTCTTCAAGAAAAGCTTCTTCTGAAAGAAGCCTGCAGTCTAGACATAGCCACAGAGATTCACAAGTTTACAGTTTTTAAGCTGTAATCAGAATGGATTACATTTATACCATTTTTATTCAAACTAAAATAATTGATTAGAGAAGAGATTAATTTTCTGGTTTTTAAAAAAAATGTCTGCTGACAGCAGGATTAAATTCATAAGAACATAAGAACGGCCGTACTGGGTCAGACCAAAGGTCCATCTAGTCCAGTAGCCTGTGTGCCAACAGTGGCCAGCACCAGGTGTCCCAGAGAGGGTGGACCGAAGACAATGATCAAGCGATTTGTCTCCTGCCATCCTTCTCCAGCCTCTGACAAACAGAGGCCAGGGACACCATTTCTATCCCCTGGCTAATAGCCTTTATGGACCTAACCTCCATGAAATTATCTAGCTTCTCTTTAAACTCTGTTATAGTCCTAGCCTTCACAGCCTCCTCTGGCAAGGAGTTCCAGGTTGACTACACGCTGTGTGAAGAAGAACTTTCTTTTATTAGTTTTAAACCTGCTACCCATTAACTTCATTTGGTGTCCTCTAGTTCTTCTATTATGGGAACTAATAAATAACTTTTCTTTATTCGCCCTCTCCACACCACTCATGATTTTATATACCTCTATCATATCCCCCCTCAGTCTCCTCTTTTCTAAACTGAAAAGTCCCAGTCATTTTAACCTCTCTTCATATGGGACCTGTTCCAAACCCCTAATCATTTTAGTTGCCCTTTCTGAACCCTTTCCAAGGCCAAAATATCTTTTTGAGGTGAGGAGACCACATCTGTACACAGTATTCAAGATGTGGGCGTACCATAGTTTTATACAGAGGCAGTAAGATATTCTATGTTTTATTTTCTATCCCTTTCTTAATAATTCCTAGCATCCTATTTGCCTTTTTGACCGCTGCTGCACACTGTGTGGAAATTTTCAGAGAACTATCCACGATAACTCCAAGATCTCTTTCCTGATTTGTCATAGCCAATTTAGCCCCCATCATACTGTACGTATAGTTGGGGTTATTTTTCTCGATGTGCATTACTTTACACTTATCCACATTAAATTTCATTTGCCATTTTGTTGCCCAATTACTCAGTTTGGTGAGATCTTTTTGGAGTCCTCACAGTCTGCTTCTGTCTTGACTATCCTAAACAGTTTGGTATCATCCGCAAACTTTACCACCTCACTGCTTACCCTTTCTCCAGATCATTTATGAATAAGTTGAACAGGATTGGTCCCAGGACTGACCCTTGGGGACACCACTAGTTACCCTCTCCATTCTGAAAATTTACCATTTATTCTTACCCTTTGTTTCCTGTCTTTTAACCAGTTCTCAATCCATGAAAGGACCTTCCCTCTTATCCCATGGCAATGTAATTTACACAAGAGCCTTTGGTGAGGGACCTGTCAAAGGCATTCTGAAAATCTAAGTATACTATATCTACTGGATCCCCCTTGTCTGCATGTTTATTAACCCCTTCAAAGAACTCTAATAGATTAGTAAGACATGATTTCCCTTTACAGAAACCATGTTGACGTTTGTCCAACAAATTATGTTCTTCTACGTGCCTGACAATTTTATTCTTTACTATTGTTTCGACTAATTTGCCCGGTACTGAAGTTAGACTTAACGGTCTGTAATTGCCAGGATCACCTCTAGAGCCCTTTTTAAATATTGGTGTCAATTAATTCAAAAAAATTCAAATTCAAAATTAGCAGTGTGAATTTCAGTGTCAACATTAATGATTTCCCTGCTACTCATTTTAACAGCCACCAAAATGTGTTTCTCTCATCTTCTCGGGAACCAAAAGCCTTAAGTGTATCCCTAGTTATCAATAACTCGAGCTTCTCTCTGGCAATGCTATTATACAATTATGCCCTTTCATATAAAATTATGCAGTACATGATAATTCAAGATGTAAGAGCAGTGTAAAACTGAATGAAATATTAAGTTAAATAAGAAAAGATACTGTTTTCATATTCAGATACATAAAAATATTTATTTTTAAAAAAATATTTATTTAAAAAAGCTGTCGTAGCTTGTGTGCTATGGAATACCAGGTCTTACTACAGAGTTTAGATCTCTTTGTCATGGAGCACCTGAACCTTGAATATAAGAGCGCCCTCAGGCCACATTATAGCTCTCCATGGACTATATCTGACTTGGGTCACCACTGAAAACAGCTAGTTTAACCCACTGGTGATCAGGGGTTCTGAACCAATTTTTATAATGGAGATGCTTTCTCTGTGGAACAAAACTGTAAATTCTGTATATGATGGAAGCAATGCATTTGTTTGCCATTATTACTTCGATCCAGCTTCTCCTCATTTCAGTGACCCTCCTGGTAAGTATATGCTATAGCCCCAATCTGTGCCAATCCACACCAAATATGAGTGTTACAGCCCCAATTAAGCAGCTTTAGCTCAAGCTGTAACAGCTCATGCTTTGTCTCTGAACACCCAAAGTCCATTCTATAGTGTGCCATGTGGTCATCATGGTGGCCATCATATAAAGACTACACGTGTGAGTTAGGATTGCAGAAGCAGGTCCCATATTCATGGAAAATGCATGCATCAAAAGCTAAGGTAAAAACTGGCCTTTAGAAATAAACTGAAGTTTAGTCTAACTAAAGTTTGATACTTTACAGAGTATTAATTTGATATAGTTTTTCTATTAAAGCTCTTTAGTATGAGCTAGCTTGCATATGTTTCTTGTACTGTAGCTGCCGTCAAAGCTGCTCTTTATTTAATAAAATTCTATTCCTTGAATGATAAAAATAAAATTGCTAATTGAAGCTTGATTTAACTTTCTGAGATAATAAAATTTATTACTAAAGCAAAAGATACTTGAATCTGGTCAATTTGCAAGGTAACATGCAAAACTAATTCGGGATGAATGAAGGGATATCCAATCCATAATACATGCAAAATAAAATAAAGGAAAGGTCAGCACAGTTAAGTGAATGTCACTAGTCTTTCAAGCTCTGAACCATCATTCAGCTTTCACCATCACAAATACGGTTAATTATGATTAGAGAACCTTGAAAGGTTCTAAGAAGAATAAGTTAGCCAAGTCCCTCATGGACTATATTCTGTATTGTCATCATATTTGGCACATTGGGGCTACTTTTTAAAAGGCCAAGAATTAAGGTTCCTAAAAAAAGAAATGCTTTCACCTTACTCACCAGAGGGCAATTCCTGCACATTAGGTATAAAATTACAATATATTGAAGGATCATAGTTCATGACAATGTGGTGCCAAATTGCACTGGCAAAACAAAAGATCTCCCTACTTTGAATTCCTTCCCAAAAGCTAAAATACTAAAGCTGTTCTATAGGAAATGACAAAGGAATACTAAAGAAAAAGATAAGATTAAACTGTGTGGTTTTCATGACATTTTATAATTAGTTGTAGAAAGTAAAAAAAAGGGATTTTTTTTTTTTACTATCTTAGGCTACCTCTACACAGCAGTGTCATTTTGGAATAACTCATGTTATTCTGAAATAACATAGCCTGTGTCTAACTACAAGCAGTAATTTCAACATAATGTCAAAATAATGTTGAGTTGGAGGACTTTTTACTCCAACTACTGTAACTCTCATTTTACGAGGATTAAGGGAAGTTGAAGGAAAAGCGCTCTTCCTTGGACTGCCTGCAGTGTAGACAGCGCCAAATGCCGAAATAAGCTATTTTGACTTAAGCTACACAATTGACATAACTCAAGTTGCATAGCTTATTTCAGTTTTAGCCCTGTGGGGTAGACGTGCCCTTAGAGGTTGGAGGTGGGAAGCAGACAGCACATATTGCACCAGCTCTAGGAGGGTTTGCCATTACAGTTAGTTATACCTGCACACTTTCCAGACTAGTCTTTATATTAAGTGATCTTGCTGAGTATGTTCGTATATCCTGCACATCACTGGCATGGCCCCAATCAGCCGAAGCAGGGGCATTCAGGCTACAAAGAAATCTGGCAGTGTGAAAGACCTCCAGAACATTTCATTTTAATAATTTTCAATCTCAGGGGTGACAATTTCTGAGAAAATGTATGTATTGCGATGGAGCTGAGACCCAGCCAGGTTTCAGTTGGCTACCATTTGAATGCATTTCCCTCAAAATCTGAAGAAAATAAACTGAAAGGGGAAACAGGTTAGAGTAAGTGTTCAGTTCCTAAAATCAAGAGGCTCTTAGCTCCCTTACAGTCTTACTGAGATAATTGGAAACCACAACGTTCATTTCAGTGGAGGTTGATTTATATCAGAATTTATTGTTATTTATGTTTTAACAATATAAAACAACCTATTTGAACACAATGCAGAAGTTTGTTATCTTTATTTCTTATGGCTCTTTCTTTTCCTTCTTTCTAGCTTGAAAGATTTAGAGTGAGAGAGATTTAGAGTGAGAGAGAACTGAAGAGTTCAGGCATCGACTTCAAACTTCCAAAAAAGAGGATGCAAAATAGATTGCAGCTATGTATGTAGCCTTGTATATGTCTGCTGACTTGAAAAATTTGTTAGTCTTTAAAGTACCACCAGACTCCTTTTTTGTTTTGTTTTGGGTGTGTTGTTTGTTTGTTTGGGGGTTTTTTCTTTTTTTAAATTGTGTGCACCCTTGCTTCCTATAGATGGAGCTAGAACGCAGTTTGTACAGATTTGCTTTCTTTCATGGAAAAGAAAGAGAAGCCATCTAAAGGGATTTCTTGTTAAAATACTTTACCTTGTGTTTTTAAATCTAGTTCAGTTTTATTTTAATAAATATTTTCTAGAAAGGTTTATAATAAAAAGATACAACTGCTGCCAGTTCACATTTTATTTTCTACAGAAAAATGGCATTAGGGGTTTGAAATGCATTTCCTTCCCATTTAGCATTAACTCCTTTAGCCTAATCCTTCCCTCAAATATGTGATAACTATTCTATAAAGAGCAGAAAACAGAATAAAGACCTGTCAGACTCATAGGCTGAACAAGACACGTGATCTGTTTCACCACTCACTCATTTTGGTTTTGTTGCATCCCTTCCCCCATCTTTGCTCTGCAGATTATGTATTTAGACTATATGGTTTTGGGGCTCAGACCCTTCTCTGCACATGTGGCATTAGACAAATACTTTTAAGATGCCTTTGTCTGAACATCAGATTGTTCACTTTTATTGTCTGAGAAAAATCAGTTAACTGTAACTGTCAAATTCTTCAAATGCCTTATCTGAAATTATTCAACATTTCCAGTCCTGTGCCGTGTTACCTACCCAAAATGCACAGACAGTGGATAAAAGAATAAATCAATTGGCACCATGGACAGAGGCCACCCAAAGACAACAGAAACAAAGAGCCCAATCCTACAAAACCTTATTCTGGTGAACAACTTCAATAGCCTAACTAACGTAACTACACGGTAGCTTAATTGAACTAGTTCATTAAGTTACTTCTCCTCTAGAAAGTGACCCAAAGTAACTCTGTCATTTGCATGGCGTATTTATCAGCTTTATATGGTAAGTTGTGTGACTACCAACTTGTGCCAGACTCAAATTGATCACTGAGCAGTGAAAAGCTCCAAAGCATGTTCCCAAAATCACAAATGTTCCAACACCTCTGGACTGAGGGTATGTCTACACTGCAGCATTATTATTCCAAAACAACATAGTGTGCGTCTACACTAAAAGCCTTTATTTCGAAATAATGTCAAGCTGGAGGACTTCTAACTCCAACTCATGGTAACCCTCATTTCACGAGGAGTAAGGGAAGTCGAAGGACAAGTGCTCTTCCTTCGACTTCCTGCTGTGTAGGCAGCACCAAAAGCCAAATTAATCTTTTTCAACTTCAGCTAGGCATTTGATGTAGCTGAAGTTGCATAGCTTAATTCGACTTCAGCCCCGCTGTGTAAATGTACCCTGAGTCTACCACAGAGCACTGAAACAACAACCAGCACAAAAGGATGCCAATGCCTTACACAGCCCTATTTTACTTTTTTGTTCCTGCTCCCCCTGAACTCTAAAAAAGTGCTTTTTTTCTCCCTGAAATGTCATGCAATGACCACACCTAACTACACACACACAGCTTCCTCTCTCTGGATCCCTACTCAAACAAAATGCAAACATACTTTGTGTAGAATTTGAGGGCTTTTGAATTTTTTATTTCCTACTGAGAAATGGAATGGACCTGGAATAAATTTGCTGTCCTGAGAGCACAGCATAATTAAAATGCAGTTTCCATGAATTCTGCACTGCACTTTGAAAAGAAACCAAGAGAAGGTAAGTAGAAAAATCATCCATTATATATATTATAAGTGGCAAAATATATAACATACACATTCTCATCTCTTATATACCAAAGCAACAGAATCAGTTTCAATGGGTTTGAAATGACTAACTGAAAGGTAGAATTTGGCCCATTCTTTCTGATGTCTAACTCTCAGATTATGAGGCAGGTTATTTAAATGTCCATCAAATTACAAATTGCCACCTTTGGTAGCTAAGTAATTTGCTTGACAGGTTGCCACCTAATGCTCATTTACACCTGTAACCCTTCTGCCGGTACCAGTCGGCAACCAGAAGGGCCAGGTTCAATGTCTAGGGGAGTTCCTTCAACAAAGTGACTAAAACTGGCTTGAGCCCCCACCCAGTAAACTAGGAAAATTCCAACCTACCCACTGGGCACCTTTAGAGGCAATTCTTCCCCTCTCGCAAGCACTGAGTCAGAGATTTAAATAAATGAAATGAGATAGAAACAGTATGTTTAATCACAGTAGGCAAGCATCAACCCACAGGACCACACATAAACAGTGAAAACCCATAACACGAAAGAAACTTGTGAGCAAGGTACCATCCCGAGGGTCTGCAGGGCAAAGTCTTTTGCCTAGAGGTCTTCAGTCCAACCCCACTTCAAACACCCCACTTACAGCTCTGTCCAGTCAGTGCAGACCCAGACACATCACCCTGATGACTTTCCTCATTGAGCCTGATGCCAGGCCACCTGCTGGCTGCCCCTGCTGGCTGGTTGCTCCCGCCAGCCACCCTGCTGGCCACTTGCTGCTTCTCCTACCAGCCACCCACCGGTCGCTCCCACCAGCCGCTCTGCTGGCCGCATTGGGTCTGGCTCCAGGCCAAACCAGTGACTTCAGCTCTTAGTGATTTCAACTCTTTAGCCACAACCTAGGCTGGCAAAAGATTCCAGCTTCCACTGGAATAGGAAAAAGACTCCTGATGGAGTCTGCTTTAGGTCTATCCTTAGAACAGGGGAGGAAAGAGACAGGTTGAACCAGTCTTACAGCTTACACCTGGCAGACATGACGCAGGCTGGCTCTAGCCCTTTCCCTCCCCAACTCGGTTCACTCAACTCTGGAAGGGGGAGGTATGTTTATCTGAGACCCCTTACAATGATGGTGTCTCTCCTGCAAACACTGGTGTCATATTTTACAGTTCCTACATTTAGGGGTAGCATGGTTTGTGACCCCACAACAGTCAAATTAGTTACAATACACCACATTCCATTCTAACAACCAATCCTTCGTCAGCCCTGGCTGAATTGGATTTACATAACCACAACCTGGCTTCCTTCCCCATCCCAGCATGAGTTGCATTTACATATCAATGGTTAATTATCTTGCAGGGCTAAACAACTTCAGCTAGCTGCATTGCAAGAAGTCCTTCAGTCCCTGCTTACACACCAGATCACCTGACTTTCTAGGTACAGTTCTTAGAGAGGCTAATGAAGGGGTAACAGGTTTCAGACCTGAAGTACAGAGCCTACAGTCCTCACTTAAGGTAGGCAGCTGAGAGGAGAAGGTTTGGGGATGGGCAGTCTTTTTTGTAATGTGTGTATAGAGCACCTTGAACAATGGGGCTGAAGATGCCAAGTGCTGCTGTAGTCAGGGCTGTCCCTAGGCACACGTGAAATACCCACCTGCATAGAGCACCTGAAAATTTGGGGCACCAAAATTTTGGTTGCCCCTACACAGCCATGTGTGCTTGTATGCCCATGGCTGCTGCAGGGCTTCTCCCTGCTCCCTCCTCCATATGCTCGCAGCCAACAGGATCCAGCTAATGAGGGCTCCCTGCTGCCAGACTGGGGGCAGAGAAGAGCTGCTGCTGCTGCAGCTCCACTCCAGCCCAGGAAAGCCCTTGAGTCCCAGTAAGCTACAGGGAGAGGGGGGACAAGAGGGAAGCCCAAAGTCTCCAGCAGGAGCCATGCAGGGAGAGGGCAGGAGCAAAGCCCAAGCTCCTGTTCAGAGCCATGAGTGGGGGAAGGAGGGAAGCCCTAGGCCTCTGGCAGGATCCACATGGAGGGGTGGGGAGAAGGGAGGCACCTGGACCCTGGCAGAAGCAGGAGGTGACCCTCAGTTGCGTAGGGCCCCATAATGTTGTAAGGGTGGCCCTGACTGAAGTATAAAAACTATTAACAACAGTAATAGCAGTTAGCCTGAGAAGTGCAGCTAATTGTTGGAAACCATCCAATCCAATGCCAGGCTGGAGTCCAATGTGCTTCATCTGCCCGTAACTTCTGCAGTAGGGGGGGGAAAAAAAAGAGAGTAGACTCTAGGGCTCTGATGCAGAGGCCACTGTAATCATCAGGCAGACTCCCATTCACATCAAAAGATTTTTGGATCAGGCCCTAGGATCTCTTGGCACATCATCAAGAATCTCACCAGAATCTAGAACTGAGCTTCCATGTCCTGCCAGAATCAATATGGCTGCATAAACTTATAATTATGAAAAACAACAGGAGGATTTAACGTAATTATTGCTATGATTTTGGATCTGGAACTTTGCGGCCAGACAGTTTTATTTCTACAAAGAAAGATTCTTGTAGATCCCAAGCTATGCAGCCTCCAGAAGAATCCCAGTCAGCAGCCAAAACAAATCACTCTGCACTTGCCAGACATATAACACCAATAATTGGGCTGACAACTTAGGTGCCGAGTGAGAGGGAACAGCAGCTCCCCATTTAGCTAGAACCACCAGAGAGAATGTGCACATCTGATCCTGTGTCCCTTTCTGTTTTTTGTCAAGCAACTGCTTACCTTCAGTTTGAGATGTCTGCTCCTTCTAGTCAGTCGTCAATTTTCCTCCACCCTTTGGAACAACAGCCATCTCAAGCACAAGCTATGAATTAAAAAATGAAGCATCTTCGTCCCGATGAATTAGCATAGGAATATAAATTAATTATTAAGAGAGTTAAATCTTGTAAATCTCCAGGAGAACTTTAGTCACCTCTGCTCTATTCCATACACCTTTAATTCTGTAAAACACTGAGACTTGTGAGAAAGTACCATATAAATAATAAAAACATCAGATGAACACAGTGCCAGAAAAGGTAGATAAAAACAGGGATAAATCAGAAGAGGCAATAGCTGAAATGGAAGCAATCAGAGCAAAAGAACAAGATGGTAGAGATCCTGAATCAGATGTAGAGATCCTGAATCATTAATATATTCCCATGGATTTACCTTTCTCTTACTAGACTAAATAAAAAATAACAGGGAAATTCCACATTGTTTATATTTTAAAATACAGTTAATCAGAGAATGAAGGGGAAATATAAGTAGAAAAATTCAACCACCTTAACATTCAGATTCAATTTTCCTTTTTGACTTTCTCTGGAAATCAGAGAAAACAATCTACCTATGCTACTGAACAGAATTTCCATTTACTTTTTCAAGAGCGGTTTGCTTTAGTACTTTTATCAATCTACTAAAAGACTTACCTATGTTGCTTGGGTCCTTCAGGGCAGGAGGCATGGGGGGGGGTGCAGGAGTCAGGGCAGGGGTTTGCGGATGTGGGGGTCTCGGGGCAGGAGGCTAGGAGCGTGTGGGGTTCAGGAGTCAGGGTTGGGAGGAGGAAGGGCTCAGGGCAGGGGATGGGGAGTGCAGGAGTCAGAGCAGGGAGTGGGGGCTCAGGACAGAGGGTTGAAAGGTGTGGGGAGGAAGCCATTGTCTTCTCCCTGAGGGCGGCAAGGGCTGGCTTCTCCCTAGGGTCAGTCTAGGGCGGCAGCAGCTCCCCAGGCACTTCAGAGGCTACTCAACATGGTCAGCAGCTACTCTCTGGGGCATGCAGGAATGGTGAGATGCTGCTCTCTGGGGCAGGCGGGGGATGCTGCTGACCAATGACTGCTCCCTGGTGCTGGAGCGCTTTTGGCCCCCAGGTAGTCATTTTGTATAACTGTCCCTGCTGTCACACTCCTCTCTTTCCGTTTGATGGGAGACAATAGCATTCCACACACATCCCATTGTCCTGGCACAACCAAATCCCGACCTTGCTTTAAGTTATGACGAGAGGAAGCTGCATACCAAATTTGGTGCCTCTTACTGTTTAAGAGGAAAAGCTTCAGAGGGGTGGAGTTCTTGAACAAATGGACTCACAGACAGACAGACACAGTTCTAAAATATATAGTAAGATATATATTGCCTTATCCAATAGTGCTTTACAGAAGTCAAACACTACAAGAATTACTTTGCCCACCACTGAAATCCAGCCACTATTGTGGCAAATATTATAACTACACCATTAGCCCCATTCAGTAGCTTAGAGGAAGGGGTACAGGTCACTGGATACAGTGCAGTTGTTTTGTAAGGCACTGCTCACAGGTATTGGGGATAAATTCAGCATAGCTGGCCACGGAAAGATTGCCACAATGTACACAGGCTATTTAAATCACTCCTTAGCCTACTTTCAGGATGGTTGCATGTCTTGAGAAAGGGAGGACAGACAGGCTTCCTTATTCTCTGCTGATTCCCAGCTGCTGTACCAGCCCCTTAGGGCCATTGGCAGGTGACATAATGCAGCTGTTTTCAGGGAACCAGCCCAGGATCAGCAGAGAGCCAAGGCCACATTTACACATTCTCCTCTTAAGCTGTCGACGGTGTACTCCCTGAGTATCTTAGGACAGGAAACAAAGAATGTGTTTTTCATTGAAAGAACTGTAAAATGTAAGTAGATGCAACATAATTAAATTCTTGTTACTGGATTTTGGCTGGAAGACAAGGGCAGTCACCCCAGCTCCTACAAAAAGTGCAATAGGATCTCTAATTACCATTAAGTGGTCATTTTACAGATTTTTGTCTCACATGAAAAAAATGGGATCTCCAACACCTCACTGTTTCACTATATACATGTCAAATTTTGTATGACTGACTGTCCGTGAGGAGAGCTGGGCCACACCTCCTGAGCTCTGCAGGAACGCACCCTTATTTTGAGGATTCAAAAGACCTTTAATTCAATTGTTTATAATTTTCAATAGATCTTCTTGTGCTGTATTTTGTAGCTTAGTCACATTATTGAAAAATGTGCTTTTAACATAAATAAACAATTATACATTAATATCCCATAGTTATATAACATATATAACAAGTGGCCAATCAGAATTGGATAATCTTAACTTAAACATCTGGTTGTATGCTGATATGTGAATGATGTATGTGTCATGCATGGAACCTGGATAACTTGGCAAAAACTTCAGTAACAATGTTCCTGGCTTTTCAGAAGTTGTACATATTGTAGCAATGCTTCCTACTCCAGTATTTCTCAGTTTGGGTAGATAACTCAATGGGAACAAATATATACAGTAGTCATTTATTCCCAGAATATTTTAGAATCAAGTGTGATATGCTCCCATAATGCACCTAGCAAAGCAAATTTATAGTAATTTTGCTAGAAACCAGTAAAAACAAAAATGGTAAACACAACAATAGAGATTGGGAAGATTTTTTGTTATATATGCTGTAATAAACTGGAGCTCCAGTGCCTTTAGATATTGAAGTTACTGAAAGCTCGAAGCAATATTTATACAGTTACAAACATTGTCTTCAATCTTTGTCTGAACTGGTGGCATTTTGTGCCATGCTACAGGCACAATGTGGCCCTGAAGGAATTTTAACCAGGAAGGTTTCCCAGAGTAGGTGGATCTTCAGGTGGTACAGAGTTGGTCTAGAGTAGTGTTTCTCAACCGGTGGTACGCGTACCCTTAGGGATATGCAAAAGAAGTTGTGGGGGGGGAAATGTCAATACAACTGAAATTTGGAGAAAACTGATTTTTTGTTCTAAGTTTTACAACTCTATTATTTTTGTACTTTTTACACCCCAAAATTTCATCGCCTGCTCGGCTACTTGTATATTATCAATTGGCAAACCTTGGTCGAATCCATGAACTCCTTCAATCCCTCGGCTGTATTACATTCGATGGAGATACAGAATCAGCTGAGTGGTACGTTATTGGCAAACTTCTTTCATCTTTGGTATGCCTCGCTACATGGTAGTGTCAGTAACTGCCAGCATTCATAATGGACAGACATAAACAGTTGAATATAGCGCTTGTTGCTATCTGAAGTAAGTGATAAAATTACTATTAATACAGTTTTAGTTTAGTTTTTTATAATTACAACTGAAGGGTTTAAAATTGACTTATTTCTTGTGAAAACAAAGAATAAAACTGCAGATTTGGAAGAAGGTAGTACACAAGAAACCATATCAGAAATATTTGCCTGGGAAAGCCTGTAGTGAAAAAAACATGCACCAGTGGTGGAAGTGGAAATTCTTCTGAGATCAGAAGAACACGCAGTTACAATTCTGAATATCTTAAATTTGTGTTTACTAGAAACAGGTGTGTGCCCTCTTTTCCACTTTGAGTGATTTGCTGTGATACTTTATCTAACCACTATATGAAACCGTCTCTGTTGAAATGACATCTTAATACAAAGTATCCTACAATAAAAGATAAATCAATTGAATGTTTTACAAGAAAACGTGAAGGTATCAATATATCTGGTGCTGCTATGAAAGTGTACGCAAAAAGTGCTCAACAAGCTTTACAAGCTTCTTATGAAATCACACAAATGATAGCAAAAACAAAGAAACCACATACCATTGCTGAAAAGCTTGTTATTCCGGCTTCTATCAGAATCGCTGAAATTATGTTTAGTGAAAAAGAAATCGTCAAAATTAAAAATATCCCACATTCGAATGATACAAAAAGAAGAAGAATTGACGAGATGGCAGAAAACATAATAAAACGAATTACTGAAAAAATTATTCAGAAGAAACAGTTCGCTTTACAACTTGACGAATCAACAGATATTTCCAATTGTGCACCATTAATGGTGTTTGTCAGATACATTGATGACGAAGATGAAAAAGGAGTAAGTGAGCAAATATGCTGCTGTAAAGAATTTGACACTAAAACAACGGAGGAAGACATTTTTAACTTGTTAAATGAACAGATTTTGAAACATGGATTATCATGGGAGTGGCGTATATCTGTGTGTACGGACGGAGCAGCAGCAATGGTAGGTTGACAAAATGGTCTTATTGCTCGATTAAAAACTATAAACTCTTCAATAAAGTAGACTCATATCATTCACAGAGAAGCATTGGCTTCAAAACAGCTGAATGAAGATTTAAACTCTGTGCTAGAGATTGCAGAGAAGACAGTTAGCCTCAAAGTCGTGGGCTCTAAATTCACGTCTTTTTCGATTGCTATGCCATGATATGGAATCTGAACATATTACTGTATTACTTCATTCCAATATTTGATGGTTGTCACATGGAAGATTGTTCAACCATCTATTTGAGCTAAAGGCTGAAGTTGCAATTTCTCTCACAGAAATTAAATTCGAATTATTACAATATTTTCAAGACGAATTATGGATTTGCAGATTAGCCTATCTTTGTGACATATTTGATAAAATCAATAACTTGAACCTACAGTTACAAGGTTTAAATACAAATATCTTAATCTTGCACAATAAAGTACAAGCATTCAAGGAAAAAAATAGCATTCTGGAAAAATAATGCTTTATCTGGAAATTTTGTCATTTCAATATCTTCAGGAATTTTACATGGAAAATGAAATTATTTTGGATGAACATGTCAAAACATCAATAAAGGAACATTTGACAAATTTGGAATTAAATTTTCAACAATATTTTCTGAGCTTTGATGAAGCTGAACACAGGCAGAAGCTTTGGATTTTGAATCCGTTTGATACAATGCTATTGAGAAAGCAGTGATTTCAGAAGAAATGAAGGAGCAACTTTTTGAGCTTTCTACAGATAGTGTACTAAGATGCAAGGCATGGGACTTGGCGATGTTCCCGTGTTCTGGCAGAAAATGAAAGGTGAATATAAACAACTGAGTAACATGGCTCTCACAGAACTCCTCCCATTCACAGCAACCTATTTATGTGAGGCAAGTTTTTTGGCTATGACTGAATTAAAAACTAAATTAAGAAATTGTATGTCTCCAGAATATGATTTAATTGTGGCCCTCAGCAGTTTGAAACCTAGGTTTGAAAATTTGATTTAATCCAAACAAATGTGTTGCAATGATAGAAAAAAATTGTGTGTGTCTGAAAATTGTAGGTACTGGGGGTACTTATAATTTTTTTTGAAAAAGGGGTACTTTATAAAAAAAAAAGGTTGAGAAACACTGGTCTAGAGAGTCCTATGTTACCACAACCACAGGATAGGATTGTGGTCAAGGTTTCTCCACACTCCAGCAATCCACTAGTTCTAGCTTACACTGAAGGAAATGGACTAGCACAGACCTACAGCAGGACCAGAAAACAACAAAAAGAGCAAGACATCGCCTTAGAGCATGTGTATTTGTCTTAGGTACTTATATACCCCCATCAATATAGTATCTGTGGTGCTTAGAGTCTTTAATGTATTTAGTCTCACAACATCCCTGTGATGTAGAGAAGTGCTATTATCCCCACTTTAGAGGGAGAAGGGAAAAGCTAAGTGACTTGACCAAGGTCATGTAGAAAATCTGTAGTGGAACAGAGAATTAAAAGCAGATCTTCCAAACCTTAAACAAGTGCCCTAACCACAAAACCACCCTCTCCCCTTCCACACACATACTCTTCCACCACACATTTGGGATCTGGGTTGTATATTCCTTGACTACAGCCAAGACTTAGATCCATTCATTTAGTAGTGCTTCATATCTGTCTTTATAATTTCCCAGCATAATGAAGTATAGGTTGAACTCTCTCTAGTGCGATAACATCTGGGGTCCGGCATGATTTTAGTTAGCTGGATATCTACTTATCATGGGTCTAGCCAAGTTTCCTGTGGTCCCATAAAGTTTGTTTACAGCTACCAGTCCTGGATCTCAGTGTTCTGTGCTGTTATATACTTCTAATTAACTCCTACATGTCTTCTAAGAACCCAGTAAGCAGTGGACGTGTTGGTAATGCTGCTAGAAAATATTGACCTCTCATGGTTCAACAAATTCTCTGGTTTGGCACTGGTCAGGTCCCAAGGGTGCCAGGAGGTAAGGGAGGTTCAACCTGTATTTGACACATTTATTTCCCCACTCCCTCACCTGTACAATTATACTCATGACACTATAACAACTTAGCTTTACACCAGGAAGATATGAAAAAGAGTACAGGTTGGACCTCCCTGGTCTGGCATCCTGGGTACCTGACCAGTCCTGGACAAGGGAGTTTACCAGACCAGGAGAGGTCTGCTCTCCCCAGCATCCTGGCCTCATGAGCTGTGGCAGCCCCACTAGAACTCCCAGCCCCACAAGCTGCTGCAGCCCTACAGCAGTCCTGCCGGAGCTCCCATCAGCCCTGCTGGGGTCACAGCAGCCCTGCTTACCTCCAGGTAGCCTTGTCATCCTGCTAGACCTCCCGACGATGCTGCGGACTCCACTGCCCCACAAGCTCCTGCCCCTCCTCACTGGCTACCCTGCCTCGCAGGCCTTGGGCTCTGGTGCCCCGAGGGCTCCACTGTCCCACTGGGCCAGGCAGACAGCTACACTCCGAGCTGCCAGCAATCTCTGCCACTGGAGCTCTCTTGTTCTGCAACATTCACAGTCTAATCAGACCATGGATGTTGTTGGACCAGAGAGTCGCAGATCACAGAGGTTCAACCTGTAACAATAAAATCTGTGATCTCCCTATAACATTTCTGAAATAGTTTAACATTAAAATCTGCAAGGTAAACAAAATGCATAAAATGTTCACACTTTTGTTATGATTTTTGTTGCATAAAGCCTCCGCCCAAGCTATTACTTGCTTTACACACAAATTTTATGGAAATGCATTAAACAGTAAGGTCCTGCCAACACATGACTTAGAGACTGACAAAAACCTCCTGCTGACTGCATTGCTGTTTGGGGGGGGGGCAGTTGTCTTCTAAATCACTTCATTACTGATGATTTGTAAATTATTCTCTGAAGCTTTGTAATTGTTTCAGCTGCATTGCCTTTTAAACTCTGCAACTTGTAATCTTTATTAACCTTGCAACTTTGTAACTTTTTGTAACTTTCATCCACTCTGCTTGAAACTTGCTCTAAACTGCATTCTCCCCGATATATGAATGTGTGTGTGTGTGTGTGTGTGAGAGAGAGAGTGGAGACTATTGTGTGTTTGGGATTAGAAATACAAGGCTGAGCATGTGGAGCCAGGTGATGAGTCATCAGACCAATCAAGGAGACACTGCTGCTCTGCGCATTGCGGGAATGAACCCCCACCGAGCCAGTGGTGGGAGCTGCCCGCCACTGATAGGGCCCTGGGTCGGGGCCCGGTGAAGAGGGAGGGCCTGGGCCCCTCTACTCCTCCTTCCCTGACCCCCGGCGAGAGGGGGCTTGACTGAAGGACTAGGCCTCAGGGCCTGCGCACTTTGGGACTAGGCCAGTGGGCTGTAGTTCCCCTAATACGGGGGCATCGTACCTTGAGACTAGGCCTGAGCGGTCTAAACTATGCCCCAGACGCGGGCGGCATGCCCCGAGGGGGGGGCAGCCCCACGACAGCCGGCTACACTCTGAGCCACCAGAAATCTCTACTGCTGAGGCTCTCTAGTTCCACAACAAGCAAGGTCAGGATTTGGTTGTTACAAGAAAATGGGAAGTGCTGAGAATGGGACTGTTTTTCATAACATGGAAAGGGAGGGGCATAGAAAGGAGAGATGTAATACTGACAGTGGCCACAGGGAAGCAGTGTGTACATGGGAGCAGTGGCAGTCCGTCAATACAGACGAACTAGGTGGTCGCCTAGGGCGCCAAGATAAACGTCCGTTGAAGGCTTTGGAGGCGGGGGCACCGATCGTGCGTTTTGCTTAGGGCGCCAGTTGCTGGCAGCTCGTCTAGGGCCGCTCCTGCGTGGGAGACCTATAATGCATAGGCACAACTTGGGGCAGCTGTACCACCAAGAGAATGGCCATCAGATCAGGCAAGTAGCCCAGAGTCCCATACCTTTCCCCACCCAGCCCTTGGCTGCAGTGCCAGAACAGGGGACATAAGAGGCCCTGGCAGTTTGGGGAGGAGGGGGCGGGTCCTGGAGGGGAAACAGAAGGCCCCTAGCAGCCAGGGGGGATGGAGGGGAAAGAAGGCCCCAGCGACTGGGGAGGAGAGAAGACCCCTGGTAGCTGGAGAGGTGTGGTGTGGGGGGAAGGGAAGGTCCCTGCTGGCTGAACGAGATGCCCTGCCCTGAGCCCCTCCTCACCCCAACCCTCACTCTCTCACACACACACACCCTACATTTCCCCAGCCTCCTGCCCTGCCTCCCCACAGCCTGAAAACCCTGCCCTGATTCCTGCACACCGCACACCGCCAATCCCCTATCCTGAAGGGCCTGTGCAATGCCAGGTAAGTCTTCTATTTCAACATAAAGATATTCTTAAATGAATTACAATAGTTTGTTCTAGAATCAGCAGTATGCTATGGTGAGATTTCTTTCTGTGTTCTTTTTCTTTCTGTGTTCTGATCCCCCATAAAGTCAGTGATAGACTGGCCTTAAAAAAAATCACTATAGGATTGAAAATTTACATAAAATCTGCTTTCAGTTACACTATGATAATTCTCATTGAGTGTAACAGAGGACTAAATTTGGCCCACTATGCATAAGGTAACAGGGAGATCAATCTTAATCAGTGAAGTTGAAAAGGAAGATTAAATTACATTTAGAAAATGCAATAGTGCATTACAAGCAAAATATAAAAGCATGATGCACTGTGGGTGGCAGTTTTGAATCTCACCATCGTGTCTTATGGCTGTATTAACTTGTTTAATTTTATGCATAACTACAGTCACTCTGAGCAAGTCTCAACATTGGCAACAGTATAACATTGTAAGCAAGAATTACTAATCTAAGAACATTTAAATTATATATTTTTGACATATCTTCAAGAAAACTGCTAAGGAATAAAGCCTCTTATGGTTTTATACATACACACACACACGCACACAGTGATAATATACAAGGTAAAGTACTTGCGTACATGCAAATTATGCTGGCACATTATTCCACTAAAGCTAGGATTACACTGCCTTTTGTATGACTAGTATCTACTCTTGCAGTGAGTGAATTTGAAGTGTAAAAAGCAAAAGAGAAAAGAGAAGAAATTCCCACTAGGATTAGTCTATGAAGAATATAGTCTAAAGAAGTAACAGACTGTACATTCAAACTGTGCAGATGAAATAAGTATGCACCTGTTCTCTATAGGCTTGCTTCTGCACCATTCAAGTCAAAGGAAGTTTTCCCACTGGATCAAGCACCCTTTGCATTCCATTTCTCTATACAACAGTGACAAGAGTTACTACTTTGGCCATCTTCTCAGGCTATCACAAGACAGTGGTAAAATGAATAACCACATAGTTGGCATAGTTTCCAGTGGAATTACTGTACTATTATGTGATTTGTGACTATATGGAAAAAGTAACATCTCCCTGCATTCCCATGTCACAAAAAGCAAATGTATTGAAATATCTTTATTAAGGCAAAATTACAATTTTAATTTCTCCTTTAAGGGAGGAAGGATGAGGCAGAAGAGTGGAAGTCAAGAGATTGCTGTTTCTGACTCCATCACAGACTTATTTAAAGATAAGCTTAAATATTTCATTAACATTTTTTGAAAGTTTTCATGACTTTTTTATTGAAATTTCAAAACAACAAAGATGATCAACTAGTTCTAAAAGTCACAGGATAGACAGTAGTACACGTGGCAGTACAGGAAGCCTTTCCCACCAACCCACTTCTACCACTTCCTCATTTGTGGTGTCTGACTGGTCGCTCGAGTCACACAGTATTGTTTGTGGTTTCTGACTGGATGATAACTTTTGTATACAGGAGATTTCAAGATGGACATGCAAACATTCCACTGAAAACAGATTGTCCACCACTATTCACAAAATGTTCCCTTTTTTTAAATTAAAAAAAATCACTTTATGAACATTTGCAGAAATCAACCCAGAAATGTTGATATTATCAAAGCAAATTTCTGGGTTTTATCTGAAAAAATATTAGTAAACATTATTGGCCATAAACACTCAACACCCATCTGCAGTAACCTGCTTTAACATTGCTTTAACCTGAGGTCTTGGAAGCAGGAGAATCTAGCAGAGATTTGTTAGCCACAGAGCCCTCTTCAAAAGACTTTGTGAGGATGAAGAGGAAGTAGTATTTTCTTCTTCTTCATACTTCAGCTGGAACCTGCAGGCTCTCCCTCTGCTAGCAGGTACAGAGGGGACCATAATGGACCTTCAATAATACCTCTAAAACAGCCGTGGCCAACCTGCGGCTCGCAAGCTGCATGCGGCTCTTCCTCCCGCCCCCCCTTCCAGCGTGTGGCTTGCGAAACTCCCCCGTGGCCCGTAAACCCTCCCCCGTGCCCCTGAAAACAGCCCTCTCCTCCCAGCGCTCACCAGGGCAGGGGAGCTGTCCGGTGCAGCCATTAATGATGGAGTTTTAAAGATGGCGTTAGCTGGAGGGAGCCTGATGCAGCCAAAAAGTCTCTAAACGCATTTTCTTAGAGGGGCAGTCCTTTTTTTTTTTTTTTTTTTGTTCGACAACTTTGCCCCGGCTCTTCACGCTGGATCCTGGAATGGGTTGGCCACCTCTGCTCTAAAACAAACAAACAAACAAAAAAACCTACCATGTCCTGGTCACCTGACTTTCATAGGCTAATGTCACTACTTTGGACTTCTGTGCTGTTTAATCTAAGCAGAAAAGGTAGATAGAGAAAATGTAACAAACATAACTCCCCAGGATCCACAGTCTGCCTGTTTCTTAGTTCTACTCTGCTGAGATAGTAGTTTTCTAGCAACATCAGAACACTTTAACAAAACCCTTTTGGGAAGCATACTAGACCTGACATTTATGGTGATGATATTATATAGTTTCAGCATACTCTGGGCATGGTAGACTTGGACAAAATATGGTAATTTTTACAAGAAACAGCCCTCCCCCCAGAAGTCCACAAGTTAATACTATATACAATACAGATTTCTAGTTCAATACGTAGTTTAAATGAGTGACAAAGGATCAAATATTTTATGATCAACCATTTCTCCTAAAAATATATTTTCTGTTTTATCTGCTCACACCTCCTTCTTATGCAAGTTGTTTTTATTGGACTTTGGGCAGCAAATTCCTACAATTTTATAGCCATGTGACATTGTTGCCATTGCTTTTAGCACAGGAAATGGTACATCTGTTAATAAAGGGACTGAAGGAACTCTCCCATGAGTCACTAAAAAGCATTTGCCAAAACTAATTAAACTAATGCCAAATATGACAAGTCAGTTTAAGTCCAATTGTTATCTACAATACACTGAGATTTTTGGGTGGTGGTAGGGATGGTGGATGCATGTATACAGTGGCATATCCCTTAGAACGTCTCTGTTTCTCTAAATCCCCTTCCATTTAGAAACCAATCTTTTAATCAATTTTAAGAGGATATTGTTCTTTAATTGTAGTCATTAATAGCTCATAAGTCATTTATCAGAAAATTTGAATTAAATAGGAAACCTCATTATATTACACAAACTAGTGATTGTGCTAAGTTTTGCATTTTAGTCTTTCTTTAATTTAAAAAAATGTTTATACTTGTAATCTAAAAGCAAAACTATTTTTAAAGCAAAACTGGTTGATTTGGAGATGCCATTATACTTGAGTAAAAACTGTAACAAAATGGACTGCCACAATTACACTTCTAAAGAGATTATGAGACTTTAGTTTCACTGAAGGAATACATGAAAATACAAAGATTACATTTGCAGTACTGAACTATTCAAATGATACTAGAAATCTTCATATGCCAATTTTCTAGATCCATCCTATGTCTACTGGTGTACTGTGTGACTGACAACCAGTTCAGCAGTATTTGTCTTCCCTGAACTATCAAAACACTCCATGGGAGTAAGCCAAGAAAAACAGCAGAGGTTTAGATAATACAACTGTAAAAGTAATTCTTCCCTTTTTCTATTACAGGGACACAGCCAAAATATTACATTAGAAGTCAGTAATCTGACTAAGCCCAATTTCACTAGTTTTAACATCAGCAAAATATTAACTAAAAGAAAAGCTGAATGTCAAAAAGATTGACTGCAATAAAATTGAAATAAAAATAGGACTGTTAAGCAATTCATTTTTAAATTGTAATTACTCACAATATTAAACAATAATAGAATACCATTTATTTAAATATTTTGAATTTTTCCTACATTTTGCGATATGGGACTTGAAACCACCACACAATATCTATTTCAATTACATCACAGACTGAAAAAGTGTACAGTTCTCAATTTATATTTGACTAAAAATATTTGCACTGTAAAAACAAAATAAATAGTGTTTTTCAGGTTCCCCATTACAAGCACTGTAGTGCTGTCTCTATAAAAAAAAAGTTGAATTTACAAATGTAGATTTACGTACAAAAAATAACTGTATTCAAAAACCAGAAACAATGTAAAACTTTAGCACTTACAAGTCCATTCAGTCCTACTTTTTGTTCAGCCAATCACTAGACAAACAAGTTTGGTACTATTTGCAGGCAATAATGCTATCTGCTTCTTGTTTATAATGTCACCTAAAAGTGAGAACAGGCAATCACATGGCACTATAGTAGATGTCATTACAAGATATTTAAGTATCAGATGCACTGAAGATTCACATGTACCTTCATGCTTCAACCACCTTTGCAGAGAACATGCATCCCATGCTGATGACGGGTTCTGCTTGATAATGACCAAAGCACTTTCTTTTTTGGTGGTTTGGTTCTGGAATTTTCACATTGGAATGTTGCTCTTCTAAGACCTCCAAAAGCATGCTGCACACATTGGGCTCATTTAGACTACGTCCCTCTTTGGAAAGAGGGATGTAAATGAGCCCGATTGAAATTGCAAATGCATCAGATCGCTGTTGCAAAAAAGGGTATTTCGAAAGTGAAAGCACAGTCTAGACGTGGTTCTTTTAAAAAAAAACCCTTTTTTGAAAGAACCCGTACTCCTGAAAAAATGAGGAGTACGGGTTTTTTTGAAAAAGGATGTTTTTTCCAAAAGAACCATGTCTAGACTGAGCTTTCACTTTTGAAATACCCTTTTCCGAAACAACGTTCTGATGCAAATAAGCAAATGAATCACAGGATATTTAAATCCGTGCTTCATTTGCACTTTCGATCGGGCTCATTTACATCCCTCTTTCGAAAGAGGGATGTAGTCTAGACGAGCCCCTTGTTCCTCTCAGATTTTGGATGGCACTTCATATTCTTAAACCTTGGGTTGAGTGCTATAGCGATCTTTACAAATCTCACATCTTTGCATTTTGTCAAATCTGCTGTGAAAATGTCCTTAAAGAAAACATGTTGAGTCATCAGCTGAGCCTGCTAAAACATGTAACATATGGCAGAATGCAGGTAAAACAGAACAGGAGACATACAATTTTCCCTTAAGGAGTTTAATTATAAAAGGTAATTAACACTTTTTTAAAATTAGCATCAATCAGCATGAAATATATCCTCTGGAATGATGGCTGAAGCATGAAGGTGCATATGAATGTTTAGCATAGCTGGCACATAAGTACTTTGCAGCTCTGGCAACAAAAGTTTAAAAACGCCTGTTCTCATTTTCAGGTAAGATTGTAAATAGTAAGCAGGCAGTAGTATCTCCTGCAAATATAAACAAATGTGTTTGTCTTAGGATTGGCCGAACAAGAAGGAAGATTGAATGAACTTGTAGGCTCTAAAGTTTTACATTGTTTTGTTTCTGAGTTCAGTTATGTAGCAAATTCTAAATTTGTAAGTTATATTTTTACAAAAAAAGAGAGTGCCCTACAGTATTTCGATGAGGTGAATTGAAAAATATTATTTCTTTTGTTCATCATTTTTACAATGCAAATATTTGTAATAAAAAGTAATAATATAAAATGAGCACTGTACGCTTTGTATTGTGTTGTACTAGAAAACAATATATTTGGAAATGTAGAAAAACATCCAGATATATTTAATACATTTCAGTTGGTATTCTGTTGGTTAACAGTGTGATGAAGTGCAATTAAACTTTTAAATTGTGATTATTTTTGTTAATTATAGGGAGTTAACTGTGAATGTCAGCTCTAAAAAAATAGCAGTCAACCTATTTCTGACAAGGAAAGAGATATATACAGAACTCATGATGATGACAACAAATGTTGCACTAAGCTCCCTGGTCTATACTAGGGAGTTACTTCAAAATAACCCCCTTATTCCGAATAAGTGGAGCGTCCACACTACCGTGCCCGTTATTTCAAAGTAATGGGATGGTTGTTTTGAAATCTGTACTCCTGCTTTCCTCGGGGAATAAGCTTGTTTTGAAATAGTTATTTTGGGAGTCATTTTTTCAAATTTAGTTATTTTGAAATAATTTCCTAGTATAGACATGCCCTAAATTCTCTCATGGAGCGTAAGGGACAACTTTCTCATACAGAAATATTTTTCCTGAAGCACTAATACTTTATATTGTAATATTTTACAGTAATGAAAATAAACTAAGGATTTTATTGAGTATCACTAAAGGCAAATTCTGATCATTATTCCACTTATGTACATACAAAAAAATTGGGCAGCAGCAACTGAAAAGTGTTGAAACTGGCTGCCTAGATGACACTTCCTACAAAAAGTTCAGAAACAACCACTCTGCATATTTTCTGTGCTGTATTTTGCTGAGGGGAGTGCCATACAACACAAGTGAGGCTTCCTTAGTCAGCAAGTGGCCCTGCAATGCAGACTTTTTCCTCTGTTGCACTATCATTAGTATAAGAGATTTTGCCACCATTACTCATAGAATACTAGAACTGGAAGGGACGTTGAGAGATCATCAAGTCCAATCCCCTGCCCTCACGGCGGGACTACTTATCTTGAGTAGTACCTTACTATCTGAGTACTCACATTGACTTCAGTGTGAGAGTCATGCTAGCAAAATCTTTCAGGATTCCCCAACATTCTTCCACATCATGGCTTTAATACTTTTGCCCTTTAGATTTTAGCTTACAAGTAAATACTCCCATAATTGCCACAGTATCACTATTGCAAGAAACATTGCCCTGGAACACTACTACAGAAAAATGTAGTACTACAGGTTAAACCTCTCTTGTCCGGGACTCCCTGGTTTGGCAACATCTGTGGTCCAGTAGGACCACAGATGTTGCTAGACCGGAGAGCCCCAGTTGCAGAGGTTGAGAGCATCTGGGAGTGGAGCCAGTTTGGTCGGTGGCAGCTGGCAGGGGCAGTGACCTGGGAGCAGCTACTACCACAGCGCATAGGGCCGGGGAACCCTGGGAGCAGCTGTCCTGCCATGCGCAGGGATGGGCCGGGAAACCCCGGGAGCAGCTGCTCTGCCACATGTGGGGCAGGGGTCGAGCGAGGAACCCTGAGAGAAGCTGCTGCCCCATTCAGGGCAGAAGCCAGGGAGCAGAGCCCCATGGCTAGGCTGTGGGCAGCAGACCCAAGCAGGTGGGTCTGAGGAAGTCAGGTCTTTGGGTTCTCCCAGGGCAGCTGCCAAGAGGGGAGCTCCAGGAGAGCCTGGACACTTGACCTCCCCTAGTCCAGCAAATTTCCTTGTTTGGGACCACTCTGGTTCTGAGGGTGCCGGACAAGGGAGGGTTTAACTTGTATTTTACAAGGGTTATTTACTAGAATTTTTTTAATTCCTCAGAATATGCTTTCCTGAAATCTAATTGTTCTAGTGCAATCTACGGCCTCAGCAGTTATTTTCACTGGTTCCAAGTATATCTTTGGCTCTCACTAAGTTCTTCTCTGTTGATAAGAATGGGAACAATAGCTTTTCCTCTAGTGGGAGTTTCTAGTTTTTGGATCATAAATTTAACTGGGAATCTCTCTGGTGATAGAAGTTTTCCTGTGTTACTAAAACTCTTGGTTTCTGGGAAGTTAAAATGCCCCATGAGTACAGTATTCCATAGTTCCAAGTACCCCAAGACATACCGCAAGAATATTTCATTGTCAGTCTGCTCTGATTCAGGTGGGCTGGAAAATTCACCTCAGGCTAAGTTCATCACAAAGGGCACTTACACACCACGAGCAAAGGTAGGGGAAATCTCTGGCAAAGTACAGTTGGCAGAAATGGCTCAATTGCTGCTGCCTTCTGGACCAGCACTGTGCCCCTCAAGATAATGGTGGGAAGCAGTATGAGCAAGGTGAAGAAGGGAGGCTGGGGAGAGAGAGGAGGGCAAGAGGAAAGGAGAATGAAGGTTCCATGACATCTGATTCTTAGCTGCAGGCCTGCCAACGGAGGGGGCCTCGGCAATTCAGAAAGGCATTGGGTCCTTTAAATTGCTGCGGGAGTGCTGCATGGCATGCTCTGAGCAGCACTGAGGGCTGTCAGGGAGAAGCACAATGTGTGCCAGGCTAGTCACAGCCCTGCCCCTTCCACTTGAAGCTCCACCCTTTCCAGGACATGGAACATCCCCCCTGCTCCCTGCTTTGCTCAGGAGCCTGATGAGTCTGTCAGCCCCACTGTTCAGCTGGCAGAAGGTCTTCCACCCATAGCATATGGAAAAAGTGCCCTCTTGCAGCATTAATTTACACTGGCTTCCTGCCATCTCTCTCTCTTGATTCCTCCCCCCCCCCACCCCGGACTCCATATCAGCACAGCAGAGAATTACTCTAACAAATAATTTTGCAACCATTCTCTCCACTGTCACTCCTCATTGTCGATCTTCCCTTTCTGTCTTTCCTTTGTGCAACAGGTGTACCTATCTATAATGATATCCCAGTTGTGAGAATTGTCCAACAGGTTTCAGTTATGTCCTTTGCATCAGAAGCCCTATTATTTAGTAACTGTAGTTCTTCCTTGCTTGTCCCCTATCCTTTTTGCATTTCCATATTGACAGTTTCATCCTTTAATACTTTTCTTTATATGTTGTTCCATAACAACTGCCTTCAGCCTCACAGTTGATGTAAAAGCATCTGCCAAATTATTCACATTAGTTCAAATAATTACTATGAGTGAACCCCTCTCACCCTCCTCTTTCCTTCCTAGTTTTAAACCAACCCAACAAGTCTTGCAAGTTCTGAATCTGGGAGGTTGGTACCTCTTCTCCCATAATTGGAGACTTTTCACATCCAAGAGGGTTGTCATCACAGAAATCATTGCAGTGTCCCATGAGTCCAAAATTCTCCTCCCATCTTCCTAAATACTTACCATAGTGTGTGAGCACTCTTACACAGATCATTGATCCATCTTCAGTATCCTCTCCATTCATTCTTGGTACCAGAAGGACATCACTGAAGGTCATCGGCATCTTTGTTTTCTCTTCCATGGTTCCTGAAGAGATTCTGACCAATACAGAATCTTTCCTTGCTGGTTTCATTTTTCTCTCACACATAATTATGGTTAGGGTGAATTCCTGAAATCCTTCAGGACATCTGGTATCCTGAGGGTGAAATTATTTTATTTATCCTGGAACACATGGGAAGAAGTATGCCATACTCATCATTAGCTAGGCCTCAGCTGTCTTAACTCAGTTTTCTCAGTATGGAGTCAATCATCAATATTATTTGCTTCTTTTTAATGGATTTTCATGCACATGACTATTTTATTTTGATGTAGATGTTGGTACAGTTATCCCTACTTTAACACCTCCAGACTGGATTACTACTACAATCCTCCTGGCTAGGGTTAAATGGTCACGTTCATTTAGTACCTACAGCTGTATATAATATAAGAGCCTCTCACAGCAGTGCTAACCACAGGCAACATACTATGGTTGAAACTCTGTGGTCTAGAACTCCCCTGGTCTGGCAACATCTGTGATCCGGAAGGACATTTCAGGACTAGAGAGCCCTAGCAACAAAGGTTGCCGGCAGCTTGGAGTGGAGCCTGCAGAGCACTGAGCCTGCAGCCAACGGGGCAGCGAAGTTGGCCGGGGGGGGTGGGTGGGGGCGGATGTCTCAAGCTCATGAAGCAGCAGAGCCTACAGTTGGCAGGGTCTCCGGGAGCTCTGGCAAGGCAGCAGGGCTGCCACAAGGTCAGAAGGGCTACTGGGAGCTCTGGCAAGGTGGCAGGGCTGCTGTGAGGCTGCGGTGGGGCTGCCTCAAGGCCAGCAGGGCTGGAGGCTCAAGTGGAGAGACTGGTGAGAGGAACCCAGTGGGGAGGCTGGGGCCCCCGCCCTCCCCCAGATCTCCCTGATCTGGCAAACTCCTTTGTCTGGGATCAGTCAGGTCCCAAGGGTGCTGGATCAGGGAAGTCCAAATTGTATATCTACTGCATACTATACTGCTGCAAAAATTGCATGGACTTCCAGACCCATCGACATAAGGGGCAGATAGGGCAATTTTCTGGGGCTCAGCAATTCAAAAGGGCCCAGGGCTCCTGGCCACTACCACTGCTACCACAGCAGCAACAGGGGCCAGAGCCTCAAGCCCTTTAAATTGCCCCGCTGGAGTTCTGTGTGGTGTGCTCCAGGCAGCTCTGAGGGCTGCCTGTGGTGGGAGCGTAGCGTGGCATGCTGTGGATGGCACCAAGAGCTGGCTGCCCCCAGCTCCGCCACTTCTGCCTGAGGCCCCACCTCTTCTGGGGGCACAGAGCTAGGCCACCACACACCTTGCCAAGGGGCCCAGCAATTTTGTTGACCCCTCCCCTGTGGACTTCATATTCACTACCAATATTATGATATTGGTATTTAGAAGACTTTGAAACATAGGACTGGAAGTGACCTCAAAAGGTCAATGTCTTACTGTGAATACGGAGATTGAAGAATTGTCTAGACCATCCCTGACAAATGTTTGTCTAACTTGGTCTTAAAAATTTCCCATCATGGAGACTGCACAACCTCCTAGGTAATTTATTTCAATTCTTAAGTATTCTGACAGTGGCAAAGTTTTTCCTAATGTCCAACCTAAATCTCCCTTGCTGTAATTTAAGACCATTGCTTCTTCTCCTATCATCAGAAGTTAAAATGACCAATTTTTCTCCCTCTCCTTGTAACCACTGTTTATGTACTTGAAAATATGTTCACTTTATGTCTTCTCTTCTCCAATTTTTTCAATCTTCCTTTACAGGGCATGTTTTCTAGACCTTTAATCTGAACTTAGATCATTTTTGTTGTTCTTCTCTGGACTTTCTCCAGTTTGTTTGCAGCTTTCCTGAAAAGTGCTGCCCAGTATTGGACACAATACTCTAGCTGAGGCCTAATCGGCACATTGCACAGTGGAAGAATTACTTCTCGTGTTCTGCTTGCAACACTCCTGCTAATACATCCCACAATAATGTTTGATTTTGTTGCAATAGTGCTACACTGTTGATTCATATTTAATTTGTGACCCCCCCCCTCCGATCCCTTTCTAGCACTCATTCCTACTCCGTCATTCCCCATTCTGCATGTGTGCAACTGATTGTTTCTTCCTAAGTGGAGTACTTTGTAGTTGTCCTTATTGAATTTCATCCTATTTATCTCCGACCATTTCTCCAGTTTGTCCAGATCATTTTGAATTTTAATCCTGTCCTCCAAAGCACTTGCAATCCCTTCCAGTTTGGTAACATCCACAAACTTTATAAATGCCTTTATATGCTGTAAGCATTGATGAGCAGAACTGGCCCCATAACTTATCTCTGTGGGGCCCACTTGTTATGCCCTTCCAACTTGACTGTGAACCATTGATAACTAGGAATGGGTTTCCAACCAGTTATGCACCCACCTTATAATAGCTCCATCCAGGTTGTATTTCCCTAGTTTGTTTATGAACTGTATGGTCTGGGCTAGAACTACCTGAAATAGTCTTTTTTTTCCATGCACCACCATGACAACTGAGAGCATAGGATGCACTTTTCCTCAGTCCCTACATATAAACAGAGTGCTTTTTCTTTTCTTTTTAAAGGTACAGTGTAAAGCTTATCCATTCCCTGGTTGCCTGAAGGAGTGATAAATGAACTGTATTTTTGTTTCTAGCCAAGTGTGCCTTTTGAAAAACTTGATTGGTCAAGCAAATTTGATTTTTTTTAAAAATGAGGAGTCTTGTGGCACCTTGAAGACTAAACTTCATTTATTTATTTGGGCATAAGCTTTCATGAGTAAAAACCACTTTGTCTGATGAAGTCATTTTTAACCCCATAAAAGCTTATGCCCAAATAAATCTGTTAGGGTATGTCTACACTGCCACCCTAGTTCGAACTAGGGTGGCTAATGTAGGCATTCAAACTCGTAAATGAAGCCCGGGATTTAAATATCCCGGGCTTTATTTGCATGTTCTCGGGCGCCGCCATTTTTAAATGCCCTGTAGTTCGAACTACCTGCCCACAGCTACACGCGGCATGGACTAGGTAGTTCGAATTAAAGCTCCTAATGAGGAGTAACGGTAGTTCGAACTACCTAGTCCGTGCCGCGCGTAGCCGCGGGCAGGTAGATTGAACTACGGGGCATTTAAAAATGGCGCTGAACATGCAAATAAAGCCCGGGATATTTAAATCCTGGGCTTCATTTACAAGTTTGAATGCCTACATTAGCCACCCTAGTTCGAACTAGGGTGGCAGTGTAGACATACCCCCAGTCTTTAAGGTGCCACAGGACTACTCATTGTTTTTGCAGATCCAGACCAACAAGACTACCTCTCTGAGACTTGATTTTTTTAAAAAAATATTTGTTTAAATAGACAATCCAATGGATTTACATACAAATAAATACTAGTTAGTCATAGAAAGAGAATAAGGTCTGCCTCATGAACTAATGCACCCTTTATTTTGTTTCTTAATTATTAGTGCAAAAACATGTCTATAGTTATGAGTAAATAACAGTGGAAAGAGTGAATTCTTCATTAGTTGTTACATTCTGTACAGAGATGGAGGTGATCTCGTGTTAAGCACAAATTGAGATGAAGAACTGTTCTTGGATGTAATGAACTTTTGGTTTATGGCAGGACTACTCAACTTTGGAAGCCCCAGGGGCCACAATGATACTCACGGCACATGCTGAGGGGCCGCAACTTAAGTGTGGTTGCATATACAAATATATGCAAACACATGCAAATAGCTTCTTTCACTCTGACGTGCATGGATACAAAGCACTTCCCACAATGCCCCGGCACTCCCGGCCCCTCCTCCCCGGGGGCTAGAAACACTGACACCCTATATCAGTGTGTTCCAGCCAGACTGTCCACTTGCGTCTTTTAGTGCTCACCCTGCCTGGGAGATGCCTTGCCATTGTGGAGCGTGTTCCCAGTGGAGGCCATGTTCAAAGGATCCCACCTGCAGGCCACGTGTTGAGCCCCGCATAAACCCAAACCACACCGTGGGCCACAAACAAATGGACCGTGGGCTGCATGTTGAGTAGCTCTGCTTTATGGTATGCTGGGAAACTGTACTGAGCACTACAAGAGGTTTCACTTGGGTTCAGTTTAGGTTTTACATTAGAAGTTGTATGGAAATTCATTCCAGAAGACAATCTATCCAATCAATCACACCACATTTAAAGTCTTTTCAAAGTAAACAGAAGTGTAACATAATATAGCAGATGTTTCCCCATGTAAGTGTTAAGGCCCCAGTTAAGAAATGATTAATGCCTTGCTATTAACTTACACAATATTAGACAAAAATCCATTGATAATGCAAGTTTCAGTGTGCTGTTTGATATCTGATGACTGTTAGTACCAGAATTTTCACTGGGTAGAGAAAAACAGTCACATGTGGAATGAAGAATAGGTGAGATGACTTTTGAAAATATATGAAGAGTTTTTGAAAAGCTGTAGCAGAAACATAAGCCCCTCTCAACATAAGACAAAAAGCATCAATAACAAATAATATTAAGAGGGAATCTCACAAATTGCTTGCTCAGTATAAAGTGAGAGCTAAAAGAAAAGAAAAAGAATCAGCATAGATCTGTTCAGAGGGGATGTGGTTTTTTTCTTAACTTGTAAATGTTAGTAACAGACTTATACAAATTACATTTGGCTGATCATATAGTCTGCAACATGTATTTGTAGTTTTTGTGACACTTCTGAATACAACTTGCGAATACAAATTACAAAAAGTGAAAAGGCAAATCCTGATCTGTTGCACCCGTAAATCTGTAGGAAATCCTTTCACTTCGGTGGAGTTATTCTATTTTACTCCATTATATCCAAGAACTGTATTTGGCCCAATATATTTTTAAAAGCCAGTTTTAAAGTGATAAATACTTGCCATCAAATGGCTATACTAGTTCATGAAATTATCCTTGTCTTCTTTTCTCTTCTCTCCCAATGTATACTTCGCCCAAATACAAACATACACATGTAAATGTAAAGTGCTAGAAAAGCATATACAGAATTGCAACAAAAATTAAGTTATGAGAAAGTATAGAGGATATTTTATTTTATCATCAGCTTCCTCCCCCCCAAAAGCTAGACTAAATGTTAACTTGTTAAGTTCTTCAGGGTAAGATGAATGACTGCCCTGCACCTTTATGCAGAGGGGTGTTTGTCTGGCCTGGCCAAATGAAGGGAACAGTGCTTTATGGCTTGGAGAGTGGGAGGGGGAAGGGACAGGATTGGGAAAGGTGAAAACTACTGAAAAAGGGCAGTGAATTTCTGACTCATCACCTGGGAATGCAGGGTTTGAAAAGAACAGCTCAGGGCCAGAGAGCCTCCATTTTACACAAACCAAGGCTGAGGCAGAACTCACCTTCCCTCACCATTTTAGGTGATAAAATATCAGGTTTAGTCAACACCTGCTGTGAGCATTCTACTAGCTGTCCCTTTTTAGCAGGGCTGGGAAGGATTTTTTCCCCTTCCCACTATATTGGCTTGGGTGCAGTTGCAGGTTTTTTGCCTTCCCCACAGTGGGTTTCAGGCGGGGCCTTGCTCATGCATGGCCAGTCATTATTTAAGTGTAAGGCGGATGTCCAGTACTGGTACTCTGTAGCAAAAGGATACAGTGACATGATAAATGGCTTGGGAAAAAAAGGTGTTCAGTGAAGGAATGAACAAGGGGAGGTTGGGGACTCCTATTGGTACAGCAGGGAGTCAGCCCCCCATTCTTATAACCCACCTTAACTCTGCTATGAGGAGGGTCCCAGCAATAGAGTTTCTGGAGGTACCAGGATGGAAAAAGAGGGGCCACGGGTGAAAGACCCTTTACTTGGGTATGATAAAGTAAGGGTATGGATTTGCTGGAGGAACAGGAAGGGAAAAAGAGGAAGAGAAAAGCCCCCCAAATAATTACAGAATAAACATGGGGTTGCCTGAACTGCACAATGTTATTTGTTGGGTAGTCCCAGACATCTAATAGTAAGATTGAGGCCTTAATTAAACCCATGCCAATGTCTCCTATCATTCCAGCATGGCCAGACAATCAAGCCTGTACTACTAAATGCTTTACTTTGCTTTCTTGTTTAAAAAAAATTCTAAACAATTATGCACACACATAAACACACAACTTACAAAATAAGTAGGTTGTGATTTAATAGAAAACAAAGCTTTTGGTACTGATTTTATTTGTTTGCTTTGGAACTAAAGTAGCTTTTTGGTTGTGCCTCAAATACCCTGGTTTGCCCATTTGAGAATTTCTTTCCAGTTAACTCAGATCTGTAAACTAGGAAATCTCTTGAAACTGAGAGCCTGAGAGAAACATAATCAACAAATATGACCAGCAAACACACAGATCTCTAAGAACAAATATTAGCCTAATATAGTTGTATTCGAACATTGTGTATAAAAGGGAAAATATACATATGTAAAAAGAAAGTTGGAATTTTGTTCCCATCTCTCCTCCTTTCTCTCTCTCTCCTTCCAGCCTGCTTATTTCAACTGCCTTTTAAAGATGGGTTATTATGGAGCCAACATCACTAAGCAGAAATAAAAAGGGTGCAAATTTCTTCAACACACTGGCCCCAGGCCAAAAGAGACCTGCAGAATTCTACTTGGCCACAAAACTTTCTTGGTCACTCATAAGATTGAGGAAGCCTACACAATTCCGACACTAAAGGCCCCAACTCTGGGCCCAGATAAGCAATTTAAAAACGATTTCAGCTTATATATATATATTACTTAGCATTCCAGCACTTTTCACTTCAGGGATAAATTTGAAAACTGTCAGACAGATTGTGAAGATGAAAAGGAATATGCATCTGGCTTTGTTTCTGCAATGTAGAATAAATACCTCCCCTATACTTTCTATAAAACATGTCAGTCAAGCTTGGGGAATATCCAAATCATCATTTTGCTAACCGTCCTCCCCAAAATCATTAGGCCAGACTTGTGCATAGTTCTGTGATAAACAGGAGGGAAAATTAGTTATAATTTAGGGAGGAATACAGTAAAAAAAATGCTTCATAACCAGCCAAAAATGCTAAGGACAGCTCTGGCTCTTAACATTTTCAGCCCTTTCTGAACAAACAGATGGTAGGCGAGCAGGCTGCTTCCACACCTACATCTTTAAGTCCCCTTCCTCACAGGATTGTTTAGAACAATAATCGCACACAAATAGGGCTTCTGAAGGGAGTCAAAGCGGGCTGTTGCCCTGTGACCAAGTGATTTAAAGGGGCCCAGGACACCAGACTGCCATCCACTGCTGTTACCATGGCAGTAACAGCAACCTGAGCCCCGTGCAGTGCAGTCCACATGGCACTGAGAGCTGGCTGTCCCTAGCCCTACCCCTTCCACCTGAGGTTCCCCACCCCTATTGCCCAGGACTTGGCAACATCTGTCAC
Source organism: Rafetus swinhoei (assembly GCA_019425775.1). NCBI lineage: Eukaryota > Metazoa > Chordata > Testudines > Trionychidae > Rafetus > Rafetus swinhoei. The sequence goes on from CM033427.1 coordinate 88,227,413, forward strand.
CAGCCCTGCACAGCTGAAAAAGCACAAGTCAGAACACTCAGAACCCACCATATATAACCCTGAGGAAAGAGCATATACCCTTTCTCTGAACAATTGCTTTGTCAATTTTCAGAAGGCATTTGATAGTATAGATTAGAAAGTGACTTGGGCGGTGTTGGAGTCGTACGGAGTGAATAGTAGACGGATACGGTTGTTGAAGGATATCAACGATAATGCGGAGGCAGCGGTGAGAATGTGCGGAGAGTTGGGAAGTTGGTTTAGAATGAATAGAGGTACGAGACAAGGAGATCCGATATCACCGAGTATCTTCATCACACACCTAGGCTGTGTCTAGACTACATGGCTCCATCGACGGAGCCATGTAGATTAGGGTTGTAGGCATAGGGAAATGAAGCGGCGATTTAAATAATCACCGCTTCATTTAAATTTAAATGGCTGCGCTGAGCGACAAACAGCTGATCAGCTGTTTGTCGGCTCAGCGCTTAGTCTGGGCGCTCCGCGGTCAACATCAAAGCCCTTTGTCGACCGCCCCTTGTTCCTCGTGGGATGAGGTTTACCAGGGCAGTCGACAAAGGGCTTTGATGTCGACTGCGAGCGTCAGATTCGCTGAGCCAACAAACAGCTGATCAGCTGTTTGTCGGCTCAGCGCGGCAGCCATTTAATTTAAATGAAGCGCGATTATTTAAATCGCGCCCATTTCCTTTGCCCAGTAAACAAATCTAGATGGCTCCGTCGACGGAGCCATGTAGTGTAGACATACCCCTAGAGAGAGAGATGGACAAGATCAAGGATGAGGTAGGAGGGATATCAGTGCACAGGATGAGAATTAACAATTTGAGGTTCAAGGATGATATAGTTATCATTGAGGAAGATGAAGAGAAGTTAGCAAGAACAGTGCAGGTGCTAAATGAGGAAGGGGAGCAGCATGGACTGATTATGAATATCGATAAAATGAAGACAATGGTATTTGGCGATAAGGAAATAGGCAGGAAGATCAGTGTAGATGGGATCAAACTAGAGAACGTAAAGAAGTTCACGTATTTGGGGAGCAACATGACGTAGGATCTAGACTGTAAGAAGGAAATAGCAACTAGAATAGCGAAAGCAAGAACAAGTTTGAAGGCGATGGATAAGATCTGGAAAAGTAAAGTGATTAGCTTAGGAACAAAGCTGAGCATCTTGAAAACATATGTATTTAGCAGCATGTTGTAAGGATGTGAGACATGGGTGATAATGAACGATTAGAAGAAAAGGATATTGGCATTTGAGAGGAGTTGTTACAGAAAGATCATGAGAATAGGATGGATTCAGAAGATCACCAACGAGGAATTATATAGGAAGATACAGCCGAAAGAGAACCTACCGCAGAAGGTTATACAACAGAAGTTACAACTATTCAGGCATATCTGCAGAATGAACGATGAGCGAAAAGTTAAGACCTTAGTATTCAACATAATGGATGGTCCGAATAAGAGAGGCAGACCCCACAGAGAATGCATAGATGATATAGTAGATTGGTGCGGAGCTAGTCTACAGAAACGAAGCCACTCCGCTCTGGATAGGGAAAGATGGAAGGAAATAGTGAGGGAGGCATCGGTTACCAATGGGCATTAAGCTCATGGTGGTGGTTGTTGATGATGATGATGATGATTGATGATGAACACCATTTCCTCATCCTTACATACTCCATCTAGTCATGTGATAGATGGGGATCTGTTAAACCTTTCTGAGCTGCTGCTTTTAACTTGTGACAGACAACTACTGCTGCTGAAAAAATGTCTCATGCTCAACTTCTTCGCAAACTTCCATCAGTCATTCCAGAAGTTCCTGAGGAAGAAGGGGAAAAAATGGGTATACCTGCTGCTGCTGCATCACTACAGGACTTCCAATTAGTGAATATGAATCAGAAGCTAGAAATTGTAGAAGACTGATAAGGGAAAATTGATATCTTGATACTGGGAAGGCGTCTGCAGTTCTGTTCATACCTAAATCTTTCTGACAACGAGGGATCCCCCGTCTTCACCCTCACAGTTATCTTTCTTGACACTAACTAGTAAAGACCTCCAAAGTTAAAGATCTGTCCACCTCAAAAACTAAAGAAGACCATTTCTCCATATGAGCACCCAGCTCTTCACCCAAAGGGTCTCATTCCCACCTGGTCAGCCACTAGGGAAGAGGCTCCAGGAGGAAGTACAGAGGTTCGAGAGAGGGTCACAGCTTTATTTAACATATTAACACAAAATAATCCACTATTTGAAAATACAGGAAGACATGTATTAACACAAAACAGAAAACACTTGTGTTGTGATCAACATCCCAATGCAAATCTCATGTAATGCTAACTCTTTAAAAGAGATACTCTGAAGTGTTTGGATTACTTGCACACCCTATTTTAATATTGCCTCTTGGCTATATCAAGCAAACACCAATAAAAGTTAGCATTATCGTCCAAATCCAGCTGAGTCTGAAAATCATCCTAGAGAATAAAACAAATACAGAACTTTGGGCTAGCTTCATAATCCAAAATTAATTATCTATCAAGACACCAACAGTGAAAATGGACCATCTTAAGAGGCTGCAGAATGGAACTTGTAAAAGTTCCTTGACCCAATACAGGTTGAAATTCTATAGTCCAGGACTCTTTGGTCTGGCAACAATCAGTAGGACCATGGATGTTGCTGGACCAAAGAGGCCCAGCCACAAAGATTACCAGTGACTGGGAGCTCAGCCAGTCTGGCAGCAGGCAGCCAGCAGGGCCATGGGCCTGAGGGCAGGGAGCCTGGCCAGCGAGCTGGCAGCTGGAGTGGGGCCGGGGCTTGGAGGTGCAAAGCCCTTCCAGCTGCAGTGGGCCATCTGTGGTCACACCAGCCGGGAGCTGAGTTCCACCAGCTGGAGTGGGGCCAGGGCCAGGGAGCACCCCAGGCCAGGGAGCTGAGATCTGCCAGCTGGAGCAGGGCCAGGGATGTAGGGAAGGGAGCCCCACTAGTAGGAAGCAGAGCTCCACCAGCTGGGGCAGGGAGCCCCGCAGGCCAGAGCAGGGTTGGGTATCTGGATTGCAGTCCCACCAGCCAGCCAGGCACACTGTTGGCGGCCAAGAAGAGAATCCTGGGAGAGCCCCAGGCCTGATGCCCCCGGTCCAAAAAACTTCCTTGTTCAGGACTGTTCAAGTCCCAAGGATGCTGGACCGAGGAGGTCCAACCTGTACAGTGTGTACAGGTGAGATCTGAAATTCTTTGTATTGATCAGCATAGAAAACCATTTTGCTGCAGCACAGTGAAGCAATCTTTCTGTTCCTAACCCAGGGGAACTTTTGTTGATCTTTAGTATCTCAATTTTTTTTCTTTCCATCAAGCAACCTAAACAAACCCCTGAAAAACAAAGAACTAGATTGAATAGAATTTTTAAGGACAAAGGAAAACAAAATAAGATTGAATCGTGTATATTGAGTGTGCAGAAACCCATCATTGCTTGAAGCAGAGATCACCAATTAAGATTAAAGAGGGCAGTGGCAGGCATTTGACATCACAGCCCGTGTCAAATGTATCGGGAAGCCTGCTTCCCATGAAAGAAGGATGCTTAGCAGACAACTGATGACAAAAATTATTTTTCTCATCAAATGATGATGTTGCAAAGTGTTGACCTGAATTGGGACACTTCTCTTTGTTCTGCACTGAGACGGAAACATTGAAAATGTATTTACAGCTGAACTGTGGCTCATTATACAGTGACCTAGTACAGAGACCTTTTGTTTAGCAGCAGAGACAAAATGAGCATGCCAGCCAGAGAGTATAACTGTCTGTTTCATCTGTCTCTTCATGAAAGGCTTTTGAATCTCTTTTGGCTGCAACTAAGCTACAGTAGCAGTTGAAACTGGATAAAGTTCTATACATATGAATTACTATCCTGCACAAGAATCTGGACTCAGACACGCTATGTTCAGTTTATTCCAGAGGTCATGCTAATATAAAACTGCTCATGAAATGTTTATTTCAAAATATTTTGCTCCCCTCCTCCTTTTCCATCCCCAATTTTTGGTACTGCGTAATGGAAGGGGGCAGAGGAATGTACCTGGTTTATTTCCACAGCCACAGGAACAGTTTTGAAAAGTCCAGCTCTTTTTATTATATTACTCCATAGTTGACACTAGCAGCTGAGTACATTTTAGAGTCGTAAGAAGTAATGGGGCATTTCACATTTCCTGGACTATAAACTAACTATAGCTATGCCAGCCAATGACAAATAAATAATACAGGAGGTCTGGAAACCTTATTCTGCTTCCTCTGATGCTCAAAGGCTGTGGTTCTGCAAGTACTTAGGCATGTCCTTAACTTAAGAAGGATAGAATAATTACAGGGGGACTTCTTGTGCTCATAGCACGCGTGTGTGTAAGTGCTTATAAGATCAGGGCTAAAGTGCACCCAGTACTCTGGTTGCGTTGGAAGTTCATGGTTGAAGCTTCTGGAATTTGCAGACACTGAGCCTGACTCTGCTCTGATCTACACTATCATAAATCAGAAGTAACTCTGCAAAAGTAAATGGAGCTGCATCTATTTAATATGGGTGAGAGAACAGACATAAGCCTACCCTTAGTTTGGAGGTATAAAACTAAGACAAGAGGCTTCAGTGTTAACATCCATTTAGAAGAACAGAGGCAATTCAGAGCATAGAGCAAAATCCAGTCCCCGTCTCTGCAGGCCATAGATCATTATCTAGCAGAACTGGTGTTAATGTGATATGTCTGTTCAGAGAATATGCTCCCCATTATGTCAGAGCCCCAGCTCTTCAGCACAGTCTCTAGGAGAGCCACTATACACTTCTGATGTGAGCACTGGGCAGGTGGATCTCTTGGGCAATATCTCCAGGCTGTAAGCGCAAAAGGGGCTCTATGCCTTCTTAAGTTCTGAGACTAAAGCAACAGCCTTAGTGCTGCTTTGCTCATTTAGAGAAGGCGGAGGAAGAACTCCTTCCTCCAACCCTGAATGTCTCAGTGCCTAGCATGGCTGCTCAGTATATGCAGTAGGGCATTTTGGGCCATAGACAAGACTCACATTTCCTTATTGATTCAGGCAGTCTATAAGCATATTCAATAAGATAGGATAGGAATGATGGGCATTGGGTGGGACTCAGGAAACCTAGGTTCAATTTCTGACTCCTATGTGACTTTGGCCAAATTATTCAGTCTGCCTCAGTTCGCCAGCTGTAAAATGGTGGATGATGCCTACCCAATATTGTGAGGATAAAACCCATTAATGATTTAGAAATATTCAGATGAATGGTAACAAAGAGTTGTAGTCTCCAGACAGAGGCACAGAATGGATGGATCATCTAACTAAGCATCATGTGACTGCTTACTGGAGACTATATAAAAGAATTCTCCTGGGTCAGTTTGAGAAAGTGGTGGGTTCAGATGAATTTCTTCTTGATGGGGGCTTGGGACAACTAAGTGCAAGGGTGTATTCTTCCTCTTCGCTGGCTAACGTAGGGAAAGCCTCTGGGGATTACTGCTCTATGACCATTTTGTGGATAATAAGTCCTGAGGCACAAGCTTTAAAAGGAGTAGAAGTTGAAGCTTTGCTGGAAAAACACCTACTAGCTTGTATAGCACTTACGGCAAATTTTCTGAATTACCTTGCTGCAGCAAAGAGTTGAGTTTCCCATAGTAGGGTTCTCTTGACTTTTGGTATAATCTGAACATCTGACATCTATTAGAATGGAATAAGGCAATTTCCTACATACTTTAAAGCAGAGGTTACAACCTTTTGTTAACCTCTCAGAAATTAAATTTAAGTACACAAAGAAGGATTATTGGTTCTATTCAAATAGGCAAACTTCAATGTAAGGTAAAAGCTGATTAAAATCTTTTGGGTAGCTAATACTTTTGAAAATGCATTTCAAGAGAACGCTGCTCTGTTTTAAGTGACTGGTTTGTGTGGTTCTTCAAAAATGAACTTAATATTCATGAGTGAAAGAGAACATCTTGAGAGCCCTGGAGACTGACAGGGTCCATATGCAGAACAGGTACGAACAGGGACAGAACAAGACCGACCTTCCTCTCCATCCCTACCACCATGCCTCAACTCTGGCCTGCAAAATCCAAACCTATTTGCAAGAAGAGATTTCAGTCTCATCATCCATGCCCGTCTTGGCTTCTGCTCACATTGCCAACAGGAGTGCCAATACTAGTTCTTTTTCTAACCTGGACAACTGCTCACTAGGAATTGGGCTGCAAACAGTTCTAGAGTCCCATAGTCATTCCTTTTGGCCTCTATATTAAATGGGGTTTGATTTTCCTGGAAATTATAGTATCCAAAGTATTGACCTACTTTGTTAAAAAAGTCTTTCTTGACTGTAAAACTCACTGTCCATTTTTTTAAAATGATGACAGTGCCCCATCCAAGTAAAAAATTCTAATACCTTAAAGCTGTGGAGTTAAATAAAATTGTTCTTCTTTTGGAATTGACTTTGCAACTTTTATTGCATTTTTTCTGGCTCTTCTGTCCTCATATGCCTTTTTGTGTGGCATTCTTTTTCAAGCACAGACAAAATACATTCTCCCCCTTGCCCCAGGAAAAAGCCCTTGAGAGAAGGAAAAATACACGAAAAACTCTCCCATTCCAGAATCATTTTCCCTTGCTAGGAAAGGATAGAATTTTGCTAACGTTTTGAAGAGCAGAAAGTTGCACAAAACCTCAAGATTTGAGATGTTAACTCGGGAATTTGGGGCTTGTATGCAGACAGGTAATCCCTTCATGGTGCTCCTTTGGTCTGCCTCTCCCCCAGTACAGCAGAAGCACAATGGAAAGGTAGATGTGAAAAATGAGTTCTCTAGTCACAATTCACCATCTCCTCCTAGTTAACGTATTTAAATTAAAGCAATCAAACTAATTCAATAATGATTTTTATATGGCACATCCTGGATACATAAAACATACTCTCCTTGCCCCAAAGTAGCTCTCCATCTAAATACACACATGTAATATAGTGAGTGTTAAACACTAGAGGGGAAGAGTTAAACTAATTATACCAGGTGGTTAATTTACTTGCTTACATATCTTTATGGCTCTGCTTTTGTACATAAAGTTTATATTTAAACTAAGATTGCAGCAATGTAATTAGTAGAATTAATAATAAATGCAGAACAGTAGTCACTTGCACATTTTGAGAGACAGGTGTCTCTATGTTTATAGTCAATTCATTTTATGATCAGGCAAAAATAATGAAAAGAAGGCTATTCATTTGCAGTGAACAAATGGAATAGAGAGAGACTTTCACATGGAAAGTATTGTATGGAAAAAGCAAATCTGATAGACACATCCCTCCTTTAAAGCATAAGATTTTGCAGTAACACGATCAGTCTCAGTGCTGATGGGAATGTTCAGTCCATACTGTTACAATGAGGGGCTTACTGGTATTTAATGGGCGGGACTTCAGATATAAATTAATTGTTTCTTAATATGAAACTCTCCTTCCCTTATCAGCTCTGGCAGTTTTACCATTGACTTAAATAGGACCAGGGCTGTTGTGACTAAGCAAGAAGTCTCACTGTCATCAAATTGCTTTGCAGTTTTATTAAGAGGCAGATCTGGGTAAGAGCTAACCAATTTCATCTTCTTATCAGGGACCCATGTATTTAGTATATTTCTTGCCTATAAAGTATGAAAAGACCTGCTTACTAGAAATATCTTTTTTTAAATCTCTTGCAAAAAAGTAAAAGTTAGAGGGACTGAACTTGTGTAATTTATGGCTCCTCACAAGACCCAACTCTGGGTGAGTCATTTAGTTATACTTCATATTAATAACAATTGTAGATGCACCAAACCCAGAATCTTCATTCTAACGCTACTAATTTCAAGAGACAGATTTAGATTGGACATTTTAGGTTCATAGCTATGCCCAAGATTTTGCTTTATTTAGGTCACAATATACATTTAGGAAGCTTACCCTAGGCACATATTTTTTAAAAATTTGGGTAAAATTTTCTAAAGCACCTATGGGCCAGATCTCAAAGATTTGTGGTGCCTCACTCCCATTGAATTCAATGAGAGTTAGGTGCCTCACTATCTTTGAGAATTTGGGCATACGTGACCTAGGAACCAACATCCAGTTTTCAAAAGTGAAGCTGCTATTTGTCTAAGTCAATGGCAAATGAAAATGGCACTTCTTAAAGAACCACTGAGTTACAGAATTTGTATTCCAGTTTATATAAACCAAATAGTAAGCAAACAATTTGATGTGATCCTGATATCAATTAATATAATATAATATAATATCTCTGCAGAATTACTGTTCTCTGATACATTCAATTCTTACTCAATAGCATTCTAGTAACATAAAAGCAAGTGATTTAAACACTTTTTTTAAGTGAAACCCAAACCATTGTTATTGCATGAATCCTATATCACAGTGTGATAATGTGTTCTGCACTTGGCACTCTCCTTTCTGCATCATGTTTTTAATATCCAGCCTCTGCTAGCAATGGTCCTGAATACAAATAAGAATTGCCAATTTTCTTAATGTTTTACGGTAGAATCAGCATAATTTTAGTGTAGCTCCCATCCAAGTCTGCACATGCACCATTTAGCACACTGATTTCTCTTTCTTTGCCTTTGCTGCATTACTATTGTTGATCAGTGCATAAACAATCAAAAGAGTTTCAGCACAAGAATTTCGTTCCCATAAACTTATATTCAAACTGACAGTAAAGTAAACCAAGGGTGGATTCCTAATTTGTGTTTGTTTAACAGAGCTAGATTGTTGACAACACTATAAACTGTCCTCAATGCACCAATGGGAAAAAAGCAGAAGAGAACTCGGGAACACGTTACAATTCAGTTGGATAGAAAAGGGTCACAGGAAGATCAGCACTCTAATGTTCATTCCTGGCTCAGGAATTCAAAGCTATCATTAAATGTGCTATGCAAGTGACTGACAGGCTCTGAGATGGCTCAGGACCTGACACTGTCAAATTGGGGGAGCTGGCAAGGAAGATATAGGAAGTGTGGCAACAAAGAGAAAAAAAATTAAAATAGATATATTGATTTGTATGGTTCAGTTGCTTAGATTATGAGAATGTGTTGCATTTGCATAGGACTGTCATTCAAAAAAGCTCACTAAGCATTTTTCAAACAAACTGCAGGGAAAGAAAGAAATCATTTCACCCACTCATCCAACAGAAGTGCAGCTATGTCTAAGGTGCGATGAAACAGCTGCTTAACAGTACACACAAAAAAAACATGATACAACCATTTAGGACAAGAAGTAAAAGATGTAATCATCATCATCATCATCATCAACAAGCAGTATGGGCTCATCGCCCGTTGGTGTCCAATGCCTCCCTCTCTATTTCCTTCCATCTTTCCTTGTCCAGTGTGGAGTGGCTTAGTTTCTGTAGACTAGCTCCGCACCAATCTACTATATCATCTCCCCATTCTCTGTGGGATCTGCCTCTCCTATTCGGACCATCTATTATGCCGAATACCAAGGTCTTAACTTTCTGCTTGTCATTCATTCTGCAGATATGTCCAAATAGCTATAACTTCCGTTGTATAACCTTCTGCAGTAGGTTCTCTTTTGGCTGTATCTTCCTATATAATTCCTCATTGGTGACCTTCTGCATCCATCCTATTCTCAGGATCTTTCTATAACAACTCCTCTCGAATGCCAATATCCTTCTCCTCTTGAATGCCAAGATCCTTCGAATCTTTCGTTATCACCCATGTCTCACATCCATACAACATGCTGCTAAATACACATGTTTAATACCAGACTGTAATTCCGTAATCCAGAATGTGACCAATGCAATGGAGCCAACATCCATACTCTTGCAAAGAATGCAAGGGGTGCTTAATGATAACAAGAGGTCAGTGTTTCATTTTCTCACGTTATCTAAAGCAGTGTTTCTCAAACTGTGCTCAGTGCGGAGCCCCAGGGCTCCACGAGACATCTCCAGGGGCTCCGCAAGGCTGACAAACTGGAAACATCGATAGGTACAACACATACAGTCTGTGGACCGCTGGGCCGGCCCATAAATTTTTACGCATGTAAAGGGCTCCGGAGCCCAAAAAGTTTGAGAACCGCTGATCTAAAGCAACACCTTCTTTGGTACAGTGCCTCCTACCAGAACACTAGGTATTAGTTCAGTACTGACTCAGAAATTGTGTCCTCATCAGGAAATGTAGGGATTAGACATTCCCCACATCACAGTTCCATACTGGTAATAGTACTGGAAGAGACCAGTGCTCCCTGTAAGCTGGGTGATTGTATGGCCATTCAGATGGCAGCCTGCTGATTAGCAGAGCTCAGTGTTTTGTTTCTACTGGTGGTGCACATTCACACGTCTCGGTGCACATAACATTATTCTGCACAGGGATGGAAAAAATCTTCACAGAGATAGAAAAGTTTAGAGGGAACACTGGTAGAGACTGTAGTATAGTAAGGACTCAGATGTCTTTAGATACCACCATGATGGGGGCAACATAAGTACCAGAACTGAGAACAGGACTCTACTGTGAACAGAGTGGGATGATGTGATGGTAAAAATGCCTATTTACACTGTAGCCTGCACTGTTGCTGTCACCAGTGTGGAGATAGAACATGAAGAATTACAGGTCCCAAATTTGCCAGTGTAGCCAGAGTGCCTCTCACTGAATCACCATCCCCCACTTTCCCACCATCTGAATGTTTCTTCATAATCTTCCATCTTTATAGAGATTTAACTCAGTAGTGAGCAGTCTGTGATTAAGTACAATTTTTTATATGGCTGTAGGCAAATCATTTGATAAAAAATAAATTATATGCCATGGCATTTGCTTTTTATTTGTTTTTGCAAAATTAGCAAAGCTCTCTAACTCTTTATATTTTTTTGGTGCTATATCACACATACTTTCACATTTTCATACAATAATAACAACCTCTCATTTCTGTAACTAAAACAAAATTCTGTTTTCTAGGAATAGTAGAACATCTACAATGATGTACTAAATAAAAGTGACAAGGAGTCCTGTGGCACCTTAGGGTGTGTCTAGACTACAGGGTTTTGTCGACAAAAGTGGACTTTTGTCGACAAAACTATACCTGCATCTACACTACCGCTGAGTTCTGTCGACATAACATCGACAGAACTCGGCAGTGTTGTCGACGGCGGTAAACCTCATTCTACGAGGAATAATGCCTTTTGTCGACAGAGTTCTGTCGACAGAAGGCGTTATTGCATCTACACTGTCCTTTGTGTCTACACTCTCATGTCAAGAAAGCGGCTTGCTTTGTCGACAGAACTGGATGTAGTCTAGACGCTCTTTGTTGACAAAGCCTCGGTCGACAGTATCTGTCGACAAAGCCTCGGTCGACAAAAGCCTGTAGTCTAGACGTACCCTTATAGACTAACAGATGTATTGGAGCATAAGCTTTCGTGGGCAAAGACCCACTTCACCAGATGCATGACAATGATGTACTAAATGAGATTCATAGAATACTAGAACTGGAAGGGACCTCGAGAGATTATCAAATCCAGCCCCCTGCCCTCACGGCAGGACCAAGCACCATCTAGATCGTTCCTGATAGATGTCTATCCAACCTGCTCTTAAGTATCTCCAGTGATGGGGATTCCACAACCTCCCTAGTCAATTCATTCCCGTGGTTAACCATCCTGACAGTTAGGAAGTCTTTTCCTAATGTCCAACCTAAACCTCCCTTACTGGAATTTAAGCCCATTGCTTCTCGCCTATCATCAGAAGCCAAGGAGAACAATTTTTCTCCCTCCTCCTTGTAACACTCTTTTAGATACTTGAAAACTGCTATCATGTCCCTTCTCAGTCTTCTCTTTTCTAAACTAAACAAGCCCGATTCTTTCAGTCTTCCCTCATAGCTCATGTTTTCTAGACCTTTAATCATTTTTGTTGCTTTTCTCTGGACACAGTACTCCAATTGAGGCCTAATCAGCACAGAGCAGAGCGGAAGAATGGCTTCTCATGTCTTGCTCACAATACTCCTGTTACTGCATCCCAGAATGATGTTTGCTTTTTTTGCAACAGTATCACACTGCTGGCTCATATTTAGCTTGTGGTCCACTATGATCCCTAGATCCCTTTCTGCAGGACTCCTTCCTACACAGTCGCTTCCCATTTTGTATGTGTGAAACTGATCGTTCCTTCCTAAGTGGTGTACTTGCATTTGTCCTTATTAAACTTCATCCTATTTACCTCAGACCATTTCTCCAGTTTGTCCAGATCATTTTGAATTATGACCCTATCCTCCAAAGCACTTGCAACCCCTCCCAGCTTGGTATCATCTGCAAATTTAATGAGCATACTCTCTATGCCAGTATCTAAATTGTTGATGAAGATATTGAACAGAACCAGTCCGAAAAAAGATCTTTACGGAACCCCACTTGTTATGCCCTTCCAGCATGACTGTGAACCATTAATAACTATTCTCTGAGTTAACCAGCCAGTTATGCACCCACCATACAGTAGCCCCATCTAGACTGCATTTCCCTAGTTTATTGACAAGAAGGTCATGCGAGACTGTGTCAAATGCCTTACTAAAGTTTAGGTATATCACTTCTCCCTTATCCGCAAGGCTTGATATCCTATCAAAGAAAGCTATCAGATTGGTTTGACATGATTTGGTCTTTACAAATCCATGCTAGCTGTTTCCTATCACCTTATTATCTTCCAGATGTTTGCAGTAAAAAATAGTAAAATTTGTTTATTTTTGTCATTAGATTTAGCAGATAAAACCTTTGTGTATTCAGAGGCCTATTTATGGTAGGCTTTTTGTTTTGTTTTGTTTACTTTGAGTTAACTAATTGCATTATCCCAAGCTACACAATAATCCAGTCTAAGATTTCAACCTTACGTGGTGTAATTCTGAATTGTTTTTAAAAAATCAAAAAGAGTATGGGATCCTTCTTATAAATTTGGATCCTGGATTCAGCCACAGCACAGTGTAGGAATAGAATTTGGACAAAGGTGTTGAACTCGTTTTTATTATTAAATTGTTCCTTAATAACGAAACCTATTTCACTAACTTTCTCATGAGGAAGATGCCTTACTTTGAGGAGAAGAGTGTGCCAGAATTCCATGTTAATTTTTCAGTTATTCAATTGCTGCAACCATATAGTGAGTGTGATGAGATGTATAAATCCATGCTGGACAATCCTGAGTTCACATGAGTCTGAGCCTGTATTGTATCGTACTGAAAACTGTTAACATCTGCTTACCAGCTAGAGGGTTCTGTAGGGAAGCATGAGATTTGGAGTCTTCAACAGTCAATCTGAAAAAAAGCCTGACTGGAGCAAGGCTGGTTGAGTTGTGCCTCTCTGCCTTTAGGCACAGCTTGCCTTCTCTTTCTTTGAATTTGGTTAATGTGTATTAGAGTTCTGGATTCTTAGAAATAAAGTAGTTACATTATAATTGCTCAGGAAGAGTTTTTGTGTCAAATTATCTGTATGCCATGAACATAACTGCACAATTAGGCCACTGAGTTGCATCTAGAGTGGTGTTGACATAACTGGTGGTCAAACCCAATTCGGGGAGAAGCTAGGCCTTCCTACAGGAAGCAGCAGAGGAAAAGGAATGGAAAAGGTGGTCAGAAAGGAGACACGGGAAAGGGATAGCTGGGAATGTCCTCTGTTAGGTTACAGACAAAGAGAAGCCTAAAGCAGAATCAAAATGCCTTCACCAGGAGAACGCTTGAGAGGCTAGGGACAGGCAAGCCTTGATCAGAGATCTCACCCAGGAGGAAACCTGAAGCAATGAAGCTCAAGAACCAGTGACATTGAAGCCAAAGGGAAATCTGAAGTGAAGTTTGAGGGGCTACAGGGAGAGAGAGAAGAACTCTGCAGTTACTCTTTTGCTAGGAGAGAGTGTCAAAACCTGTGAGTAACAGGAAGGCACCTGCAGGGCACAGCTAAAGCCCATGGGAGAGGAAAGATTCCTGGAAGACAGGAGAGCCCAAGCTCTTATAGCAGACTCTGACATACACATAGAGACTTGATGCCTGGGGACAAGTTCTGGCAGGTGTTGCTCATTACAAAGCACATAGGAATGGGCTGGCAGAAAGGCCTGAATTAAGACTAGTGGTAAGAAGGCAGTGGCAAGGTCTTGGCTCCTTGTCCGACTCATTAGAGTCCTTGAATTAGAACCCAGTGGAGAAAGAGAACCTGGACTTCCTACCAGCCAGAGGGTACTAGACAGGAAAGAGCTGCTATACTGCCCTCACCACAAGAGGACATTCCAATGGTTCTCAGTCAAGAAAATGTTTTCTTTCAAAAACATTAAGATGACAGACATATTTTGGCAGCTCACATTCAAGGAAGGCCTCATTCACTATTAGAAAGCACCATTTATGTGCATAAATTTAGATGAACTTATTTTCACAACATCTCTTCAAAGCAGGAAAGCTTTATTATTCTATATTCCAGATAGCGAAATAAAGCACAAATGAAATGGCTTATCCAACGTCATACCAAAATTCTAAGGCAAAGCAAGTATTTCTCCAGTTCCAAGCTGCTACATTACCCACAAGCCTCTCTGTTTCATGGCTCCCTTACCCCTTGCAGCTTTCCTTCATCTGTAAAAAATGGAGGCAACGCACCTCAACATGAACGCCTCAAAAGAAAAGACTTATTTATCAACCTACATATTGTTATCCCCATTTTAGAGATGCAGAAATTAAAACAAGTAAAATTTTGGCTCTGTTGAAGTTAATGGCAAAACGCTCACCCAAAGAGTTAAAGCAATTTGACCAACAGTCATAGTGGCCTGGAGGACTAGGTATCATCAGAAGCTCCAGATTATTGCTGACCTCCTATGTAATCTTAATGTTCATTTAACCTCTGACCCTTTGTTTACCCCACCCCCAAAAGTAATGATGTATACCAGTTGTCCCAGGGATGGAGCTGGCGCCCCCATTAGGAAGGCTGGATAAGGGATACCCTGCAGGTAGGGAGGTGGCACGGGTTCTTGAGTGGCCATGGGGTTAGGGCATTGGCCTGGGCACCCTAGGGTTGTGGGCTGAAGCCCCACCCACCCAAGAGCCCCACCAAAGCCAGCTTATCTGTAAAGTGCTGTTACAATGGCAAATATTATTACATTCACTAGTTTCAGAGATGGCAAAAGAACACTTAATTCTCAACGCTATGCTTAATCCTTCATTCCCAAGAACTGATTAACAAATCTGGGAGTAGCATAGGCCAGTGAACTGAGCACCAAGCAGAGTCCTAAGATTAACATTATAGTCTTGGTTCTGCCAGTGAGTTGTTGGGACCACCTGAGAAAATCACTTACCCTCTGTGCTTGTTTATCTGTGAAAGGAGAATAAACATGTTTACCCATTTGTGAACCACTGAGATCTATGGATGAAAAGCTCTGTCTGAATGCCAAGTATTATAATTTTAGCACAAAAATAGCTCTGACTTTTTGCATTCTTTACTGAAATTTTTCAAATATCAGATCTTTCAGGTGCAAATTGTTAGGTGCATTTTATGCTTACGAAATAGAAAAATGAGAAGTCCCAAAAATACAGTTTCATGCACAGAACATTTTGATGTGAAAAAAAAGTGTTTAATCACTGGTGTTTTAAGAGCTGAACAACTACTACAGACCCACAGGTTTACACTGAAGTGCTTGCACTAATTAAATCCAAGGGCTAGATAGTTAACAGCTAATGTCTGTGATAAAGAAAGAGAAATGAAACCACTCAGTTCAATAGCATGTCAGCAGTTATGTCAAAAAGACTGGTTCTGTGAGATGTTGTTGCCTAACATTATCGTGCTTTACAAATGAGGTCGTTATCATTATCACCATTTTGCAGCTGAAGAAACTGAGGTACAGAGAGCTGAAATGACTTGCCTAAAATAATCCAGCATGTCAGTGGGAGAACCACGAGTATAATCCAAGTCTCCTGAGTTCCAGCCTGACACTCCATCCAGTAGACTACACTACTCCTTTGTGATAGTTTTATTTAATGTCTTTAAGAAGGAGCAATTTGACAGGATGTAGTTGTGCAGTGTTACCTGGGCCCAAACTGACAATGCCCATTTAGACTGAGCTTCCATTCAAGTCTGTGAAATGTACCCACACACACAGCTGGAAATATGACTCAAACAATGAAATGGGATCTGGGCCATGGCAGCACCTCACAGGGCTTGAGGGAGCAGATCCTTTGTAAAAGCACTGAAAAGTACCACGTAAAGAGCACCACACCCGGCAGACACAATCGTATACGGCCAAGGGGAAGATGCAAGGAAGAATAGCAGCCATGTAGTAAACACAGCTATAGCAAGTGTCTGTGTTACAACCCAAGCCCATTGCTGGGATAAAATGGGAGAAAAGGAATGAGGGCTTTGAAGTCAGTATTGCTTGATGAGATGAGGGTGAAAACCAATAAGGAGGATTGTTCCCTTCCTTGTATACACCATGGCATTAGGAGTGAGCCTTTTGGGCACTGCTGTGAGAAAAATACACTGATACTGGAGAGATATTTACAAGTCTCTGGAAATGAAGAATACAGAACAAAAAATTCTGCCTGTCCTATTTTTCCTCAGTTACAATACAGAGAGCTTTTTTTTTTTTTATGCAGACAGAGGGTGGTTTGGAAAGCATTCAGAATAAATGGCACGTATAGTTACTCAGCGAGGCCACACACAGATATCATGCATGCAGACACACAAATAGTGGCAAAAACAAATCCTTTGCACAACCGGTCTTTCAGCAAACAACTCAAATCTCAGCTTTACTCATAGTGCCAGAGTATTCTTTGGAACCTTCCCTATTATTTATTCAGACAGCACTATAGATGCCCCAAAAGCAGAGTGTGTAACACAAAAAAGAGGAGCTTTTAAATCTAAACGAACAAAACAGCAAACATATTGTGGGTTATGTCTGTACATGAAATGTTTTGTGAAACAGGTGGGCTTTCAGAAGTTTTTGAAAGAAGAGAGGAAGGTGGTTTGGCATCAGATCTATAAGAAATGAATGCATAGCAACTTTTTGTCAGCTATCTTGTTTACACAGCAAACCCTATTGTGTATGTCAAAAGGAATACCTTTGAACTATGACTACACAATGAACTATAGCTGAAACATCTGCTGTCTATACTGCATGCAAGGGTAGACAGACTCCTGTATATATATGTGTGTGTGTGTGTATATATATACACAGACACACACACTTTATGATAATACGATTTAAAAAAAAAATAATAAATGTCATGATTTTAGCTACTGAAATATGAAATTTCAGTACCCAAAATCATGGGATCCTGACCCAGAAAAAATTTGGGGAGGGGGTGTTTTGCAGTACTGCTGCCCTTACTTATGTGCTGCTGCCTTCAAGCTAGGCAATTGGAGAGCTGTGACTGCTGGCCAGGAGTCCAGTTCTGAAGGCAGAGCCACCACCAGCACAGAAGTAAGAATGGCCTGGTATTCACCCATCCAGCAGTGTTCACCCATATTTGCACAGGTATATGTATACCTGCCAAACTGAAGATTCTATTTCATGCATCTGACGAAGTGGATTCCAGCTCCAGAAGCTTATGTCCAAATAAATGTATTAGGTTTTAAGGTGCCACAGGACTCCTCACTGTTTTTGCTGAAACAGCTAAGATGGCTACCCCTCTGATACTTGTAATCCTGTACGGTAACTGAGGTTCTTCAAAATGGTTGTCCCCATGAGAGCTCCACTCTAGCCCTTGAAAAACACTTCTTATAAACTGGACAGTGAAGAAGCCAGACTTCAATTCAGTTTTAGGTGTTACTAGTGTAGCAAAAAAGAGAGAGTAAGAAAAACTTTCCTGACTTTTCTCTTGTTTACTCACAGGCCAGGTCTAAACTAGATCTGGAAGGTTGGTTTAAGGTACACAACTCCAGCTATGTACGTAATGTACCTGAGTCGGCATACCTTCAGCTGAGCTTGGCAGTCTTCACAATGGAGGTCGAAGGGAGCAAACACTCCCATTGGCTTCCCTTACTCCTCACAACTGCAAAGAATACTAGAGCTGACCAGGGGCATCCTCAGCATTCAGTTTAGTGGGTCTTAAGTACACCTGCTAAATCAAACACCAGAAGATCTCTGGCATAGAAGTATAGATGTAGCCTCAGTGATCACATAAGTAGAACTAGAGATATAGAAAGTAGTTCAGAAAAGTAAAAATTGGCCAAATATTTAACAAAACAAATCCCAAACTTTCTTTTGTTCAGAGGAAACTCAGATTAGATCCTCTCTCCCTCCCCTTGACCTGCAACATCTATTTTATAGACACAGCAGGTTCAGCATTTGCTGCATGGGAAATTTCTGTCACAAGTTTCAGGGCTTGTTTAGGGTAAAAAATTTTTTGAAAAAACAAGAATGTGTGACTGGGGTTTTTTTGTTTTTTTTTTTTGGTCTTACCAAAAAAAAAATCTCTATAGTAAGAAGCCAGGCAGCAAGCAGTTGAAGAAAGAGTCTAAGTGGAAGAAAGCTTTCAGCATAATGCCATCTTCCTTTTTTCTAGTAAAGCTTCTTGCTGAGAAAAGAAAATGGCACCCTCTGATTCTTCATCATTGTCATATTGTGCAAAGCATTCTGGAGGACACCCGATTTAGGGGCACATACACTTCTTAGTGTTTCTGGTTGAAATCAAGTGTATATATTGAAATCATTCTGAGGCAGGAATTATCTTTTGTTCTATGTTTGTATGGCACAATTGCACTTGGTCCATAATTAGGACTCTTAGGTGCTACAAGATAAATAATTCCTCATGCCACAAACAATCATACACTTAGGCTACGTCTATATTGGCAAGATTTTGCGCAAATACTCTTTAACGCAAGAGTTTTTGCATTAGAGTATTTGAGTAAGAGAGTGTCTACACTGGCATGTGCCTTTGCGCAAAAGATGTGCTTTTGCGCAAAAGCATCCGTACCAGTGTAGACGCTCTCTTGCGCAAGAAAGCTCCAATGGCCATTTTAAACATCGGGCTTTCTTGCGCAAGAAATTGATGTTGCCTGTCTTCACTGGCCTCTTGCACAAGAACAGGAACGTCAGAGTATTTGCGCAAGAAGCACTGATTTTATACATTAGAACATCAGTGTTCTTGCGCAAGTACTCGCGGCCAGTGTAGACAGGTGGCAAGATTTTGCGCAAAAGCGGCCGCTTTTGCACAAAATCTTGCCAACGTAGACGTAGCCTTAAAATGTACTACCCTCTGAAGCCTTGAATGTACTGTTAGTCAAGTCATTGATGTTGAGATCACTATAAAACCAATATAAGTTACAAAGAACATCAGCTGATGGTTTATCACTTTTTCCGTGTAAATGTTTTTCTTTGACTAAATTATTACATTTGGTGTAAGTAATTATAAAGAGACTTCAATACAACAGAATATTTACCCAGAGTTGCTCGGTCCATTAACTCAATTAATTTTGCTTTTTGGAAAATAAACATATTTCATTTAAATCATTGCTCTGGGGAAGGGCTGGAGATGAGGGGTTCAATAAGCAGGCTGCCCCAGGGAAAGAGGACTACCCCAGCCCTCTCTTACTGCAGCAGCTTGGAGCCAGGTGAGAAGAGCCTCTCCATGGCCGCTGCACCTCCAGCAAACATGGCTGGGGGGAGAGGTGCATGTCCCTCGGCTAGGGAAGGTCCAGGTTCATCTTCCCCCTGCACTCCCCAGCCAGAGTGAGGAATGCAGCAAACTGGAATCCAGGGCAGGAGGAGGAGCTTCAGCCCCATGCCTTCCCTATAGGGCACTTGGGGAGTGGGAGGTTTGAGGCTGGGGCAGTCCCAGATGGGGGGGGGGAGGGGGGAGGGAGATACCCCTAGCCAGCCCCTTTCATCTGGCTGGTGATTCTATCTATTTTCTGTATGGTTTTATGAGAAGTAATCCCATTCCAAGCATATCCCACTTTCTTAGCACACTCAAACCCTTGCCTTGCTTTAAGTTATAGAGAGAGATGCATACCAAATTTGATGGTCCTAGCTCTTACCCTTGAGAAGAAGTTTTTGAACAGACACACACACACTCACAGACAAACATCTCTATATATTAGATGATGCAATTTGGCAAAAATGCTTGTAATTGTATCTTGCAGTAAGGGGAGATTCCCCGCTCCCCCCCAAAAAAAGATAAGTCAGTGTCTCAACTAAGGTTTTTGAGTGCCAAGGTATTGTATTGTTTTATGATAGATGAATCATAAAATTTCTTGGTAAATACGTTTCCTTTAATTGTCAATTCTTTCAATGCTCTCTTTAGCAACTGTCTTAACAGAATTCTCACCACTTTATATTTTATGTTTGGTCAGCCTTCGCTCACGAATAAATTTATTTTTTTATTTCCACTGGCAACTATATTAAAATAATGCGTAAATAATACAGCACTCCAATCAGGAAATGACAGAAATTTGCTCTGATGTTCTAGTGAGGCAAAGAATCACTTAAGAAAAAATAATGGCATCTGCAATTACATGCTGCTGGATAACAGTATGCAGGCTAACCGTCTCTATGCTTCAGGGATAAACTGATCACCAAGTGGGATCAGGTCATGAGTTTTCCTACATGATGCAGTATTGCATTAATAGGAATTCATTTTGATGTGTCTTTTTTGCAGGCAAAGGATATTGGCCATTTCTGAAGTCTATATATTAGCCTAATCTCTACTTCAGTGAGCCACTATATGATTTCAAGACCCAAAAATCTGAGCACTACTTTATATAGAAGCTTTGCTCCTAGCAGTTGCCACCCAGGAACATCCGGCTACATCAGTGTGGTGATAGCTCCAATGACCACCTCAAGACAGTATTTTCACACTACATGCTAGCACCACCTAACAGATATTGTTAGTACTACAGTGGAAATGATTTCCTTCCCTTCCCCAAAACACACACATACAGCCAAATCCTCAGCTAGTGTAAATTGATGTAGTTCTATTCAAGTTCCATTTTTATTGTAATGAATCTAAGTATATATGTTACCAATGGAGTTATGCCATATGCACTGCCAGGGATCTGGCTTCCTAGCTTTCTCTTACCTACCTCAAGAGCTTAAAAAATCTCTAGGTATAAAAGGTGACCGAATTTTACTAAATCTATCCTTTATCAGGAGTCAAGCCATTAGTCTGACAATGTTCTCAATTCCAAAGTAAAATACAAATGAAGTGGGCTCAAGGAATATTGTGATGTTATTGTTGGGAATAACTGGTGCTTCCTGAAATGATCTATTTCTTAATGCTCCACTCAATCATCCCTACTAAAATGTGTATGTGTATTACTGTAGTACATGGGACCTCTTAGTCATCATACTAGGTGCTGTACAAACACCTATTTTTTTCCTCCATGAATCTCAAAGCACTTTACAAAAGGAAATCAGTCTTATTCTCCTTTTACAGATGGGGAAACTGAGGTACAGAGAGGTAAAGCGACTTGCCCTTGGTCAACTTGCTAGTCATCAGTAAAGCCAGGGAATAGAATCCAGATCTCTATATAGGGTACATCTACACTACAGAGGAAGATCGAAGCTGCTGTTGTCGATCTTCCAGCGTTCAAATGAGCGGGTCTAGTTAAGACAGCTAATTCGAAGTGAGAGGGGCATGCCGGTCGATGCCGGTAACCCTGTTTTCATGAGGAGTAAGGGAAGTCAAAGGAAGTGTGTTCTCCCTTCGACTTCCTTTTGTGTTGACAGCACCAAAAGCTGAGTGAAGCTATTTTGACTTCAGCTACACAGTTAACATTGCTGAAGTTGTGTTGCTTAATTCAGCTTTGTTCCATAGTGTAGACATACCCTATCTGATAGAGACAGTCCCTGCCCTGTTATAGCTAGAGCTTATCGTCTAGCTATAACACAAGGCAACACATGATATATGTTCCCATCAGTTGTATAGTAAGGCAACAAGTCAATACTGACCAGCACAACAGGCAGCAGTGCTGGCACACCAGCAGCCAAACCAATGTCATTCAAGACCCTAAATGCAGATGTTGGTTCAGGCAGTATATGTGAAAAAGACACACAATTAATATGCAATTCTAGGGTTAATGAATTGATAATCCAAAAATTGCTCAGGTCATTTCCTACACTGAAATCCATGTTAGAAGGATTCTAGCAATACAGTTAGGAAAAATCAATCCCAAGGACTTCTTACCTAAGAAAATCCTCTCATGCATTTAACTTACACTTTGCTAATACATTTCCAGAAGTGTCACCAGTTATCCTGTTCATGGTAGTTCAGATAGAGCCGTATGTGGTGGGGGAGGAGAGAGATTGCCTTATATCTGCACGTATAAAAACTCTTTTCTATCAACATACATATTTCTCCAGACTTACAGTTCTACTGCATCAGTGGGAACACTCACAAGCATAACTATTTGGAGATGTGGAGTCTTATTATGAATGTGCTCTGGTCCTTTAGCTTGTGGAAATCTAAACGAATGGAGTATATGAGGAGCTAATTTTATTAAGCGCTCATTAGCTTACAATTGCAATGAAGGTGGAGGTGTCAGTATTTCAAGATTAAAGGAAGACTTCTGAAGTCTGTGAAATTCTTCAATGGGGTGGGCTCCATTCTTGAACTTTTCTAAACTAAAGGGAAACTTTCACATTATTCAGGCAGCAGATTGAGGCACAGATGAAGCAGAAAGTGCAAGGAAAAGATATCATTATCTCTGACAGAATCAGTTAAACAAGAAATATTACCTAAACACATTCTCCACCCTCCCCTACACACATACACCCCAAACCGTAATTCTGACATCCTGTAACTTGAAACTAATACTTTCAAGCACTGAGTGTAGTGTAAATTACAGAGTCTGCTGCACAAATAATTTGCACCAAAATGTTTATCAGCTCCCTGACATAGCTACTTCCATTGATAGCTTATAAACTGTTCATTACTGGTTCTTTCACATCTGATAACATGGCTTTAGAACAGGTGGTGAAAATGTTGGGCAATTATGGGAGCCTCTGTTTGTGCATGTGTGGTCTCCTTGTTCTTAAGGCTTGTGCCCACATACGAAGATATCGTAAAAGTCTCCAATTTAGATTATCAGCCTGTGTTGTCTGTTTGTGTAAAGTACTACACCAGTTACAGCTGGAGTGTCTTCCCGGACTGCTAACAATACTTGGAAGGGTTAAAAGTTCAGAATGATCAAAACCTATATTTAAAAAAAATTGAACAGTTTACTCAAAGTGATTCATGGTGTATTTTTAAACATAACATGTTTAAATACATGGGCATTCCAGAATTGTCTAAAATTAAAACATACCATTAGGTTTTAATAATATATAGAGGAAACAGTAGGATGGCATAGGCAAAAGTGATTATTTCATTGCTTTTGTCTTTCATCTTGAGAATGTGAAATGAGTTAGCTAGTTGCTAAGGGATCCTAAACTCTTAAGTAGATAGCTGCTTCTAACAAAAGTTTAGAAAGAAACTTTCTCTATATTCAGAGAGTACTGTCTCTGCATTACCTATGGCCATTGACAAGAAGCCCTTTGCCAAAGGTGTTTCTACCTGGTCACAGAATCACAGTCAGATTTTGGTAAATCTGTGCTGTGAGGCAAGCAACATGTTCAGCTTCGGAGTACCAAAAAGGACTACGTGTACCAAGAAATAGCAAATAAGCTGTTAGTCTTATGTAGTCAATGGACAAGTAACAAGTGCAGGAAGTGGACTAAGCATTTTGGGACGGAGACTGGAGAACCATAACTCTAGGAAGTCCCCATCCATCTCCCTCTTTTATGAGAACTTGAACCAGGTGCTGAGTGCTGCTCAGAAAACTGAGCCCCGGGTGGTTAACAACAGCCTAGTCAGCCAAAATGGTGATATTCTGACACCCGTGTCAGTGTAGGATGGGAAGGGAACCCTCAGGTTCCAGATGAGGCTAGCTGAAGGTCTATGGTGTGGACACTGGTCCCCAAGAAGGCTTTGCTCTCAAAACAACTGCAGTACATCCTGGCCCATACTGAAAGGAGCTCTTTGACCTCCCATGAGAGAAACTGCTGCAGAACTGGCAATGGAAATAGAAGAGGATCTGTTTCCCCAGGATCCTGGCAAGTGTTTGGATCCATGTTTTTTGCTGTTGATTCACCGGGGGTTGGGGGGGAAGGAATTTTCCAGTGCAATTTTGATTATAAGCCATAAATAGCAGCACATATGCTGGAATGCACACTAGAGTTCTGGTGTCACATCACCCCCATATGGAATTCAAAATGGAGACCAGGAAGCACCAACAACAATTAAACGAGCACTTAACATTTTTTAAACTAGATACTCACACATTCTCACAAAGAGATGCTGGGATATAATAAGTAATAACCATATATTGTCTTTTCCTTTTTTAGCATGCCACACTGGAAAAATCTGTCATGCCATAGCATTATAAGCCACCTGTAAACAGTAAATAATACTAGATGGGCAGAGGAATATAGTTTATGGGTGACAAAGTCAAAAACACAGCTGGGGAGGTTTGTAGGCAGCCCAGAAATGAGCATGGGGAAGGGAATCTGGCTGTGCAGTTCTTTGGGAGTCTATCTTGTTGTGTGTGTTTGCATGTAGTCCATAGATAGGACACAGCCTGCTCTGTCAGTATCTTCATTATAGGGAGATCATAATTCATGTGGACACTAACGCAGAATCTTGTTGATTCCACCATGAATTTGGACCCAATCATAGGTGCTGACAACTGCAGGCTTTTCCCATAGTTGGAACTCCAGATAAGCATGTGTATTCTGCACTGGCCTCTATGGGTGTGACCACAGAGCACATTTATTTCAAAATAGCTGACGTTATTTCAAAATAACAATGCGAGTGTCTACACAGCAATTCCATTATTTTGAAAAAATGGAGGCTTATTCCAACTTCTGTAAACCTCATTCCACGAGGAATAACGCATAGTCCGATATAGCTATTTTGAAATAGCTGTAGGGCAGACTCTCCACTGCTGCTATTTCGAAATAGCTCCTCCCCAGGGCCATTCAAACTAATTACTCCCCAATGCCTCCGGGGGCTCTCATTTGAGGTAGCACGTCCACATTAGGGAAGCCTGCCTCGGACTAATTTTGAGGCTTCCCTGTAATGTAGATGTGCTATTCCGAAATAAGCTATTTCAGAAAAAAAAATCCAGAATAGCTTATTTCGAAATAAGTGTGCTGTGTAGATGTATCCTATAAGAGATCAACCTCCACCACCTGTAGATATGTTTCTTGGTCACTACAAACTTGAAAACCTCTCCAGTATACATGACTGGCTTGTCACTGGTAGCTTGGAATAGAATGATCCTTTGTCAATGAGGAACCTCAAGGATTGTTAGTTCTGCCATACATATGGAATGCCTGAAAGGACTGACTCTCCTTAGGTGGGAAATCACACACCTCTTCCCTGCCCCCAAGCACAATAGTCCACAAATGCTGCATGTTTAAAAATTGCAATCTTCAATTTACTATTCAGTGTGTGCTCTGCCTAACTCATTTGTGTCCACAGAGCTTTTGGGAACCAAAGCATTCCTCCAAGACTATACTGAAGCTGAATTATGAGGGTTTTTGGGCTTGAGATTCCAGATGCTTTTCTCCGAGGATTCACTGAACTTTTTCTTTTAAAGTACAGAGAAAATGTACTGTTTGTCTACTTTCAGCCCCTTCCAACTCTGCAGACTCTTCTGCTTCAGCTGCTCAGCCAGACTCTAGCAGAACTCTGGGATTTCAAAAGGTCACAGATTGGCCAAAAGAGGAAGAATTTCTGCAATGAACTTATGCTGGATATCCTAGACAGAGCCAGCAAGCAGGGACAATATTCCAAAGGGGAAAGCATTCCTAGCAAGTGGACCAAGTCAACAGACAGACAAGAAAACTCAAGGAAAGAATTGTAGTACACAAAAAGAGACTCTGCAGTTTCTGGAATAGGAACATTTCTTGAGGGAGGAAAAAAAAGCCTAGCAGGAAAACTTGTTTGAGACACGTCCTGAGTCCTCTTCCCAATTCCATATCCTACAGACCAAGAACATATTGAACACCACCATGGGGACCCTGCAACTGAGACTGAATGCTAGTGGACAAGACATAGCTACCCCCCCATGGTGTGCTAAACTTGCTAAAAGCAAAAGGAGAACGGGAGGCCTGCGGACACTCAGTAGAGAATTTGTTTACACTGATTTCAGAGTTCTGCACATAATGTTTCTGTAATGCACTTTTATTACTAGTGTTTTGGTGTTGAATGGCATATGGCCTGCCTGACAATACTTCACATTTTGTTTGTTTGATAGTAATAAAGCCATGCTTACAAATCAAGGTGTTTATTTTATTAAGCATATTTATAGCCATCCCTGCAAACAGATCATATAACATGTATTTTGAAGTCTAAAGATAGACCTAAGGCACAAGTGGAAAGTTGAATCTATTCCGATCAATCCACAATGAAAATCCACAATTCATGTCATACAAACCACTGTTGTGCTCTGACCCTCACGGTAGAATAGTCATCATGACAGTTGTTAATCATGCACACCCCATTCACAGCATACGAGAGTACTTCATTTACTGTAAGAAGTGCTATACAAATGCAGCCCCAAAGGTAGTTTTCCCTTTTCCATTGGTCCATGAAAGTCTATACTGTGAGTGCCCAAAACATCCCTGATTTCATGTGTGCACCCTTCTCCAGTTGTGGCAAGTGCACTTTTTGGCTGAGTGTGCAGGCTTAACAACTATTTATTATCATATGTCCATTTGGGATTCATAAAGATTATTATGGTCTGCAGAGCACTTCACAATGTGGACAGCATTGATGAGACTGGAACCCAAACAGTTCTGTAAACAGCCCAGCGGGATATCGATCTGCTAAATGCACATTCAACCCCCATTCTACACCTGAGAGTATAATTAAATACTCTTTTGCCTCTGAGATCAGGAAATGTGTCACAAGTTAAGGAAAAGGGATCAGGTAACGTAGGAGAATCCTCTAAAACATCAGTGGGGACAATCCTCCATCTACGAAAGTGTTATTTGCCAGGAATTGTGTTAAGCCCTGTCCCTGAAGATAGGCTCCTGACTGGCAGAAAACCTGGGCAACATGAAGTTTTCCATTACAGCACATGTATATGTCTATAAATCGATCTCTATGGTCCGCAACGCAACTGTTAATGTACACTGAAAACTTTTAGTGTGCATTTCCAAATATGGCCTTTTGTATTTTCTTCTCTTCCACATTTGCAACCAGCCCCAGGAGTGGAGGAATAAATGGCAGTAAACATTGTTCAGTGTTTCTGCCTGGGTAGGTTTCTAAAACTGCAGACAAGAAAAGCATGCCAGAAGAAATCTTTTAGCCACAAAAACCACGTAAGAGCTGAATTCCAACTCTCACACTTGAATATTTTATACTTACCGTAAATGTCAATAGACAGCTGTTTGGGTAGTTTTCCACAAACTAGAACCTATTTGTAGATTCCATATAGGTTTGCCTTTGTCCCAGTATTACTCTTGTGCATTCTGGTCTCCCATTTTATTTATTAAAATAAACAGGCTTACAATGTAATTTACAAAGGCACGAAGCCTGAATGCTTAAGAGTATACTCCAGTAACATCTTTAGCAACATCTTTTAGTTTGACACACCACATTTACAATAAAATACATTTTATCAGTTGTACATATATACTCTATTAGTAGTAACATTTTATGCAATATTCCTTAATATTTTAACACAGGTGTTTTTGTTAAGACTGCAGGGTCAGACACTCAAATTATCAATGCCAGTATTAAAGTAGCCTGTAAAATATTAAGTTCTAGCCTCTTGTGTCTAAGCACTGTGATACATTATTAATGATATGATTACACACTTTTTTTCCAGCACACAGGATGGACAATACTCTGGGAGCACAGCACTTGTCAGTATTTTTTTTAGCCTTATCAGCATAGCTCTTTCTTGTAGGGCATCCAAACCCTGCACTGAATAAGGAATTTTTGGTTTTCTTCATGGACTTTTCTAGGGCGCTCAACATCACAGTAGCTAAACGTCTCTGCTACATTAGGCCTTGATTTAGGGAAGAATTCATATCTGAGCAAGCAGTTAAGCACTGCCCACCTCCAGCAGAACCACCATGCATTGGTGATCTTCAATTGGTCCAATACCTTGAGGGACTCTGACCCTTTGTGAACCTGCAATTACAGTTGGAACAGCAGCACCTACATAAAGGATGTCTAACTGCTAATCACAAGACTTTCAGAGCAAGGACTGTAAGAAAAAAAAATATCATGAGACTCAATGCAATCATAAGAGCTAGAAAGATTTAAATTGTTCTCTAAAAATCTCGTTTAAAAAAAGAAAAAGTCAGCTTCTCTCTGTTAAGACCATCTTCCTATGGGACTAGAGCACACAAAATCTACTAGCCTGGGCTCCCCTAGGCTCTGGTGTGTGAGAGGAATGTGGGAGTGGCTTTCTCCTTCTCATTCGGGGGCCACGCCAGTGAGAGTTGGTTTTTATTTTTTGCTTCTCACTTTTGTGCAGCCCCTCACTGAGTTTTCTGTGGGTCCCCAACCCTGCATTAAATGAAGGGTTCCCCTGCCCTGCATTAAATGAAAGAAACAATTGAAAGGCAACCACTGGGGTTTGCGGAGAACCTGAAAGAATCTCTTTGAGGGGTCTGCAATGCCCCCATTCATTTCAATGGTCATGCCTCAGATGTCAATTTTGGTATTTTTTTTAAATGTCAACATTAACCATTTCACAGCACAGAGCACATTTGAAAGAATTAAATCAAGTACCATCATGAAGAACTACACCAGAATTTCCCTTTGTGTAGGAGAGGAAGTGTCCTCTCAAAGGACACAAAGTGTCACAAAGAACTAGCCAGGTGGGCCTGCAAGATGTATAAAATGTATAGGTGCAGTGACCCAGGCTAGGTTAAACTAAATGTGAGGAAGCAGAGGCAAACCAAAACTAAAAAGTTGATTTTAAACTTTTTAAATTAAGTATTTCCTACTTATAATAATAAACTGTAAGATACCAACACATTAATCTTAATGAGCTGGTACACACAAGAGCACAAAACAGAATCATAGACTCATAGAATACCAGAACTGGAAGGGCCCTCAAGAGGTCAGCAACTCCAGTCCCCTGCCCTCATAGCAGGACCAAGCACAGTCTAGATCATCCCTGATAGATATCTATACAACCTGCTCTTAAATATCTCCAGTGATGGAGATTCCACCACCTACCTAGTCAATTTATTCCATGTTTAATTACCCCTTGTAGGTACTTGAAAACTGCTCTCATGTCCCTTTTCAGTCTTCTCTTTCCTAAACAAAACAAACCCAATTCTTTCAGTCTTTTCTGCATAGCTCATGTTTTCTAAACCTTTAATCATTTTTGTTGCTCTTAGGACAGTCCCCAATTTCTCCACATCTTCCTTGAAATGTGGTGCCCAGAACTAGATACTATAACCCAGCTGAGGCCTAATCAGAGCAGAAATAAGGAACAGTAATCACCAAATGCATCATTATTAAAAAGAATAAAATAAATTACTGAAGAATATACTGTCATTTCAGAGAAGGATCAATCTTTCTTCTCTTGGGATATCCCACCTCCATTCTTGCCAACCTATCCTTTGCCTCTTGAGATTGTAGTCTGTCCTAGATGCTCATTTTTTTTTGAGGAATAAGGGCTCTTGAGCAAAAGGGGGTTTTTGTTTTGGTTTGGTTTTTTTTGCACAAAAAGACACCATCTACACAGCGCTTTTTTGCACAAAAAACCTCTTCTGCAAAAAGGATCAGAAGAGAATATGCAAATGAGAGTGCAAGGTATGCAAATGAGCGTGCCATTTGCATTTCCACTTCTGGAAAAAGTTCATAGTGTAGCCGTAGCCACAATCTCAGATTGTGACTTGCAGTATTCACTAGGGGTATGTCTACACTACAGCGTTATTTCCTGGTTCTGCCCAGAGTGGCCACCAGGGCACCCTGGGAAGGGCTGGAGGCCCCCTATTTCAAAATAAGCGTCTACACAGCGCTCATTTCCATTTAGCTATTTCGAATTTGGTGTTATTCCTTGTGGAATGAGGTTTACCAAATTCAAAATAAGTGCTCCGCTATTTTGAATTAATTTCGAAATAGCAGTTTGGCTGTGTAGATGCTAGAAAAGTTATTTTGAAATAACGGCTGTTATTTCGAAATAACTTTGCTGTGTAGACATACCCTAGGATATTTACATCCCCTTCTCCCAGGTCACAACTCCCTCCCAGATCCTGCACCACCTCCTACAGCCCCTCTCCCAAGTCTGAATCCTCTCCAGCACTCATACCCCCACCTGGACCCTGCTCCCCAAACCTCTACCCCAGATAACCCCTTCCTTTGCCCAAACACCCGCTCAGATCCCATATCCCCTCCTCTACCCCAGTCTCCTGTCCCAAGCTCTCTTCTGTATCTAACCTCCATCACAGACCCCACCCTGTCACCATAGAAATGCGGTCCTGAACTATTTGCCAAAATCTTGGAGTAGCCCCCCATTGAAAATTATTGCCCACCCCTGCTTTAACTGTACCTTCAATAAGGATCTCTATGTTGAGTCTTTCTGGCAATTCAAGAAATCTAAACATTGACTAAAGCATTGTTTTAAATTCTCCAAATGAAACACCATAACTCTCAGAAAATTCTCCAGAAAATGTAGACGGACAAGGTACTCCAAAGACACATGACATGGTTACTGGCAGTGTTCCCTGTAAGCTGTACACTCATGTGGCCACTCAGGAGAGATTCATATGCTGCCCAGCTCGTTATCAAGAATGCCTACAAATAAGTTTTGTGTTCTATTGGTGGTGCACATTCACACATACCTCAGTGCATGTAAAATTATTCTGCACATGGAAGGAAAAAAAACCACACATGGATGGGAAAGATTAGAGGAAATATTGGCTACTGGTGTTAATATGAGCAGCTGTTGGACCCCACCTCCAGTCAACCTTTCTCCTAACTAAAGTTGATTTAAGATGGTAATCCTATTTACTGAATATGTGATGAGCTGGGACATATAGAAAGAAGGTGCATGACACAGGAAGCATAATTGGTTTCATTTTCCTGAAAGGATGCTTGGCATTCAATTTTCACAAAATATGGCAATAGAGAACCCATGCTTTGCTGGCATCTCTATTAGATGCCAGGAATGGGAAAGAGAGGAGGGTATTTGCAGCACAAGCCATAATGCATAGCAAAATGTGTGACTTGAAGAATTGGGCCAGGAGATCAGGTGACAGGAAAGTGGTTGGAGAGAGCCTGGATTGTATTGTAAGTGTAGTATAAATATTTTATGGTATTCAGGAAATCACAACAGAGATATGTACCAGTTGGGTGGATTTTTTTGCCAGTTTTATCATCAGCATCAGAATTGCTACTTGTGAAATGAAGCTTAGACATAGTTTATATAACTGCACAAATAATACCAGCTGGGGAAGAGTTTACACAGCATTCACAAAGTAAAGAATAAAAATTCATGAAAACTCAATTATTCAAACATTGCCTTTTAAGTACAAAAAATTAATAAGCACAAATTCTGTGAAACACCAAATGATCTGAAAATGAAATGTTTATAAAACCCATTAGATTGGTTATCAGGCTCTGGTAACATTAGGGTTAAGGACTGCTTGACAAACTGTGGGTGCATGAATCTTAAAAGCCCAAACTTTCAGAAGTGGCTTTTGATTCTGAAACCTTTATTCCACAGCTCTAAGTGAGGTCAGCTGGAGCTGCAAGTGCTCAGAAATTCTGATTATCAGATTCACAGGTCGTAAATTTGGTACCCAAAAATCAGTGGCCACTTTTAAAAGTTTGGCTATAGTCCTGTCATTAACATCATGTGGTTCAATAGTCTTCATTTTCTGTTCTTGGATTGTTAATATGAAAGGAAGATAGACAGCTTCATCATATAAACTTTACACTGTATGTTGGTTTGGCAGATATTGCTGGAAAATTTATATTGGGGTGGGTATTTATCTAATTATTTTTACAGCTCTATAATATTACAATAATTTTTAAAAATGATAAAAAAAAAACCTCATTTGTTTTTTTTCCTTCTCTCCCATTCTACTGTAATCACAACCTCACTCAGATCTTTGAAGTCCATTACACTTGTGTACAGCCCCCGCCTGATTTTTCTGTGGGTCAGTGGCCCCCAACCCAAAAAAAGGTTCCCCACCCCTGCGCTACACACTATCCTGGGGGTGGAATAGAACTTGCTAGTGAAGAAGTCTCTTTTCATCTATCTCTTGACCAAATATATTGCAACCTTTTCCTTTGGCCTTTCTATGGTTTTTGTGGTTTTAGCCAAGATTAAGTTGTACTCAGCTGCAAGAACAATGAACTTCTTACAAATCTTTAAATGTTATACTCAACAGCTCTATAAAATATCAAAGGAGCAAATGATTAATGTTTAGCAACATCTTGTACCAGTGTTGCAAATAAATACGAATGTTTACATTATTGAAAACAGTCACACTTTACCTGATGGCATTCCCAATATTCTTACTATTTCTGTCTGCTGCCTGTCTTCACATTCTCCAACATTTGACTGGTTCTCAGTGTCCTCAGTATTCTCTCTAGTTTCACAAAGCTAACTTTCATTTTAATCTTCTCTTTTCCACTTTCTTCAGCCACTTATCCATGACCACCATTTTTCCCATTTAAACCATTTAGCTCAGGAGACCAGTGAGTAGACCAATTTTTGTTTCCAATCCTTCACTTTCTTCATTTAGATTATATTACATTTTTCTGATTAAGTCCCTCTGGTAGATTTTTCAGGGATTAATCATGCCAAGAGATTACAAAAGAACACCAGGGTGACTGTCTCTGCTGTGTTGTCTGGCTGCCTATTTCATGTACTACATGCCTGTATGAAGTTCACTTTGCCCAGCTTCTTCCCCTTTCTTTTGACTTTATCGATAAGTATGTGGTCTACACCTTTATGTATTAAGACATTGCAAAAGTGCTAAGACTTTTGAATAAATATCCCATAAAAGGATTTTCATTGACTTGTGCATTTGTTGGAAGCTATGTCTGTTTCTAGTCCCTGACCAGCCCATTCCACTGTATAGTTTAATACATTCATACAGTTCAAAGCCAGAGGGGACTCTCATGTTCAGCCAATCTGTCCTTCTGTGCCACACAGGATAGATAATGGCACCAAGTGGTTCCTGCCTCAAGCCCATACATTCTGAGCAATCTGATAAAGTTTTATGTAGCTTGCAGACAGACTTTTTTTTTTTCAGAAGTGAAAACTTTCCTGAAATGCAAAATGGCAAGTTGTCAATGATAGACTATTTTCTGTCATTTTGAAATTCAAGTTAATGATTTTAGAGTTTCTATCAAAAAAAGATAGATAAGTAAGGAGCAGCAGATGACTTTAACTGAGGATTGGCAATAGGGTACAGAGTCATCCCAAGACCAAATCCCAATTGTGTGCAGCAACTGAAAATTCTTTCCGTTGTGTGTACACATAGGTAATGAGTTGGTGGACTCTTTCTGGCTTCTATCAAGCAAGTATCCCCAAAATCAACAAGCCCCCTTGTTGGAAATCTAAGCAAGAAGCCAAGGAATGCCTGAGAAACTGACCTACTGAGCTCTATCACTTGGTGGTCCATATAGGAAGAGGCTTCCAGCAATTTGACACAGCATGGAGAAGTTTGCACTCATATCTACTTTTTCTTTGCTCTGTAGATAACCAGGTGACAGCTTTCAGGGTGAAATGCTCTCTCAAGCATTATATTCACATGAAAAAATAAAATTGGAAATCAAATTAAGGTGCTCTGAGTATCTCACTGATGTTTGTTTTAGCTAAAACACTCTCCATCTGCATTCTGGTTTCAGCTCTTTCTGACTGCAAGTGACTCCTCATATTGGGAGGGAGGAAGGTAGGGTTAACTAAGGCTCACTCAAGAATCAATAATTCATATATATAAATCAAAGAGCACCTCCTAGGCAGCAGCTCCCTGAACCAATATACTATACATACTATGAAGGCTCTCATCTGGTACCTTTTAATATTGATTAGAAATCTATTGAAGGACTGGAAAAATAAGTACTTCTTCGTTCAGCATCCTATTAATGTTAAAGAGGATAGTAGGTCAGTTGCAAAAGCTTTCATTACCCAATCACCAAAGCCCCATTTTACAACTGGCCTTCAATCAAGCTAAACCCAGTTTTAAGTCAATATTATATGTGGTGTATCTAATTTGGCTTAAGGCTCCATGTAGACAGGGTTGCTTCTAGCAACCTTTTATTTTGGACTAAAATCTGAAGTTAAAAATTTTAATGCATTTACATTTCAGATCTGTACAACTACTGGAGAGCCATTAGGCATTTGGATTGTGGTGGTATGTAGAAAAGCATTACTTATCATTCAGTTCTTTACTTCAGGAGAAAGACTGTATCTTCTGTTTATATTAAGGGAACTGAATGTCAAAGACTGCCATGTGTGTGGTGTAAATAAGAAAGGCCACCAATGGAGATCTTCCATTTTTGTGTTGAGAACATAAAAGTCAGTTGCTTCTGTTCCAGAGGTGATATTTTACTTAGACGTCTTTCTGTTTGCAAAAAGGAGGTAAAACGTCTTTGTGTTTGATTTGCAGGCTGAGAGTTTTGGGACATCAATTAAGTTTAAGCCTTTTCAAAGCTGTTCTGTAAACCTTCATGTTTTAATGATAGACTGAATAGTCCTTAGTGAAAATACAATTTAGATGAGAGACCGAGGGAACAAAGCAAACAGAGGGTGTGGGTTATCATGAGAATAAATTATACTCCATCCCTAGAGCATTGTGCTGCTTGTCATTAATTCTCCTAGACTGTGGTTTTATTATGATTACTTTGCCATGGGGAATTATATCATGCTATTATAAAGTCTTAATCATAGAAGAATGTAATTTTTGTGTATATTTATTGGAAGAAAGACTATAAATCTCGCTGTTTAGAATGGCCAAAGGTGACAGGATTATAAAGACATTAAATCAAGGCCTTTCACATTCTTCATTATCTATCTACATCTTCAGGCCAGGGTTCTTACTCTTTGCAGTAACCCTTGGATATACAAAAGCAAAGACTAGGATGATTATTAGGATTTTTATTTTATGTTAATACAGCTTTGAGAATTAAAAGAAACTACATTGCATTTATCATTTATCCCATGCGATTGTTGCCCAACTAGTTTATAGTAAAAAAAGAAATATTTCTGTAGTATTTATTGTAATCTCTGAACTCATGCTTAATTGCTTAAATATTGTTTGATTTATAAGGAATAGATAGTGCTGGATTGTTTTTATCTGAGTGTACACTGTTCAGCAAAGGCCAGCAGTGACCAGTCTCCCAAGATACAGAAGAAGTGTTATTAAAAATACTTGGAGTTCAAACCCCAATTGTACTGGACATTACAAGAAATGTATCACCACTGAAGCTTCTTTTCCTTTTGCTATCAGAATATTCTTCATGAGTCCTATCTAACTCTAACTGCAGTCTGTGGAAAGACTACCATTGACTTTAATAGGAGCTGGTTCATCGAGACTTGTTGTCTAAGCCCACATAATGAAATTCAGAGTTAAGTCTCAGTTGGGCTTCACTTTCTACTGCCTTTCATCCTGTGTGGTCTCTTAAACTTAGTAAAAGATTGCCAAATTTTTCTGTTCACATTGCACTGTAGATGCGTAAATGACAAAATGCAAGGTAGTGGCAAATCGGGCCTCTTGTGTACATGTAGATCATCTTCATGTGATCACGATAATGAACAACCTATCATGTTGTCCGAGGCTCCCTGGAGGATGGCAGCCCCTCTAGAGGAAGATTTTAGTTCGGGTGCCAAGCGGATCTGACATTAGACTTGCTACGGCCCAGAGTAGAAAGCCAAAGCCCCACGTCATGAAGCTAAAGCAAGGAGCCCAATGCTCTGCTATCCAATGCTGAAGCTGAAGCCTGAGCAACTTAGTCTGGCGGGGCCCCTTTTGGCATGGAGAGCAGGCAGTTGGTACCCTCTAATGATAGACCTGACTTTTATATGCAGAAAAATTCTAGTTGTAGTACAGATGAGCCATAGATTTTTATAGGTTGCTAGGGAGGAGGCAGCGCAGAAAGAAAAAGGTTGAGTACCCCTGCAGTAGATCATGTTTGCAGATGACCCTATTTGAAAATTACATACTAATTACCCAGGTATGGTATCCAGTCCACATCGCTTTATGTCAACATTCAACATCAGAAGGGCAACATGAAATAGAGAGACCACCCGCTGAAACCTATAATGTAGGAGAACTGCCAATGGAATAAAAATGTGGGTGGCATTAAAGTAATAGAAATTCCAACCCTGACATTGCGATTTTCAGTCTCTTACTGATAATTTGGTATGTCTCAACATATGACCTTGGCCACTAAATGTTTTTGATGTAGTTAAATGGAAAGCTGCAATTCGTATGTATTTCTGTGATAAACCCCTTGTGTATATTACCAATGAGCCCAAAAAAGGGCCCTACTACAACATTCTCTGCCTAAACAAAGGCAAGCCACACAAATTGTTGGTTTGCTGTAGGGAACTTGCCACCATGTGTTTAAAAAGAATGGCTCTTGTTTGACAGATTTAAAAGAGATGAATTAGACTTAACAAAAACAAAAAAGAAACCCAGTATTTCATAATGGATAAACCCTAAAGAAAACACTTCTTTCAATCTTCCCATGGAGTTTTTTAGGAAAATGAGCTTCAATGATAGACATCAGCAAGGAGAAAATTTAATTTTCTTCCTTTCAGAGGAAATACTTGGGCTAGATTGTTAGCAATTCTAACTTTATACACATCAATTTAGAAAGGCCTTTACTAAGAACCAGGTTCTACCTCCAGTTACAAGTTACATTGATATACAACTTACAATTTGTGAAAGACTTTATCCCCCCCTCTTCATGATGTGCACTTACTTTAATTGACCATTCTAAAAGTAAACAAGGCAGGCAGCTTGTAACAGGAAGTCTCACTTAGTGCTAACACTTTGGACAAATTCTAAATGTTTTACAATAATTAATCTCTCTCGGAGAGGGGTTTACTATGACTAGGGTGACCAGATAGCAAATATGAAAGGACAGGGGGTGGCATAATAGGCATCTACATAAGACAAAGTCCCAAATAGCAAGATTATCCCTATAAAATTGGGACATCTGGTCACCCTAACTATAACTGAAGTTGTTATAAATACTTAGAAATGACACCAACTAATACAAAACTAATACCTTTGACTTTTCATTTTATCATTTCTCAAGAGCTTGAGAATCTTTACTTACAGTGAACATTGTTGTTCATGGAGATACATAACTACTATGCAAGGACATGATGACAATTTTATGACAAATTTCCACACAGGGAAATGTAAAAAGATTTGACTTGGATATATGATTCCTAGGCATGAAAAATGAGAAGTAAACACAGAAGAACCTTAATTTAAATGTATTCAATTAAAGTCCACAAGGGTTCTTCCACAGATAACACCTGTATTAGCTCTGCAGAGTTAACTAGGCAGCTGCTACCATCTGCCACATGCATCAACAATAAAATGGTCAATTAAATTCTGACTGCCCATTCCTGTATTGCTGGTGATAATGCAAGTGGCAGAATAAATTGTTTCCAAGTTAAAATGCTTGTTTTGTCAACATTGCAAATTGAACAAATTTAGTATGGCTGTCACTAAAAGAATTAACGTGAAATTCTGTAATGTATTAATCTTTGAAAGTTTCACTTCAATTTACTGGAGTCAATGGAGCTGTGTCTGTCTAACCCAAGTTTGAATTTGGCCTTTGAACATCAACTACTTTCATGTTAAGTCTTATTACTATTAGCTATTGCCAGCTCCAGTGGCTGGTTTTGTAAAACATTATCAGCTGACTTTTGGTTTTGCCACACCAATACGTGTTTGATCAGGACTTTAGTAACTCCAACTCTCTAGATCAGGAGGAGTAGAGAGAGTATCCTGTTTTGAAACGCTCTCTAATTACTGAATAGTGTCTGTCTGTCTGTCTGTCTGTCTCTCTCTCTCTCACACACACACACACACACAAAAGAAGTTTCACCTGTGAAAAATTGCTTCTTCACTTCAAAAGAGCCATTGAAAATTTCAGTACAAATCCATACTCCATTTTTAGCTTTGGTATAACAGTGACAATTAGGTTTACCTTACATTTTGTCTAAGGTGAGAAATGTTTTCAAACGCCTCTACCTAATGTGATTTTTATATACTTAAACTCTTCTCATTCTGTTTACCCAAACATAACATGTATCCAGCCCGAATTCAGTATGATAGGTAAAACTCTAATGAACATTGATGGCACGTGCTGTTAACAAAGCAGATACTGATGGTGCTCCAGTCTCCCTCTTTCTGAATTGATTTTTCCATGTGTCAAACAGATAACAATGATCATATAATTCTCTACATACTAAAGTGACAGTGTTGTAGAAAATGTATCTATCAAGGGTGTGGGTATTCTGATGAATATTTCTAAGCAAATAATCTAAAAATAGAAACGTGGAGTTAAAATTAACTTTTGTTTACAGAGGAAAAATATTGTATATTAAATCCCTTCAAAATTAGTTATAAAAAAATATTACCTGCTCCTTAAACAGGAGTAGTCCTGTGGCACCTTAGAGACTAACAAAAATATATAGGAATCGTGAGCTTTTGTGGATAAAACCCACTTCAATTACTGGTTTCTTAAATTACAGACTAACACGGCTACCCTCTGAGGGTACGTCTATACTAGCCCCCTAGATCGATCTAGGGAGGCTAATGAGGGTGACCGGAATTGCAAATCAAGCCTGGGATTTAAATATCCCGCGCTTGATTTGCATGTTCCCGGCCAGTCGCCATTTTAGAAATTGACTAGCCGGAAGTAACTGCCCACGTCTACACATGGCGGTGA
The DNA here is from genome assembly GCA_019425775.1 of Rafetus swinhoei. Taxonomy (NCBI): domain Eukaryota; kingdom Metazoa; phylum Chordata; order Testudines; family Trionychidae; genus Rafetus; species Rafetus swinhoei. The sequence continues at coordinate 88,266,287 of CM033427.1, forward strand.
ACGATTCGAATAAAGCCCTAAATTGAATTAGGTGGTATTCCTCGTGGAATGAGGTTTACCACCTAATTCAGTTTAGGGGCTTTATTCCAGAATCCCGTTTCACTGCCGCGCGTAGACGCGGGCAGTTACTTTGGGCTAGTCAATTTCTAAAATGGTGACCGGTTGGGAACATGCAAATCAAGCGCGGGATATTTAAATCCCAGGCTTGATTTGCAATTCCGGTCGCCCTCATTAGCCTCCCTAGATCGATTTAGGGAGCTAGTATAGACGTACCCTGAGACTTTTTACCTGCTCCTTCATCAGTTACTCTGGTTCCAGCATTCCTCACCCTTCCCTATGGGGAAATTTGGTTTCAGCCTGATGAGACAAAATGCCTTGGAAGAGATCATCACCAAGTGCCCCTGTCCCCCTACTAATGGAAAAACACACCCTTGAAATCTTCATGAGGGAGAAGGGGAAATAAATAACTTGAAAGTTGCTGTTCCTTTCAAAGTTGCTATAATCTGACATGTTAATATCTCTCAAAGTTATTTCCATGGTACCTATAATCTTTGTAACTAGATGCCATATAGAATTAAGTATCAGAGTTCAAACAAAGACTGTACTATTTCTCTCCATTCACCTGGAGGGGGGGGGGTTATGTGTGCATATTTGCTGGGGGAGGGGGGTTGGTGTTATTTCCTTAAGAAGAGTTTTGAAAAGGTCAAGCTTTGGTTCAATCTGACCCCTTCCAGCAACATGACCTATAGTTGGACCCTTGCCACTGAGAATGTTACCTGGGGAAGAAGGGATGCACAGCAAGGTGACATTAGCCTAATGGTGGCACCAGAGCCTATGATGTCTCACAATCTCCTGATGTACATACTAAAGGAGACTGGTAAACCTTGTGAGACTCCACGAAATAGAGGTTTCAGTGATAAAGAGCAAGTGACCCTCTCTTTCCGTCTAAGATCAGTCTGGGTAGAATGAATGAAGGTAGCAGATGTCGGTCCCATTCACTTCCATAATACTGCTTATGGATACCATCAACACGATTTAATCAATAGCATCAAAGGCCAAGCGGAAATATCAGCACGCAGGTTTTGTCCAGCCCATGGCCAAAAGAAGGTTGTGCATCTCCAGAAAAGCTGCATCTGTGCCATGTCTTGCTACCAAGCCAGAAGGCCTACTATGTGGTCAAATATCTCAGAAATTTTGTCATGAAACCAAAGGGAAAGGATTCCTTCTCAAAAAAAAAATAGATCTTTTTAATAGGTATATCCATTTCAATACAAGTTTTGGGATAGAAGTGGGAGTTGGCACAAGTTTATGCCAGCCTGGTCTTATTTAACTACTAGGCTCATAACTTCAGCTAGCTGAGCTGATTGGTTTGTTCTGAAGCTTTTGAACAGTACTATTTATAACACCCATTTATAGAAGTCAATACAGCCGATATGCAGGGCTAATAGTTTTCACATTCATTTTAAAAAATTATTTTAAATGCATGACTATCCTGCTCTGAGGGCCACTGAAGTGAATGGAAAGATTCCCACTGGCTTCACTGAGCCATGGTTTCCTCCTTACATCAATGGTTTCAGTCTGTTACAAAGAAAATACAGCGAGATGCTCATAGCCATGAGGGTACATCAGCATTGTGCCTGAAATTCAATGGGGCTGTGATCAGGGCTGAATAACATCAACTTGAGTTTAAGCTGTTTTTATTATGAATATTCATAGAAACAAATATCAGCCTGGATAGCGCAGACAATGTGGGTGTCTGGGACATCAAAAATAAATACTTTTATTTTAGAGGCAAGACTGTGTTTAGCTACAAATATTGGAGCAAACAAAAGTATGTAAAAATTCAGAGGAATGTGTTTCCTGCACACCCTTAAGCTGCATGCAGTATATAATTCAAAAGCATATGATGTATTTGTGCCTACTTGTCTGACCCTCTACTGTATAAGTGAGATGATTCAGAGATAATTGCAATTATCCGGTCTCTTTTTCTGCCCACAAATCTGACATCACCCACAAACACAGATCAGTGTATTCCTCTCCACTCCCCCACCCCCACCTCCGGTCAATACCCCTCCCCCCCACATTTTATGCTCTGGCTCCTGACAGAGACTTCCTTAATAAAAGGAAAATTTTCCTTTCTGTGTCAACTCCACACAATGCCTACTGAGATGATCTGAACTTCTCAAGACTGCTGTTCCATCAATAAACAAGAATGGTAACTAAAACCACCCAAAAGCCAAGCAGTGAACTGTATGGGAGAGTAATACAGATTGAAACTCTCTTAACCACAATTCTCTGGTCTGGCAACATCCATGGTCCAGCACAGATGTTGCAGGACTAGCGAGTCCCACTGGAGGGCCAGTGGCAAGGATCCCTGAGGGACCAGCAGAGCCGTGGGCTGCCCTCAGTGAGCTGACGGCAGGGCTGCCCAGTGCGTGTCCCAAAGCCATGGCAACAATGGTTACCCAGAGGGGTTGGCAGGGCAGCGGGGCCAGCAGGAGGTGGGGAGCCAGCTGGGAGGCCAGCAGCCGGGCCAAGGGCAGGGGTCCAGAAATGACCTCCCTTGGTCCAGCAAAATCCCTCATCTGAGACTGGTCAGGTCGCGTGCATGCTGGACCAGGGAGGTCCAACCTGTATTTACTGTGAGTGAAAGCCCATAATAGATATTGGCCCATGAGACTGGCAGAAAGCCACCATAAGCAGAAGATTATGTTTTTAAGGGTCAGAGTCTTGTATCCAAAGACACAGAGGAAAATTTCCCAACATTTTCTTTTAAGTTATTTTTTATAAATAGCTTTGGCTTCTTCCTGGATCTGGTTAGGCATTGGACTTTTTTTTTAAAAATCTTGCTTTCATTGGATTTTATAAGACTGTGCAAAATATTACTCATGCATATCCAAACCCTCAAAAAAGAAAATGTCTTGTAATAATATTCTCAGGCAGAAACTTCAACAGCACACCAAAAACAGATTTTTCCCCCTTATTATGTACACATAAGGAACATAATGGTAACCACAAATGGACACTATTTAGCACTCCTAGCAAATGCCTGAGTCAGGCAAATCTCCCACCAAAGTCACAGAGATGCTACTATGAGGTTTGCTTTGGGCTAAACTGATTGATAGTCACAAAGTTTAAAGCATAAGGGACCACTAGAGCATCTAGGATGACCTCCTCTACATCAGAAGCTGCCAATACCACCCAGCACCCACACACTAAATCAACAACTGAAATGAGACTTAAGTAAATCAGACTCACAAGAGACTATTGTATTGTACGTCATGGGCAAAGACTAAGAGAAACTGAGGTACACCAGTGCTCAATGTTAGGGAAATTATTAAATGAGATATGTCCAGATAATCTTGGCAAAAGACCTGTATTCACATGCTGCAGAGGAAGGCAGAAAAAAAACCCTCAATCACTGCCAATAAGACTTGGGAGAAAACTTCTTCCCAACCCCACATATGGCAATCAGTTACACCCTGAGCACAGGAGCAAGAACCTTCTAGCCAACCACCTGGCCAAAAAAAAAAAAAAGTTTGGAACCACCTCAGAGCACTTGCCCAATGCCCCTTCTACAGCTGTAGCCATCCCTGATGCTTCAGAGGAAGGAGATAATAAACTCTGAGAATACAATGGGGGGGGGGGGATCCCTTCCTGACCCCTGCTGATGGTCAGAGCTATTCTGTCCATAGGACAATTTGGAGCCTGTAATACCCTGGCTTGTGTTGCTCAGGGGTTGGGGCACAGTCAGGAAGGGGTGGACACAGGCAGAGCAGGAGTGGGGCTTGGGAAAGGGGTGAAGCAGGAGCAGGGCAGGGTGGGGTCAGGGCCTGTGGTAGGGGGCTGCCCCGGTCCATGGGCCCCTTCAGGATGTCTCTGCCAGCTAAGCCCCTAAAAAACATGAGCTGTAGGAACATAAGGCATAAACAGTAGTAGTGTGGCTCCCTCTAAGCTGCATGGCCCTGCAGCTGCCTAATAAGCCCTGTGCAGGGCCTCAAGGCTGCTGCACATGGAGTTGCCTTGATCTCCTCTCCCCTGGCCTCAGGAGCTCCCTGCTGGGACAAGAGGAGCCTGCATCTCCCCTGGCTACGACAGCTCCCTGCTGTCTCACATCATCTCCATACTGGTGCACATAACAAAATTCATTGTGCACATGGACATAAAAAAATTAGAGGGAACACTGGTAGTGAGCCCTGCTCTCTACCATCATGTATCAGCATACATTTGTCCATCTTTATCTCAATAGTAGTTAAAGTGGTTCGATCCCACAACTCTTATTGATAGGGTCTATTCCAGAACCTCACCCCTCTGACAGAAGCCTTCTTCTAGTGTTCAGCCCAAGTTTGTTATTACACACATTATTACACACATATTATTACACACATTTGTTCTTGTGCCAACATTGTTCTTTAGCTTAAATAGGTCTTCACCCTCCTTGGTATTACCCATACCTCTTCATGTCACTCCCCTCCACCTGGAGACAACTATTGTGGGGGGCGGAGGTAGTGTAGAAGAATACCACCACAGTGTCCCCAGGAGTCCTGAGTATACAAGGTATAGCATGAATTACTCCCAGACCAGACCAGTATTGCCAGCCTGTGCAGAAGAATAGGTGAAGATGTGATCCTAGCCTATCCCAATGGGATTTCTAAATACCTGATGATTTCCACTTTGCTAATATAAGATCAAGTTTATAACTGCACTCTGTGCTGGCAGAATGAACATTTTTTTGCACCCTCTTCCCTCTATTTGCCTTCTCCTGCATAAGGGAAAAATCTAGTGTAACACTGACAGGCGGAACTGAACGTGGGACCTGTGTAGCTAAGTGCATGAGTCTCTGCAGCTTGAGCTAAAAGCCAACTACCCCTCAGCTAACGTGTAGAGGACAATCATTCTCTCTCTCTCTCTGAAAATGGTCTAAGTGCCACTACATAGGACAGTCAACCACACCCAGTAGGTGTTTCGGTTACACTAACACTTTTTATATCAGGTGAATAAACATGCTATAATTCCTATGTTGTCTTGATCTAGAAACACTATGGTTTCTTGTTAATATGCTGACAATGTTCTCCCATGTGCACTGTGATAGTCCATTGCCTCAGCTTGCAGTCCCCATGTTACATTTTCTGGGCTTGCAGATTGCTCTTAACAAAAACATAGACAGGATAATGATGTAAGTGGGATGGGTCTCTACCTCCCTTAACTAAGCTCACAACACACATCATCAACACCCGTACATAATGCTTGGCTGGTGGACACACTTATGAGACAGCCACTTCTGACACGAAATCAGACCTACTTTAATGATCAAATACATTTCTGCTGCTATCCACAGAGGATTAGTATACCCACTTATCTGAGCACCTAACACAATTATATTAATACACATGGGTGTCGTATTTATAGACCTGAATTCTCTTTTTTCCTCCTTTTTCCCCTTGGCAGAACCTTTTGTGATGCCTCCAGTCTTTCAGCCTGTCAACAGGATTTTAAATATAGCCTGAGGAGGTGAGAGTTGAGTAGAATTTTGGTTTTAAGTTATCATTAATACCATGGGAAGGCTGTGGCAAAGAGATGGGCCTTACAGGTTTTTTCCCTAAAAGCAGTCAACTTTTAGTCATCCACAGCGCTTGTGAACCAGGCGCAGTTTCATAGCAATGCGCCTATTATCTCAAATTCTACCTTCAGCTCCCGTTTCTTCCAATTAGCAAAAATTAGACTATGATTCATGGCAATCTTAAGAGATTTTTGGTCCCAAGGGAGCAAGCTATCTCAGAGATGGCTTAGGCCTAACCATTAACATCATTAAGAGTAAAGATCTGAAAAAAAACCTTGATCTAATATTCAATGGATGGTGAGTCCAAAGTGCACCAGTATAGTGTGTGTGCGCAGAGTCCTGGGTAGCATGCTTATATCGACCTGGTCTTGCCAGCTACCCTGGCTGCTGAGTTGAGTTTCTTCCAATAGTTGTTTTCCATCCCCCATGTAAAAGTGTGGTCCAATAATCCAAATATCTATCGCCTGGAAGATGTTTATTTAAAACCAAAAATAATTCTCCCTCACTCGTCCTTCTGAACCAGCAGCAGAAAGGACTGAGTGGTTGCTGGGTTTTTGATTGTTGTGGGTTAACGTGTTTGATGGTAAAAGGGGCGGTGGTGTATGTGTAACATACTGAAGAAAAAAAAAAGTTGAAGTTGAAAGTTTTACCTTTAGTTCTGAATGTGGTAAAGTTTGTTGTCATACATCTCTTGTGCGCGAGTGAGTTCCATAACCTGGGTCCAATTCCTGTGACAAATCTGTCTCTAGCATTTAGATGTCGCCCTGCAGGTATTCACTCTGGCTGTTGTGCTACCCAAGCCCCCTCTGATGCCTGACAGTCTGCTCTGTGTGTGAGCCCTACTAAATTCACAGCTCATTTTAGTAAATTTCATGGCCATAGGATTTTCAAAATGGTACATTTCATGATTTCAGCTATTTAAATCTGAAATTTGATGGTGTTGTAATTGTAGGGGCCTTCACACAAAAAGGAGTTGGAGGGGGTAGGGGTTGCAAGGTTATTGTGAACCTTTACAGTACTGTTATCCTTACTTCTGTACAGCTGCTGGCATCAGTATTGTCTTCAAAGCTGGGAAGCTGGAGAACGGCAGCTGCTGGCAGGAATCGAGGTCTGAAGGCAAAGCACCCCCGCCTCCAAAGCCCTCAACGGCTGTTTATCTTGGTGTCCTAGGCGACCGCCTAGGTCACCTGTATTGACGGGCTGCCACTGGTTACATGGGTATGGTATTACCACCCTTCTGCACGCTGCTGGTGGGGTGATGCCTTGAGAGCTGGGCACCTGGCCAACATTACAACCACCACTCTCCAGTTGCCCAGCTCTGAAGGCAGCAGAGAAGTAAGAGTGGTAATACCGTGACCCTCCTAAAATAACCTTATGACACACACACACACCGCAATTCCCTTTTGGGGCAGGACTCCAAATTTGAGAAATGCTGTATAACATAGGCAAAAGCACACAAAAGGCCAAATTTCATGGGAGGATACCAGAATTCACAGTCAAGGACACATTTTTCATGGCTGTGAATTTAGTAGGGCCCTAGCTATGAATTTGGATGCAAGTGTTTTAAGACCTGCCAACACTAGGGTCTACAGGGTCTATTCTTCCATGGGTTCCCATAAAACATCACCTTTTTGTAACAGGAGATTGCATTCTTAGGGCTGTCAAAAGTAAAAGGTTCCTAGATTCATATTATTGTTTATTATCTGTATTCTGGTAGCACCTATCAGTACTGGCAACAGGCCCATCGTTGTTTTGATAGAGCCCAGTGTTATCGGCCTTCAGGGAATGCAATAACACTTACCTATTTCTCCAAGTTTGTCATGAAGGGATGGGTGGAGTATGAGGGATATAGAAAGAACTGATTGGGGTTGGCTGTTATGTTGAACTGAAAAAATGACTCAGGCTTGTCCAGAATGACTTGTCTACACTGAATGGAAGATCACCGCTGCCGCGACCGATCTTCCAGAGTTTGATTTAGCAAGTCTAATTAAGACTCACTAAATCCAACTCAGAGGGCACCCCCACTGGTGTCCTGTGCTCCTGCTTTCATGAGGAGTAAGGGAAGCCACCGGGACCATTTTCTTCCATCAGCCTTCCACTGTGGGGACACAGCCAAGCTTGGCTTAGGATAAACCAACTCCAGTGTAGACCTGGTCTAAAATGGATAAGTTGGAGGACAGAGAGATTAGTTCTGTTGTAGATATTGATACTTAGTACACTTGCAGTGTAAATAATAGAGTCTGTAAATAAAAATCACTGTGCAAGCCCTTGCTATTACATACATTTATGCACGAGTTCACACATATGCAGGCCAATCATTTTGGGAGGGGAAATGTTTTGTGAATTAGAATGACTGATTATATACTGTATGTGGGATTTAGTTCATCCATGGTCTCCTTGGCCTCTGCTGAAGGGCTGCATGTTTTTCCTTCAGAGTCTAAGAAGTGTAGTAACTAGCAGATATGGTTGTAGGCTCATATAATGCATGCAATCAGAGAAGACAGTTACCCTCATGCCTCATTCTTGCCATAAATTTTAATGGGCTTATTTGCAACAAATTGGCACAGTCCTTCAGGCATTGTCTCATATTGCTGGGAAAGCTGAAAGAATAGTTGCAGGAACTAGTGACTTGAAGGCTGGAAGGCATCCCTTGAAGAACATGCATTTTAACCGGCAGAAAATAAAATGTTGTATTCCAGGCATAAGTACTTATTGTCTCATGACTCATCAATTGTATGCATATACAGTACATGGGCTCTCTTGCCATTCTATGCACTTATAAGGGATGTCATTTTTTCTCCCCACCATTTCTGGTTTCCCAGTGCCCAATGTTGACCAATAAAAATATTTGTCTTAATGTCCCTTGGAGTCTCTGTATATAGTGTCTATACTGGGGAAAAGAAAATGCCTTTGTCTATACAAACGCTCCAAGAATTGGGACATGCCCACTCACACTGGAGTTTTTCAATAAAGGTTGAATATGTTAATATACTCTATGGCTGCGTCTAGACTGGCACGATTTTGCGCAAAAGCAAATGCTTTTGCACAAAATCTTGCCGCCTGTCTACACTGGCCGCGAGTATTTGCGCAAGAACACTGACTTTGTAATGTACAAAATCAGTGGTTCTTGCGCAAATACTCCAACGCTCCCGCTCAGGGATAAGCCCTCTTGTGCAAGTATTCTTGCGCAAGAGGGCCAGTGCAGACAGCCACGTTAATTTCTTGCGCAAGAAAGCCCGATGGCTAAAATGGCCATCGGAGCTTTCTTGTGCAAGAGAGCGTCTACACTGGCACGGATGCTTTTGCACAAAAGCAAATATTTTGCGCAAAGGCACATGCCAGTATAGACGCTCTCTTGAGCAAATACTTTTAACGGAAAAACTTTTCCGTTAAAAGTATTTGTGCAAAATCATGCCAGTCTAGACGCAGCCTATTTGTATAGACATTTAATGACTATTGGATTTTTTTTTCCTGGAGTAACTACACGAAAAGCACTGTTGCTGTGTTCATAAACTTAAAAAGAGTGAGAACAGTGGTTTACTGTTACTTAATTCACTCATTTCAACCTTCCTTTCTTAGCCTGTAATGTCCGGCTTCCGCTCCTAAATTCATATTGTCAATTATATATCTTTCCCACACTGTTGAACCAGTTTTTAACAAGGGCATGGCAAAAAGCATAAAATGGCCCTTTTGCCGTATAAAAGAAAACCCAACTGCTTTTGGGTCTGCTGTTTGTATTCTATTCCTCTTTTCTTGTTCTTATCCAGGTCTTCTAGTCTTTCATTATATATAGTATATTGTACTACAAAACCTCCTGATATTGAGAATATACCACATCCTCGATCAGTTCCAATAGACAGTGTAGTGTCCATTTCATGGCAATAGTTAACAGGGAGCCAATGTCGCACTGATCTTTTATAGTCCTGCAGTTATAGAGTACAAAATATCTTCATGGCTCCCTCATGTGCCAAACATGAAATAGCAATAAGACTCACTACTGAAAGCAGTGCTTAGTTACATCAGCATTTTCACCATTATTCCATTTAAGACTTTAAGTATGGTGAACTTTTAGACCATTGGAAACAGCTTTTTATACAAATAAATCCTTAGAGACAATGCCTAGCCCTCTGCCCTAAAGAACAGAGGGAAGAAATCAATATTTAAACTAAAAGGGTTTGACTGACATTTTTTTCCAAAAATTTTAAACATAAGGGGATCACATTCACACTAAGAAAATTCAAGCCAAAACAAGTATTTCTCCAAGAAAGAAAGGGGTCAAAAATAAGTCTTTAGAATGGGAATGTTCTTGAAACATTAACTATAGATGTTTTTGCTATCAATATTACAAATATGTCACCATGGAGGCTTTTTATGTACTGTGTTTTTCCTGGGAATTAAGTCTAGCAAGCCTCCTTCAGGCTGTGTCTAGACTGCAGGGTTTTTTCGAAAAAAGTAGCCTTTTTTCGAAAAAACTTCACCTGTGTCTAGACTACAGCCACATTCTTTCAAAATTAAATTGAAAGAATGCAGCTTTTCTTTCGACGGTGGTACTCATCATTTCACGAGGAATAACGCCTTTTTTCGAAAGTGCTTTTTCGAAAAAAGGCGCTATGTAATGCAAACTGTGCTGTTTTGAAAGAGAGCATCCAGACTGCCTGGGTGCTCTCTTTCAAAAAAGCAGCTTGCTTTTTTGAAAGTACTGATTGTAGTCTAGATGCTCTTTTTCGAAAAGAGCTTTCAAAAGAGGCTTGCAGTCTAGACATAGCCTCAGAGAAAACTTGTAGAACAGTCAACAGAAATGCAGGAGGTAACTCTCCTCTAGTGCTGAATACAGAATACTGAGAGCGAGAGTAAGAAACAAATAGGGAAATAGCCAAATGAGAGCCAGGATGTTTATGTACACAGATTTCTCTCAAGACTAATTGGATTTTCATGACTTAGTTCAATTTCTGGAGAGAGAAGACATGTAGCTGATACCAAAGTTGTCATTGTCCTATTTAGCATTAGCAGACATACTATCTCAACATAGACAAACAATTCTACTTATACTTTTGGCATAATTTTTCATTTACCTTATACAATCATATCATCTTCTTTCAATTTTTCTTTTAAAAGAGACCAGCCAACCACTGAAAAGCCATAAATGCACATGAACATGGCCACTAAATGGAAAATTCCATGCTTTGATCAATATTTAACTTTTCCTGCTGGGTATGTTTTTCTTTCATTATGGAAGCTACACACTTGGTTTATGTATCCATCTCAATATCTTGTGAACTCCTTATTTTCAGCTATCACATCCACCTGAAGGTCATGTGTTGTAACCACATCTCAGGCCAATTCTAAACAATGGAGTAAAGTCAACCTACTTTACACAACTCCAGCTACATGAATAATGTGGCTGGAGCCTATATACCTTACATCAACTTATAGAGTTGTCTATACTGCACTGGGTCACTGGGAGAAACTCTCCCTTCGACTTACCTTAAGCTTCTTTTTCCAGTGGAGTACCAGAGCCGACAGGAGTGTGTCCAGCAGTTGATTTATCAGGGCTAGCGATTGATTGCCACACCATCAATCCATTGGTAGTATAGCTGTACCCAGAAGGTGAGTCCTATAGGAGAAAGAGAAGGCATCTAAAAAATCTAAGGAAGGCTTATTGGCTAGTTGTTTGTGAGCATCCAGAGCACTACTAACAGTGCATGAAAAACAGAATGAACAATGAACCCATGCTCTGGGGAGTATACCCAATACAACAGTTCAACAGGCCATAGCAAAAGAAGTGTATAGAGATCAAGAAATGGCCACATGATCAGAAAACAACCCAATTCAAATAGGTTTTGACAGCTTAATTGATATTCATTATTTTGATTTATATTTAAGCTTGGAAGGGCTAGAATTGTAATCAAGAAATGTCAGTAAACATCAATTTCACAATTGAAACACAAACGAACAAAAATATTTCCATCTGTAATAATCCAAATTTACAGATAAGAAAAAAATTCTTAGGAACGTAGTTTGATTTAAGAAGTTTTCTTTCTATATTTTGATATGCAATGTTCAGTTTGTGCTTTATGTTTTTATAGCTTTAGCTTTTACAATTTAAATGTAGCCCTGAGTGCCACACCCCCAGAAGAAGCAGGGCCGAGGGCAGTCAGTCCTTAATACTGCCCAAGACACAGCACTGCTTCTCCCCAGCCATGTGCTGGAGCTGGAGCCAGGGTGGGCTTGATGGCAGCCTGGCTGCTCCTGCCTTGGAAAGAGCTCCAATCCTGGGGAAGCTGATGGTGATTTCCCAGCTGCTCCTGAGGCAGGCTGCATGGTGGGAGCTGGGACCGGAGCTGCAGTGCAGCTGCTCCCACGGCAGCCTAGCCAACAAGGCCCCAGTCAGGCAGCATCTTGTCCCTGGCCTTGATCCTGAGGAAGGCCCTGCAGTCCAACCCCCATCTGGCCACAGAAAGGGCTGGTGGCACCTCCCCTCTCCTGCTGCAGCCCGGGTGAGAAGGGAGGCCAAGATCTGGATGCGGCAATCCTAGTCCAGCCCCTCATCCAGCCACTGCTGCCAAGGTGCAGCAATCCAGCCCAGGCCAGGTAAGGTAATCTGGCCCTAGGGTCCTCCCCCCACATACTCTACTTCCCACCCTCAGTGCCCTGCCCCCTGCACCTCCTGCACACCCCAATCTCCTGCCCTGAGCCCCTCAAACAACCTAACCCAGACTCCTGCACCCCCACATCCCCAGCCCCCTGCCGTAAGATTGACAGAGGACAGCCTGAATGTGTGCATGAAGCTGGATTTGACCAGTTATGATGTAAACATCGAAGAAATGTGTAAGAAGGTACAACAGCGGAAGACCCATTAAATAAAGTCTGGGAGTACAAAGTTTCATTTATGCTATTAATCATCATGTCAATTATCAATAACATTAAGTGGTATATTTTCAGTCATGCAAATGGGCATTCCTATAGGGCTCTTTGTTGACCACTTTTTCTGAATTTTGCAATTTTGGTTTGCAAAAGTTGCCGACCCCGATATAAAGGAAAATAATGGGATCAAACATGGGCAACATTTCAAAATTCTCTCCTATTCAAACTCATTTAAATTTGTTTCTTGAATTGAGTTACTGCTTTATTGTTCTAACGAAGGAAGCAAATACATTAGTGTATCATTAATGTGTTTTCCCCCTTCTCCCAGGCTATCTGCAAAAATGAATAAGAAGAGCTACCAAAGGGTGCAGAAGGAGTGATTAGATATGAAGACAGCTACAGCAGAACCTCAGAGTTATGAACACTAGAATTATGAACAGATTGTTCAACCACACTCACACCTCATTTGGAGCCAAAAGTACACAATGAGTCAGTAGCAGAGACAAAAAAAAGGGGGGGGGGACAAATATAGGATAGTGCTCTGTTAAATACAGCCTACTAACTTATATATATATATTTGACAAGACAAGGAAACTGTTTCCGTGCTTGTTTCATTTAAATCAAGATGGTTAAAAGCAGCATTTTTCTTCTGCATAGTAAAACTCCAAAACTGTATTAAGTCTGTGTTCAGCTGTGAATTTCTGAAAGAAGTTTTGTTTTTTTCCCCAAGAGTTCCTATGAACAACCACCATTCCCAAAGTGTTCACCACTCTACTGTAATAGAATGAAGACATAAAAGCCAAAGAAGGATACCAGATTAAATGATTCTGAAACTTGACTACCTGCATGAATAAGGACAGCAATTTGGTCCAATCTCTGAAATTTGCTCGTTTTGACAAATAAATGCTTCATTCTCATTGTGGTGTTCTATGCATTTCTATTACTATAATTTGAATGTGACCCAAGTTTATTTAATTTTAGAAAATTCAAATGAGAGACTTTAATACTGATTTGGCTTAGTTTTAATATTAAAGTTTTGTTTCAGTTACATGAAGTCTTGGAACCTGATACTTACAGTGAAGCGATAAGAACACAGTGCCTTACCAGACATTGTCTATAGTATTATAAAAGAACATCTTCACCACATACACCTTATCCATAGCTATTCAAACAATTGACTGGCCATATCAAGCATAGACATCAGGTACCATCATGTGATGTGAATATTCCTTAAGTACTCTATGTGACTACTCCCCAACCCAACCAGAGTCAGACCTGAATGTATAAAAGAAAAAAGCCAAAGCTGAGATTATAAACTCTGCTTTTTAATTTTAGCTAATTTAATTAAATGAACTTAAAACAGACCAACAGTGTGCAGACAAATACATTCTTCTAGAAATACTTGGAGGATTTTTGGGGAGTGAAGAAAGGGATGGAGCAAGAGCATCACACTTGAGCCATCCTGAAAGCAATTAAATACTAACACTGAATGACCTCATGCTGGATGACTTCTTCAATTAGGGAACCAAGTCATTTCTGTCTTAGTCACTTCCACTTGCTAATTTGTGCTCCAGAAGTTTTAGCAGACTTGAACAACTTTCTTGCCCGTGTTTTTGAAAGAATTTCGGACTGATATCTTTTTAACAGAATTCCACTGAGATGCAGTCCAATGTTAAAACAGGAATCAGCATTTTTCTATGTAGGAAGAAGACATTAATAAAAGCAAATGAAAAAAAACCTGTTTTCCTTAGCCAAGAAGGGAAACTATGGCTCCAATCTTCTTCCCACTGTTGTTAAAAGAAAGTTTGGCTGTTGATATGAATAGGGTCCTATATGAGTATATTTAAAATACTGTAAATCATTGGTGCTTACCTTGTAGTTTATTATAAAATTCATCCTCTGCCCCATTATATCTCTACTCTTGAGCACTGGCAGCGATACAGTCCAGGGCTCCAGGTTCCATCACTAAAGAATCACTGGACCCTGGGGCAGTTGCCCTCTTCCCCCTCCATTAACTAACTAATCCTTCCTATATCCTTGTAAAATAAGTATTATCCCCATTTTGAAAGTGAAGCAGAGAGATTAAATAACTTGGCCTAAATCACAAGGGAAACTCTGTCTCAGAGCTAGAATTAGAATTCATAATTTGCTGGTATCCAGTCCTATATTCACACTACACCACTCCTTTCAACCATTCCTGTAATCTTTAAAAATGATCCAGACCTTTCTGCAGTGCACAAAGTCACACATTGGGCATTTGCACATGGTCAAAAACTATTCTATAGGAAACAGAAGAGCTATTTTTAGATGGTTACAAATATACCTCCCACAGAAAGCTGTCAGTGAGGGTGAAGGTGTGGACTTGTTACATTTCATGTATTTTTTTAAAAAGAAATGTATAAAATGGCTCTTAATTTCAAACCAGTCAACAACTTTTATGTTGAATCAGATTTAAATTGATGTTCCAAATTCATCATGGGGAAAAAAATCTTCACCTTCTTCAGAATTATTTAGTGACATTTATAATTTCATTTGAAAAACAAAGAAATCTTCCAGATCATTAACACCGCCATATTGCTATGATTCTTTTAAATGTTTGTTACAAATCAAGAGCCCTCAAAGTTTTCTTTAATTGTATCTTTCAAATATGGTTTTTCATTTTAGTCTTCTGCTTCTTTTTATCATTTAAGGGCTGAATAGGAATTATATTTTGAGGTGCGAATAGTATGGGTGAAATCCTGTCCTTGGCATAAATCAATTGCAAAGTTCCCATTAACTTCAGAGAACCCTTGATTTCACCTTGTCTACAGGGCAGGCTGTACCAAGAGCTTCTTGTTATTCTAAGGTATTATAAAACACCCTGACATTTCCAATTGCCCATCAGACATGTGTTTGAGGTACACTTTGCAGAAGCAACGTTCAAATACACAGGCCCAAACTGCTCCCTTGTACAACTCCTTTGAAGTCAGTAGAGTTACACTGGGATTGAATTTGGCCACAGTCACTAATTCAGGATGCAGCCTTACAAGACTTAAGAACATAAAGAATTTACCACTTTTAATTCTTTTCCACACTTTGCCTTTTTTCCACAAGGATCATTATAACTGGGCCACAATTAAAATATAGAAAAGAGAATATTCTCACTCATGGCAATGTAAAGAAACAGAGAAGAAAGTCCTACCCACAAGAGTTAATAATCTGGAGACAGCATGTAAAGTAGGAGGCTCAACAGCTAGGATTATGTTACCAACACACCTGTGCGTTCTACCCATTTTGTTCCCCAGCACACAGAATGCTCACCCCTGCAAGCCAGAGAAGTGAAGACAGCTTCAGGGCCTCTACTAAGGCAGCATTCCACATGTCACCTCTTCTCTTTCTTTCCTTGCCTCCTTTCCTTTCCCATTCTCTGCAGCATGAGGAAAGGTGACATGCTGCCTCTAAGCCTAGGCTCTGCATGGTCTTGTACACCAACCTTGAGTGACCAGACAGCAAGTGTGAAAAATCAGGATGGGGTGGGAGGAAATAGGTGCCTGTATAAGACAAAGCCCCAAATATCAGGACCATCCTTAAGAAGTCAGAACATCTGGTCATCTTATACCTACAACCGCTGTTATGTGCCTCTAAAGACAGAGATGATACGAACTGAAGACAGAGCTTTTTTATAGACACACCAGATGCCTTTGTCGTAAGATCCTGTAATGTGCTGCAAGGTGTGGCTGGTCATTTAAATAAGTTGTTTTACCCATAATGTCTGAACAGTATAATACAATTTAGCATTCCATTACAATTGCTGCTATGGGTGATGCTGAGGCTGGGTGACTGGCTTCCATTGTGGGGATTGAGAGATTCTGGCCTAGGCTAGGTAGCCATTGTGGTCTTCCTGTTTCAGCCTTACCTTTTCCACTCCAATCTGGTTGCGGTGCAAGTGACAACCAGTCTTGGTATCTGGAAGGGATTCCATACAGCAAACCTGGTCAACTGCTTTGTGGGCTTTTTTTTAAAAAAAAAATCCACCCAGCATCCAGGAGGTCTGATTTTCAGAGGCACAGTTAAATTTGGAGCTATAATTTTTCTGGGTTCCAGAACAATTAGAGGTCTAGAAAGAGACCAAAGTTTAGTACCCAGCATTGGGTAATCAGGTAATCTGAAGGTGGTTGTGAAGGCCAGTCTCCTTCTATGCCTCAAGTCTGCCTTGACTGGGAACTAGAGTCTTCATCCATTCCCTTTCTTCACATAAGTATGGGAAGTAAGGATTTATATTGGGCATTGGTCCTGAGAAGGGTAATGCATGGTGAGCAAGGGATAGCTCATCAGGTACATCAGTAGCATCTGACAAAGTGGTTTTTACCCAAGAAAGCACATTGTTACTGTTGTTTATGTTAGAGTAATTTTTTAGTGCCCCACATACAACATTTAGCTCAAAAAGTTTCCCCGTGAAACTCAGGCAATATTAGAAGCTGTGACTATTTGATTTTTTTTATGATATGAGAAGAACAAAGTATTGGACCAAATGTAGCCCTAGAACATACAATTTCCACTCCAAGCAATGGCTGGGCCTTAATTTAGCCTAATTATTTGCAGACCTCTAAAGATGTAATTGCTGTACTCCAAATCACCCATTCAGAATATTATTGATTAGTTGTATTATGCTAGCTCCAAGAGGATCCATTTGAGTTTGGGGCCCAGTTATAGGAGGCACTGTAAGACGAAGTCCCTACCCTGAAGAGCTTTACATTATCAATAGACAAGAGACGTAAAGAGTGGGAGGGAAAACCAAAATAATGAAACTTGCTCAAGATTATGCTATAGGTCAGTGAACTTTGCCATGGTTATTTGTGTCTGTCACCTTAAAGCTAGACTACTGCAGCATGTTTTTCCTTAGTTCACCTTTAATGGCCATTCCAACGTTTCAGCTATTGCAATATGTACCTAACCATTATTTCAGTAGAAAGAATCAACAAGAGCACATTACAAATGCA
Source organism: Rafetus swinhoei (assembly GCA_019425775.1). Taxonomy (NCBI): domain Eukaryota; kingdom Metazoa; phylum Chordata; order Testudines; family Trionychidae; genus Rafetus; species Rafetus swinhoei. The sequence continues at coordinate 88,283,690 of CM033427.1, forward strand.
CTCCTTACTGTTTGTCAGTTCACCTTCAAGGGAAATTCAAGAAACCAGGTATCAATTAGAAAAACCCAGTTTGGTTCCTAGCTCCACCCTCTCCATTGGAATTAAGGAATTCATCTGCAAACATCTGGAAGATAACAAGATGATACATGGATCAAACCATGTTAAATCAATATGATAACTTTCTTTGATTGGATAACAAGTCTTGTGGATAAGGGGGAAGTAGTAGACGTGGTATACCTAGATTTTAGTAAGTCATTTGATATGGACTCACATGTCCTTCTTATCAATAAGCTAGGGTAATACAACCTAGATGGGACTACTATAAGGTCGGTGTATAACTGGCTGGATAACCATTCTCAGAGCTTAGTTTTTAATGGTTCCATTGTTACGTTGGAAGGGCATAACAAGTGGGGTTCCACAGGGATCAGTTTTGGGACCGGTCCCGTTCTATGTCTTCATCAACGATTTAGATATTGGCATAGGTTTGCAGATGATAACAAGCCGGAGGGGTTGCAACTGCTTTGGAGGATAGGTCATAAATCAGAATGATCTGGACAAACTGGAGAAATGGTTGAGGTAATAAATAGGATGAAGTTTAATAAGGACAAATGTAAAATATTCCACTTAAGAAGGAACACTTATATAAAATGGGAGGTAACTGTCTAGGAAGGAGTACTGCAGAAAGATCTAGGGGTCATAGTGGACCACAAGCTAAATATGAGTCAACATTGTGACTCTGCTGCAAAAAAAGCAAACATGATTCTGGGATGCTTTAACGGGAATGTTGCGAGCAAGACATAAATAGTAATTCTTCCACTCTACTCTGCCTGATTAGGCCTCAATTGGAGTATTGTGTCCAGTTCTGAGAACCACATTTCAAGAAAGATGTGGAGAAACAGCAAAAATGATTAAAGATCTAGAAAACATGACCTATGAGGGGAGACTGAAAGAACTGGGTTTATTTAGTTTAGAAAAAGAGAAGACCAAGAGTGGACATGATAGTGGTTTTCAAGTATCTAAAAGAGTGTTACAAGGAAGAGGGAGAAAAATTGTTCTCCTTGACCTCTGATGATAGGACAAGAAGCAATGGGCTTAAGTTGTAGCAAGAGAGATTTAAAGTGAACATTAGGAAAAACTTCCTAACTATCAAGATGGTTAAACACTGGAATAAATTACCTAGGGAGGTTGTGGAATCTCCATCATTGGAGATATTTAAGAGCAGGTTAGATAGACATCAGGGATGATCTAGATGGTGCTTGGTCCTGCCATGAAAGCAGGGGATTGGACTTGACCTTCCAGTTCTAGTATTCTATGAGTCTATACCTAGTCATAGTGCTTGCATTCAGAAAGAACACACTAACTGCTTGTCCCCACCATGACAAGCAGGATGAGGTTGTCAGCTTTGGAATTCAGTCCCAGCTAACGTCTGTCAGAGCCTGACCACATTCTGGTCCAAGTGAAATCAATGGGAATTTTACTGTTGACATCAGTAAGACCAGGATTTGGCTCAGAGCACAATGTAAAATATTTACCTCTATTCAGGTTGCCCATTAACCAGCGTTCTAAGAATTCTCTTGAAAATTAGCACCCTAGTTGTATCTTGCTGATCTGTTATTCTCTTAGGCTATGTCTACACTGGGAAGATTTGGCAACAAAAGTGCAGACGACATTCAAAAGTCAGCAAAAGTAAAAACAGGTCAAACCAGTTTTTCTGCCTCCCATTGTCAACATTTCATGGCCAGATTGCCTTGCTCTATCTGTTGACAGGGTGCTAGCAATGTGCGTAAGTATCCCACAGTTAGCAATGTTGTGGGAAGGCAGAGTTGATCTCTGCACTTCTTGGGATTGCCTCTGAATTCTCCTACAGCATTTTCAGCTGCTAGGAGTAGCATCATGAGGAGCTCTGTTAGTTCTCCATGCTGAGATGTCAAAGCAGCATAACAGTCTCTCCAACCCTCCCCCCTGCAGCAAGAGTCTTCCTGCTGTCATGTCCCTATCAGGGAAAAACAGAAGCATTCTAATGATTCGCTCCTTGTTTGTTCCCCAAATGGAGCAGATTACTCAGCTGTCAGATACTTTCCAAAGCTTTGAAAGGGGAAGGGCACATGCCTGCAGGGCAGTAGAGATCACAAAACACTGAGTACAGCCATCAGGGCAGACATCATGGGATACTGGAGAAAGCCAGCTCTCTCGACAAAACAAACAGCAGAGTGCACTCTGGCTCATTGGTGACAATAAAGGGAGGAGGAAAAAACAAAAGTTTCTTGTAGGACTAGAAGTTTGTCACCCACACTGGGCAATTTTCCTGATAAAAGTTGCATTGCAGAGTAAGCACGCTCACTGTTATATCACTAAAACAGTTTTTGTCAACAAAATGTGCCAGTGTAGAGACGGCCTTAGAGTAGTTGGCCATTCACATCAGTAGGACCCAGGAAGAGCTACAATTTAGGTCAAAGTGTTTTCCTTTTTTATTTAAACTATACATAGGGTCTTTGGGTACAACAACTACATGGTGCTGCAAACACCTTAGAAATGTGCAATGCATTAAAAATAATATCAGTGATCTTTCCATGCCACTTTTCAGACTGAGTGGAGAGTAATTAATTCCCCCTTCTTCAAAGAAACATTTACCACACCCTCAATTCATTTGTGTGTGGGGTTGGTTGGGTTCCCCCCTCCCCCCAATAAGCCAGAAAAATGGATTCTAGGGTCATTGTAAACACTTCCCACAAGCAGTTGGGATTTATACAAATGGCCTTTCAAACTAAATGGACCCCAGTAATCTGTGGTGTAAAGCAGTCTCTCTTACACTTTCTGTGTTTGTTACCACAAGCAGCAGGATGACAGTTTGATTACATTTATGACATTCTAGGAGCCAGGCATTCCCAGAGAAACAAGGGAAATCACTTGGTTAGAAAGAAAAGAGCCCCAAAAGTTCATCTTTAGTTTGAAGCCTAATCAATAGTCCATCATTAACCTTTTATTTTAGAGATTAGAGGAAATTAGCTCAGTCTAAAAAAATGTGGCTGTATGCGACCATGAAAAAAACAACCCTTGGTATTCAACACTAACATGCCATGCAAGGAATTCAGTCAAGAGTAAATAGAATAAATGTCACCAAGTCATAATTTCTGCTCAGGACTACAGACTGCAGTTGAAATGCATGACCTTCCTGCACTACAAATAATAAGCAACTTTTCTTCAGCAGAGACAGCAAATCTAATGAGTGAGATACACAAGTGACGAAATTAAAAACATACATTTGCGAACATAGGAGAACGTCATTCAAATAATGGTTGTTCAAAGGCAGTGTGTTTAGGATTCAATGTTGCTCTTAGATGCAGGCTCGCAGCTCTCACTATTGTTCATAAGGTCGGAAGCAGAAATTCTGGCCTTGATCTTGACAGCCTTACCTTCGGAAAGCCCTTGGTGAAATCAAATTCAATCTCTCTTCAATTAGATTTTTGCCAAAACAAGGGCCAGAGATCATGCCCATTTTAAAGCAATATGGCAATCTTGTCATTCCACCCATTCAAACTAGCTCATACTTGTTACAAATTAATCCTATCATGTGCAAAATCCTGCTTCCAATGAAGTCAATGGCAAAATTCTCATCAGCTTCCATGGGGCTAGGATTGGGCCCATGGCCAATGCGGTCTACAGAGACTGATATCCACTTTGCTACTGGGGCTGTTGCCTCATTCCTAAATGTCTACTTGGTCTGTGGGGGGCTGTGGGACCAGGGACTTATTCAAGAGGGAGTCTGGTTATGATGTGGTTTCAGGGACTTATTCAATCTATTCTGAAATAACGCTGCTGTGTAGACATACCCTCGGAGTCCTTTCATTATATATACTTTTTAGATTTTGATAAGGGACCTCACTGCTTTTGTTGAGCACAATACAAATATGAATGAATAAAACTTGAATATGTTAAGATCTCTATTTCCTTTGTAAAGAAATAGTAGCTAGAGGACTAATCAATAGTGAAGGAGATTTAGGTGAATAGTAGTTTAGCAATACAGATCACATTCTCTTTCTGATTTCTTTTTTACCTCTTGTCTACTCACAGCCACTCTATTAAGCACAATCCCTACCACTCATTTGCAACTCCCTCAGTAAGCGGGCACTGGATGGTCCTGTCTATGCTGTTTTAAAAAGTAAAATTATGTGAGTGTGTTCGTGATACTGATACTTTATTATTTCCAGTGCAATAGAACCTGAGAACCCTCCTCAAGGCTCATGGTTTCAAGGGCTGTGGCAACAAATAAAACCTGCATCTGTCCCACAGGTTTTGCTGTAGGTAATTCTGCAAGTATACAACAGGTGAATTGACAAGTAGATGAGAGAACAAGATAATAGTTACATCAAGAGCATTTACATAAATTAGTAGTCACACTGGTCTCAAAGGTCAAAGCAGTCCTAAACAAAGCTTGGCAAATAACTAATATTTTGGTTTCATGGCTGAAAAAAAATGGAAAAAAGTTTTGGATCAAAATTATGTTTTCTGCCCTCAGAAAGTACCTTTCAAGTACCTAAAAGGGTGTTACAAGGAGATGGGAGAAAAAGTGTCCTCCTTAACCCAGGGGTTCTCAAAGTATGGGTCTGTAAACTCTCAGGAGGGTCACGATGTTATTATGTGGGGATGGGGGAACATGAGTTATCAGCCTCTACCCCAAGCCCTAATTCACCTTCAGCATTCATAATTGTGCTAAATATAAAAAGGTGTTTTTAATTTACAAGATGGGTTGCACTAAGGGCTTGTTGTGTGAAAGGGTTCACCAATACAAAAGTTTGAGAACCGCTGCCTTAACTTCTGAAAATAAGAGAAGATGCAATGGGCTTAAACTGCAGCATGAGCAGTGTAGGAAAAAGCTTTCTTACTGTCAGATAGTTAAGCACTAGAATAATTGCCTAGGGAGATGGTGGAATATCCATCACTGGAGATTTTTAAGAGCAGGTTAGACAAACATCTGTCTGGAATAGTCTAGATCGGGTTGGGGAACCTTTTTTGGGTTGAGGCCGCTGACCCACAGAAAAATCAGTCTGGGACTGCACACAAATGAGAGACAAACAAAACAAAAACAAAAACAAAAACAAAAAAACACAACCCCCCACCCCCCAAAAAACAAAAAACCTCCCCAACCCAAAAAAACAACAAAAACCCACAGACATGGCCCCTGATTGAGGAGAAATACACTCCCCACATTTCCTTCCCACACCAGAGCCTGGGGGGCCCAGGCTAGTAGATGTTATGTGCTCCAGCCCTGCGGTGGGGCAGCAGGGGTGCGGAAGTGCCAGCACAGGCTCCCCAATGCTGGGAGGGGGGCTTTGAGGCGCAAGCTGGGAGCCACATCTGGCCCCCAGGCCTGAGGTTCCCCACCCCTGGTCTTGATGGTGCTTGGTCCTGCCATAAGTTCAGGGTATTGGAAAAGCTTCACCTGACCTCACAATGATATTAAATGACCAGTGTGTTATCGGCTTTCAGATGATATAGAACTTTAGAAGACACTTCTGAATGAACATGCCATTTTCATAATGTCTTAGATGTAGTGAGTTTGTCAGGTCTGTTAGGAGCTGCTGAGAGAACAGTGAACTTTTGCCAAATGACATTGAGGAGTTCTTAGGGTCCCAGTGCTTGACTGTTCACATGTTTAAAGTTAATTAGATTATTCAAGTGCTTAAACATGTACCCAAGTCCTTTATTTGGAATGGGGGTTATAAAAAAAGCAGTAAAAGCCAATATGCATATTCTACCTTACACCACTGAGGAATTACAAAGAAAGGAATTAAAGCATTTTTGTATTTGTGTAGTCATAATTGCTGAGAGTCAGATAGTTATACATTGGAAATGAAATCTAGAGAAAGTTCTGTGTAGTTTCCACAAGGTTATCCAATTAAGATATGGTTCATAGCCATCAAAAGCTATGGGTCTGCCAAACCACGGAGAAATTTTAGATGTAGAAACAAACTCAATGTCTTGTTGGATATCTCAAGTAGAAAGAAAATTTTGTACATAGACTTAAAATTCTTGATAGGACATTGTTAAACTGTTAATCATACACTTGAGCCAAAAATAACCAAGAGCAGAGGAAAACAATGAAGACTTAACAAAATCAAGCCAAGGAAATATCTTTTAATGAAACTTTTGTTGCAACGCATATTGACCGAAGCCTATGATTCATCCTAGATATGATTTTAATCAAGCACATAAATAATCAAATAGCTGATATTGCTATAGTGATATTAAAACTTATTAGCAAGTATATTTGATATATAGGATAACATTTTGAGAATTCAACTATGCAAGAAAAAAAAAGTTGAACTTCTAAGTTGACCAGTTTATAAAGCCTCTACATCTAAGATGCCTACAGAAACTAAAGAGAAGCTGTCATTTACATGGCTCGACAAACCGCTGTTTCTACTCGCCCATGGTGAGTAGATTTCAGCCGGTTGTTCCGTGCGCCCAATTCACCGGCGCTGCGCGCATGCACAGTGCCAGTCTGGTGCATGCGCGGTGCGGGGCTGGCGAGTAGCTCTCGCTGCAGTTTGTCGAGCCCTGGTCATTTATATATATGATCACAAGGCCAAATCCTCAACTTGTATAAAATTGATATCAATAGAGCTACAATAATTTAAGTCAGATGAATGTTTATGGTAAAAATTAAACAATCCTTTTTATCATTGAACTTATTCTAGCTGACATAAAAAGTTGTAAGTGTCAGGCTCAGTTTGATTAGAAGCTAAGTCAAGAATAACCCCTCAGAGATGTTTTTAAATCATATATGTGCACTTTTAAGAAGGACGAGGATGAAGACAATGGGCCCTGCTATTACTGAAGTCATGATCTAACCCAAAGATGTCCTACCTATGCGTGACCTCTGACTGCTCCAAATTGTAGCGATGGCTGTTTTAGCCCCTCAGCTGACCAATGATCGGGACCTTTGCTTCTCCCACCCTCAGATACATCCAGTTCATATTCAGTGAATCGGAGTATTATTTCCTGAACCATAATAGGTATGAGTAAAGGGGGAAAGCTAGGTTTTCATGTTCACATTTTATGTCCCTTTTTATTTATACCCTTCCTTAATAAAAGTTGCTTTCATATAATTTAAGGCATTTTCTAGGTTAAAAAAAACTAATGAAAAAAATATAGTACTAGTTTATAGAAGACCCACTTGGCAAAAATCAGCTGGTATCTATCAATGTCATCAGTTAACTTCACAACTGTAGATTTAAGAGTTGAGTTGTGAGGGAATCAGAATTTTTGTTTTCCAGGAAATACTGTGATTACTCAATTAGTTTTCATTCCAAATTGAAATGAAACATTTAATATTGACATTTCCCATTAAATGAATGCATCAATTGAAATGCTGTTTAGATAAAATGTGTGAGTTTTTTACTTTATTTTTAATGGAAAATTGTTTATAAGAACATAACATTTCAGTTTTATTTTGACTATAAAAATGCTTCTTCAGTTTTTTTTTTCTAAATGAAATTATATCAAAATGGAAAATGGCACTTCACTATGGGTATTTCTACACTGCAGGGTTTTTTTTTGGAAAAATGGCCATTTTTCTGAAAAAACTTCTCTTACATCCACACTGCAATCATGTTATTTCAAAAAAAAAAAAAATCAAAAGAACAGAAGTTTTTCTGACATTGATAGACCTCTTTCTATGAGGAAGAAGCCTTTTTCCCAAAGAGCTCTTCTGGGAAAAGGAGTGTGTGGATGTAGAAGAGGGAGTTCTTTTGAAAGAAGATGAAAGAAGAAAAAGCACAGGTGCCCTGGTGGCCACTCTGCCCATAGTAATGACAGCTTAAATGAAAGATAGCATCCATTCAGTGTGGACACTATCTTTCGAAAAAGCAGATCTCTTTTTTGATGTGCTTTTGCTGTGTAGACACTCTCTTTTGGAAGACATTTTTTTGGAAGATCTCTTCCGGAGAAGCTTCTTCTGAAAGAAGCCTGCAGTCTAGACATAGCCTGAAATGTCTCTAAAGGAAAAACACTCAGTGAGAAAGTTTTCAACCAGCTCTCCTCAAATGACCAGTTGACGAGATGGGTGACTAATGACTTTATTCCATTCCCATTCAGATTAATGGAAAGATTCCACTGGCTTTGATAGAAGTTAAAAACAGGGCCTAGAGACTGCTAGTATTGCATATTTAGTATGCATTTCTATACTTACAAATGTACTCATTCTTGTTAGTGCGGAGTTTAAAAAAAAAAAACCTTAAGATGATATAAGGACAGAAAGCTTAAAAAAGGCCAAATTCTGCTTAAGTGTGTGAAGTTGTGTAGGGAGTGGTAGAAAGAGTTATAGTTTGCCCGTTTGGTATCCAAAACAGGCCACTGTGGGTAGCTAAAAAGGCGCATGTCCTGAAAGCAAAGTCTAAAATGCACTTAAACGCCTTTAAAAAATGTGTTACACTCACTAAATAGTTGCTGCATTGTCAACACAGTTCTTCCAGCTTTAAGCGCTATTTGCTGTCCAACAAGACGTCTACTGTGTATGATTAGAATACACATTTCAAGTGTTCCAACTTAAGGAAAACCAAAACAACTTTTGTTTTCCTTCCTCGAATTTAGCAAAGCATGCCACTCCTCACTAAGCACAATGCCCAAGCTAAAGTGTCCACAGTCTAACTTTGACCATTTTGGTGTACTGGAGGCATGTTCAAAAAAAGGGGCTAAATTTTTCTTAAGTGGGGGTTAGGGAGAAATGTATTATTGGATTCAAAACAGTTAAAGGGATTTTGTTCAAACTTCCCCCCAAAAAAATCTTTTACCAGAGGAAAAGCATGGAAGATTTCCAAAAGGTGACTTTACTGAAAATTCAGAATATGTAAAAGAAAACACACAATTATAATGGACCATTTTTTGCACCTTTCACCCTGATGGAAATTACCAGACAGCTAATAAAATACACCTGCAAAACATACAGAACACACAATGTATGGCAATGGGATAGTAATGTTATGGTTGCTGTTTTACAAATATGGGGGAAAAAGTAATGAGGCAAATTTCTTCCACTCATGAAAGTTATGAGCAGGATGTGCCATTTGTGCCTGTGCTGCATGCCAAAAATAGTAAATAAATAACATCTATGGTTTTCCTAGCTGAAATCTACCACAGTGAGCATCAGAATAAAGTTATACTTTTTAAAAGGTTTTGGTTATTAGTGGTTTATTCTAACTGGAGTAGGAAAAAGAACTATCAGGTAGATTTTAAAGTAGAGATAAGGAAGAAAGTGCTGGAATGAATTTATGAATGCCAACATTGCCCAAAAACACTGTAACATATGCAGTAGGACCTTGAAGTTATTTCCATTTACTATTATCTGTGCATTCAGGCACACTTTAATATATAGGGCTAGATTTTCGAGGGAGCTCAGAATCCAAATTTGGAGCTTTATTTTCAAAAGAACTTGACTCTCATTTAGCCAATGCAATGCTCAGGTCTTTCCAAAAGCTTGCCACAACTACTGGTGCTGAACAGTTGAAAATTTGGCTCCACAGTGTGAACCTATATAAATTTGCCCATTTTACATGTTGTGTTTATAATTATATGCTATGAACAGATTAATAGATATTAAGACATTTGATTATGATTACACAGATCAGACTCAATTTAAGCAAATGTTAACAAAACTACTAAGAAAACCCAACTGAGTGCTAGCAAATGGCTAAAACCTGTGCTCACAGTAAATGTGGGTGGGCAGTCCTGAACTGTTTATGTATACTGGCCAGCAGACAACAACATAAGGAATTCCAACTGCTGGGAACCAGATGAGAAGGTAGTGCCTGTTACAACCAGTTCAGTAGACTAAAGAAGAATCCTTTGGAACAAAGAATCCTTTGGAACAAGGAAGAGCAGATGGTCAAAGTAATGCAATATGTAAGTTTCAAAACTGAAAATAAGAGAGGTATAGACAGCCTTTCCTTTGCCATAATTTAATTAAAGTTGTGTTCCAAACACCTTAATTTGCCTGATATTTTTTAAATTAATTCATTTGGGGTTTAGTTTTGAAAATTTAGGGCACCAAGTGGTATGCAACAGGCCACATACTTCTAACACAGTGTACCAATACAAAGAACTATAATAGATGTTGAGAATGGAAAGTCTAAAGGTCATTTAGTCCAGCTCCCTGCATATACAGGGTTATTTTATACAATATCTTTATCTGTACTATATCCAGAATAATTTTAGTTGTACTATATAAAAGATCTCCCACTGTTTCCCTAATGATATGATTCCACAGCCTAATATCTCACTGGCAGGAAGGTTTCTATCCTGAACATTTGACCTAATTTATTCTTTTCTTAATTTCCTCCTACTGCTCCCAGTTACATTCCATTGATTGGCCAGAATTGCCCCACTCTCCTTCCCCCCACCCCACTCAAAAATTCCCATGCACCAAGACACAAAGCTCACATGATTGTAGGCTTCCTAGTCAAAATATAGACCTGTTGTGTAATGAAACTTACAATCTACAAGGAAAATATGATCTGTTCCAGTCTGTTGCAAATTAAAGCCCTGATCCTGCAAACTGCTCATGCAGTCTGATCCCTATGCTTGTGCAGGGTCCTGATAAAATCAACAGGGTCCCAAACAGTTGCACTGATTCCCCCCACATGTTGCTGCATGCAGGATCAGAGCTTAATGAAACAGGAATTCCAGATAAAGTGGTTCTCCCCCCCCCCTTCTCTTCTCTGTCTAATCATTTGCAGGGAGGAGAAAATTGTTTTCTGTAATTATTTTGCTGGAAACTGTATTTTTTTAAACGTACAAGCTTTTTAAGATCCTTGATTATTGGAACAGAAGTATGAACTGAAAACTATAGACAAATGTATTTTAAATCAAACACATTGTATTTCCACCCATACTTGCAGAAACCTATGTTTGTGGTTCTCTGTTTCCCCTTTCATCGTTAGTGGTGTCATTAAGTGCTTCAGAGGAAGCTTGACACTCATATAGTAGGTCTTGGAAAGCAAAGCACTGAAATAAAACTGGTTCTTCCTGAAGTGAGGTTACATTAAGAAAAAGCTTCAATAAAATGGGAAGTGAAGTGAAAATTAAAAATACCATATTTTTCCTGGAGTGCAATGTACTGTTTCACTCTGATATTGAATTTATTTATCTGCCCTGATATGGAAAAATAAAACAGATGGATACGGTCTTGACAGCAGCAAAAATTTGCATGGTGGCCTTTGTTAGGTCAATGTATAGGTATACATTCAAGAAGCTTTTAGAACACTTTATAGATTGTCCAGTTAGATAATTATGAAGTACAGTTAACAAGATGTTTTACCTAATGATTAAAAAAGAAAACAAAAAAATCAAACTTATGCTGGCCCATTGCCACAAAATAGAAAACTAAGAAATGTAACGAGGTGGAGAATGAAAATTAAAATAAAGAAGAAAGATAGCGGAAGGGAAGATTAATTGAAGCCTTAAAGGAAGAGGGGCCTCCCAGAGTTGTCCTCTTTGGCACGTTTACTCTTGAATATTTGATTTACAATATACTAAACCCTCCCTTGGGCCCATGGAACATGATAAAAAAAAATAAAGGTGATATAAAGGTTGTTATAAGAGAAAACAAACTCCTTTATGCTCCTGAGTCTATTTTCCAAGATTTAAATATATTGATTATAAGAGACACAAATGGGGAAAGAGGAGAAGGCACAGAATCCCAATACTCTACAGCTACCACATTATTTCAGTGTAGGTATCCACCACAACAGATCCTTCCTACCATACTTCCAGTAACAGACAATTATTTAAATAGTGACAAGAGAAGAAAGGCAACATTCATCTGGGGAGCAAAATGCTATGTCTCAGGGATGTTTAGTACCCAGCAAGTTTGTGTTGGATCCAAGCAACTTAAATGCATTTTAAAACCAGGGCCATGTTAATAGATTTTCTTTTCAGATTATCCTGAATTTGCTCTTATGCATGCTCTCTTCTGCTCTTTCTGACTCAAGCCCTGCTCACAAAAATTTTTCGAATGTAAGTTGGGCCCCTGTGCCTGCACAGATCTCATTGACGGGTTATTTAACAAATGTGTGTTTCTGACATCAGCCCAAACAGAATCCAGCTCATTTTCCTGGAGCTGTGTTAACTCCACCGTGCCACCTGGTGTAAAATACAATCAAAACTTATTTTTGTCAGAAAGAAACAGCATATTACCCAGGAGACAGACATGTGAAATAAAAAGTTTTAAAATATATTAAAAAAAAAACACACAAGCCACAGCCACTGTTCTGATCACATTAAAGAAACTATATCGCTGTAGCAATCTAGTGCAATTAAGCAATGCCATCTGGGCTAGTTATGCATCATGGAGGCTGGTTCCATTAATAACATAGAAGGCAGGCAACTGAAAATCAGTTTGCATTACAGTAATAGTACTGGGATGTTCCAGACCCTATAAAGCTGATACACAAATTTTAAACAGAGAGCAGAGTAGCAGTACACTACACTATTAAAAGTCTGGCGATAGTAACTTCAGAAAAGAAGCAAGTAGAAGGTCACTCCTTTAAAAGTAGTTTTGCCACCCATTGAGACAGGGAATTTTTAGTGCAGAGTTTAAACTAGTAATATACTAGAGAGCTACTTTCTAATAAAAGGATTTTTTTAAATTAATAAGCAATATAGTCTTTTGTTCAGCATGGGGTAGGGTGGAGGAAGAGGAAAGCTGCTGTGATATTGACTTTATAAGCACTTTATTGGCCTATTGTGATATCAGTTACACTCACAATTGGATTCCATAACACCCACCAAGATTTTACACCCATGAAAAAAAAAGAAGAAAAGTTTGCCAAATAGCTCAATAATGCAACCCGCTACTGAGTTAATAAAAAAAAAGATATAAATGTTGGTAAAGATTAGAGGGACTGAAATATCCAATTTTACTACTTGAACTCTTGTGAAATTTCAATAAAACTTATCACAATAGGCAGCTGGCAGAGTCTGGACACACGTTTTCTCCCCCCTTTAAAACGGAAAGAATGAAATCATTTAACATTTGTTTCTATTTTCTCTTGTTGAACACAGCTTTAAAACAAATAACTACAGAATAAACTAACAATTCTTTTCCTTTAATTTTTAAAGTATTCTTTGCTGAGAAGCACCTGAAAAAACAAGCCCTACTGAAATCAACGGCACAACCACCACTGACTTTCATTGGAACAGGAGTTTACCTAGAATGTTCTAGGAAGAAGAGTCTCAATTTGTGGCAGCACTCACAATATTTTATTTTTTTTCTTAAAGATCCAGCTGCTGGAATCATGCGAAGTTCAGCTTTCATTTGAAAACATAAAATCTAGACCTCTGCTGTGAAGAAATAACGTGGGCTGAGTACATCTATACAAAGGTGACCTGCTGCCCCTCTGTGAGTTCCTCAGTTTGACTCCCACATGGGGTCGTAGATAGAGACAGATTCCCGCTACGTCCCTCAGTTTGGCATGCCAAGTTGGCAGTGAAGCTGGCCCCCCACCCTTTCTGTCCAGGGGCCGGGGTAGGAGGGCCCAGGCCTGCCCACTCTCACAGGCCCCACCCCAGGGCCCTAAGGACAGGCTTTATTGGCGTCCTGTCCGGCTGGTGGGGCAATACCCGAAACTCACCAGCCCTCCGGCGAGTCCTATGACGCCCGGCCCTGGGCTGCTTCCTACCCCACCGGTGTCAGCGTCTCAGAGCTGCCACACCACCATACGTCCTTCCTCGCCTACTCCTCCCCCCTTGTGCCCCCATTGCCCCTTTTAACACCCTACCTGGGTCGCCTCCTGACGCCGAGGGCGTCCCACTGTGTCCAGCGACATCTTGGCACGCAGTGCTCCACCGCTGCTGGCCCCCACTCCGGTCAGCTGGGCCGTGGCCTGCAAACAGCGTGCGCACGTGGCTTGCTCCTCTCAGCTTGCCCCAAGGAGTGCGTGCGCAACTGTGAGCGGAGTGCGGGGTGGATCAGCCCCGTCCTGGCGGGGCAGCTCCGACCCATCACGCACCCTTCCCTCCAAGCACTGACCTACGTCCGTCCCTTGATCCACCTCTTCCCCAGGGCTCCTTGAAAAAAAGTCTGCGTTCCCATGGGCCCATCCAGACCGGTGGCTAACCTCAGAACGGGAGGGCTGCAGGGCCAGATACCATCTCATTATCCATGCATTTGAGTCCTTCATCGACTGGAGCCAGTGGAGGGACACATGGTCAGTCACCACCCAGAAAGGACTTCCTAAAAGATAATAGCGGAGCATATCAATCACCCACTTTACCGCTAATGCCTCCTTTTCAATGGTAGAATATTTAAGCTCTCTTGGGAATAGCTTGCGGCTAATATAAAGGATAGGGTGTTCCTCTCCTCCCTCCTCCTGAGACAGTACAGCCCCCAATCCCACCTCCAAAGTGTCTGTTTGTAAAATAAAGGGCTTAGTAAAGTTGGGTTGGGTCAGCACAGGAGCCTGGGACAGCTGTTGTTTTAGCGCACAGAAGGCCTGTTCACACTCCCGGGTCCACTGCACCCTTTTAGGAGCAGCGTTCCAGGTAAGGTCTGTCAATGGAGCGGCTAGTGACGCAAAGTTGGGGACGAAGCGGCGGTAGTAGCTCGCCAGTCCCAAAAATTGACTTACCTGCCTTTTAGTTGTAGGGGCCAGGTAATCTCTCAGGGCCCCGATTTTATCCACTAATGGTCTGAGCTTACCTCCTCCGACGTACCCTAGGTACGATATCTCGCGGTTCCCAAAATGGCATTTGTTGGGATTGATGGTCAGCCCTGCCTCTTTTATAGATGTTAGGACCGCTTCTATCCGCTATAGGTGTTCTTGCCAAGACGTACTATAGATTACTATGTCATCTATGTATGCTGCTGCGTAACGCTCGTGCCTGCAGAGTATCTTATCCATTTGTCTCTGGAAAGTCACAGCGGCTCCATGTAACCCAAAAGGCATGCGCACGACCTGGTATAACCCGAATGGTGTTGAAAACGTGGTTTTCTCTTTCAATGCTGGGGTTAGGGGAATCTGCCAGTATCCTTTCGATAGATCTAGGGTGGAGATGTACCGCGTTACCCCTAGTCGCTCTAGCAGCTCATCGACGCGGGGCATGGGATAAGCGTTGAACCGAGACACCGCATTAACTTTCCGGAAATCAATACAAAACCTCATCAACCCGTTGGACTTTGGGACAAGGACTATGGGGCTCCTCCATTCGCTACAGGACTCTTCTATCATGCTCCACCATAGCATCTTTTCCAACTCCTCGTGCACGGTATCCCACATCTTCCGCGGTAGAGGTCTGACGGGGTCGGCGACCCTCTTGCCCGGCTCCGTTGCGATATGGTGGTGAGTTAGCGTTGTCTGGCCTCGTTGGTCGGTTAATACCTGCGGGAACCTTCGCAACAGGTTTAGTAGCCCCTCCTTCTGCGTCGTTGTAAGGTCCAGCCCCAGCCATAAGGGTGTTGGTTCCTTATCCTCGCTTCCCCATGGCCCGAGTTCTACCTCTTCGCCTACCGGGCTGATCATGAGGCCCTCCCATTCCCTCCAGGCCTTCAAGAGGTTGACGTGATAGATGTTCGTGGACTTTCTTTTTCCCGGCATCCATAACTCATAATCCACCTCTCCTATTCGGCGGACCACCTCAAAAGGTCCTTGCCACTGGGCTAACAATTTAGAATTCTGTTCTGGCAACAGCAGAGGAGGACCCTTTCTCCTGATTGGAAGGTTCTTATCTGGGCCCCCCTATTGTAGAACCGGGCCTGCCTTTCTTGGGCTCCCAGCAAGTTCTTTCCGGCAAATTCACCTACGTGGTGTAATCACTCCCTCAGTTTAAGGATGTATTGGACTGAACCCTGCACTTGGGTGGACTGCTCCTCCCAGGATTCCTTAACGATATCTAAGATACCCCACGGCTGTCGCCCATAGAGTAGTTTGAAAGACGAGAACCCGGTCAAGGCTTGAGGCACCTTGCGGACCGCAAGGAGTAGGGCGGGCAAAGCCCGGTCCCACTCCCTGGGGTCTTCTTCCACAAATTTTTTCGACATACCCTTCAGTGTACGGTTGAATCTTTCGACCAACCCGTCAGTCTGCAGATGGTATATGGAGGTCCTTAGCGTTCTTACTTGCAATAACTGGCACAGTTCTTTCATCAATGCAGAGGTTACATTGGTCCCCTGGTTGGTCAGAATCTCATGGGGGATCCCTACCCTTGAAAAGATTTTTATCAATTCGGCAGCAATTGTCGGCGCCGTGGTGTTCTGCAAGGGAATAGCCTCTGGGTATCTCGTTGCATAATCGATCAACACCATAATATATTGATACCCTGTGTGTGTCCTCTCAAGGGGCCCCACCAAATCCAACGCGACCCACTCGAAGGGGACGTCCACTACCGGCAATGGCACCATGGTGGCCCTAGGCACCCCTTTCGTGCCTGTCCTTTGACATTCAGGGCATGAGCTACAAAAATCTTTCACTGCTTGATAAATGCCCGGCCAATAAAATCTTTGCAACAAACAGTGGACCGTCTTCTCATACCCCAGATGTCCTGCCCAGGGGTTGGCATGGACCAGCTCTAGGAGCTGGCCGTGATATCTTCCCGGTACTAACAACTGGAATACCACCCCTTTTCCATCCGTCCCCCGTCACCCTATACAACCAGTCACCTTGTACCTCAAAATGGGGGGCCCCCGGAACCTGGCGGTCCGTACCTTCTCGTCCTCTGTCCTGCTCTGTGCTCTCCAAGGCCTGGCTTAGAAATGGGTCCTCCCGTTGCTCCCGTACGAAATCCCCGCTCCACTCGTCGGGTGGCAGCAACAGTTCTGGCTCACCCTGCTGCGCTGGATCCTCTGGTTGTGTCCGGGCCCCGGAGTGGGCTTGTTGCATTCCTGATGGCTCTGCCATCGTTCCAGCCCTCTCACCGGCCAGGGCCTCTTCCCCTTCCATCCTGTCTCGCCCGGGCCATTCCCTAATGGCCCGAGCGAACCCTCGCCAATCTCTCCCCAATAGCACGGGATAGGCTTGCCTCGGGGCGAGGGCCACGTAACACCATCCCTCCTCCTCGCCTTCTCGGATCCGCACCCATGTAGTAGGATAGGATTCCATGTGCCCGTGTACACATTGTACTAAGATGGATGGGCCTCTTGGGCCATCTGCCTCCACCAACTCAGTCCTCACTAATGTCTGCCCACACCCGGAGTCTACTAGGGCTGTTACGGGTTTTCCCTCTATCTCTATGGCCCTCAGGATCCTTCCCCTCTCTCCTGTCTCTGAGATCCTGTGTCCTGCCAGCACCTGCCCGTAAGTGCAGTCCATATAGGGGCAGTCCTTATGGAAATGCCCCTCCTGCCCACACTGAAAACAGGCTCCCGGCACTGGCCGGGCCTTTGGTGGGGCAGTATCGTTGCCCTCCACCGGTGGCCCTCGTACTACTATTGGCTCTCTAGATGGCTGGGGCCATTACCAGTGCTAATCTCCGCCCTATTCCACTCCCAGGCATCTGTAGACCTCCCGCACCTCCACCCTCCCTCGGGCGAACGGGTCTCTCAGCCTTAAGCCCTCCTGGGAGATTCTCCTGCAGGCCTTCCCTCCCCTTTTGGCGGTCTCTGCCATCACGTAGTCCTCCATCAATGTAACCGCTTCGTTCAGGGAAAACTGGTGGTGGCGGCGGACCCAGCACTGGCCCTCCCCAGGTAAAATATATATAAATTGTTCTAGGATCACCTTTTCGGCCACCTGGGACCCTGTTCATTGGTCTGGCTCCAACCATCGCCACTCTGCTTCTTTTAATCTCTGCGCGACTACCTGCGGCCAAGACCCCGGGGGATATCACTCCTGTCTAAACCGTTGTCTATACACCTCAGGCATATATCAAGGATAGCCTCCTTCAGTTTATAATAATGTAGGGCACCTCGAGAGTCTAGACCCCAATAGGCCAACTGGGCTGGGCCAGTTAGGTACAGAGCTACTAACGTCGCCCAGTGTTGATCTGGCCATCAGGCCGCGGTGGCCACCCTCTCAAATGTTGTCAGGAACGCCTCGGGGTCATCGGCAGGACCCATTTTGGCCAAGCAGAGGGGTAACTGTGCTAGGGAACACGTATTCTCATCTTCCCCCGGTAGGGTCGGCGCCCGCCCTTGATCCGGGGCCCCATATTGTTGTACCCACCGTTCCTGCTGGGTCCGATACTGTTCGGCTAGGTCCTTCATAAGTTGCTTTTGCTGCTCCTGATGCTGCAGGGCTAATTGTTGGATAAGCAGAGTCTGTTGTTGCTGGTGTTGTCTCTGGTTTTCTGCTAACCACTCAAACATCTTGGAGGTCTCCATTTTCAGACTTCCACCTGCCCTGTACTCAGGTTGGGTTTTTTTGTTGTTGTTGTTTGTTCAAAGTAACCCTACTTCCCGTGAGGTCCGATGCCCCTTCTATTACCCTATCTGTGCCTACCCTTCCCTCAGGGATTTGGGGATAGTACCCACATTCTCCACTAAGTATACAAAGGTGACCTGCTGCCCCTCTGTGAATTCCTCAGTTTGGCTCCCACATGGGGTCGCGAGTAGAGCCAGATTCCTGCTACGTCCCTCAGTTTGGTGTGCCAAGTTGGCAGTGAAGCTGCTCCCCCCTTTCTGTCCAGGGGGCGAGGTAGGGGGGCCCGGGCCTGCCCACTCTCACGGGCCCCACCCCAGGGCCCTAAGGATAGGCTATTGGCATCCTGTCTGGCTGGTGGGGCAATACTCGAAACACACCAGCCCTCCGGCGAGTCCTATGACGCCCCCCTTGGGCTGCTTCCTACCCCACCGGTGTCAGCGTCTCAGAGCTGCCACACCACCATATGTCCTTCCTCGCCTACTCCTCCCTCCTTGTGCTCCCATTGCCCCTTTTAACCTCCTACCTGGGTCGCCTCCTGATGACGTCACCCACCGACCCAGGGGCCGAGGGCGTCCCGCTCTGTCCGGTGCCATCTCGGCGTGCAGTACTCCACTGCCGCTGGCCCCCACGCCGGTCAGCTGGGACGTGGCCTGAGAATAGCGCGTGCAAGCGGCACATACCTCTCGGCTTGCCCCGAGGAGTGCATGCGCAACTGTGAGCAGAGTGCATGGAGGATCGGCCCCGTCCTGGCGGGGCAGCGCCACCCCATCACAACATCCTAAAGGCTCAGAAACCGGAAGACAAACAAAGTTTGTTTGTTTTAAACCTCATGGCTATGTCTAGACTGGCATGATTTTGCGGAAATACTTTTAACGGAAAAGTTTTTCCGTTAAAAGTATTTCCGCAAAAGCGCGTCTAGATTGGCATGGATGCTTTTGCGCAAAAAGTGCTTTTGCGCAAAAGCATCCGTGGCCAGTCTAGATGCGATTTTTGCAAGAAAGCCCGATCGCCATTTTAGCCATCAGGGCTTTTTTGCGCAAAACAGTTCTTCGCTGTCTACACTGGCCCTCTTGCGCAAGTATTCTTGCGCAAGAGGGCTTTCTCCCGAGCGGGAGCGTGAAAGTATTTGCACAAGAAGCACTGATTTTGTACATTACAAAGTCAGTGCTCTTGAGCAAATTCAAGCGGCTAGTGTAGACAGCTGGCAAGTTTTTGCGCAAAAGTGGCTGCTTTTGCACAAAATCTTGCCAGTCTAGACGCAGACCATGATTCTGAATTCATGGAGGCCTGACTTGGGTTTTTTGAGCACTGGAGATTGGCCATACTGTGAATGCTTTTAGGCCTAAATCCAGAGCCTATTGACTTTACTGGGGGTCCCTCCATTGATTTCAGTGGGCATTAGATTAGAAAGTTCTTGAAGAGTGTGGCTTCTTTAAAGAGATATTAGTTATAAATCTAGACCCAAAGTCAGGCCACTAGTTCCACGTATAAGGAACAGAAAAAGTCAAGTTGTATGCAACTTTTATACCTAAATTAGGGTCCCCCAACACTCTGAACAGGAGAATTCACACTGAACACATTCTTCATGTCCAGAGTCACAGAGTGTGTATTCCAATCTAAGCAAGGTCCAAAGAGGTTGCAAGTGCATTTTGAAGCATAAACTCCTTGACCAGGTCAATTATTCATGAACGTCTAAATAATAATCCCCAAGAGGGCAGGTGTGTGTCTCGGGGGAGGGGGAGATTTGTGGAAGGCCACAAGTGAATCAAAACAAAGGCTTACACAAACCACACAAGTGGATAAACGTGCCCTAGGTCTCCAGAGCCCTGACTCATCCTCAGGAAGATTTGAGGGTTAGGCCCATGCATTCCACGTAGAGCAGAGTTCAGCAGACAGTCAGGCTGAGGTTTGTCAAACTGGACACTAATGCTAAATCGGAAACTATTAAAATAGCTCTCAAGGCTAAAAATCCCCAAGATTTTACTAGCAGTCAATCTTCTTGAGAGAGAGAACTAAGGCGGCGGCAAGGAAAAGTTCTGGAGAGTCAGCCATCTGATCTTCTAAAACTTAGGATATGAGTTTCTAGAATATTTTTCACCATAACCTTTAATGAGAATTAAAAACAAACAAAACAAAACAAATAAGGTTCTCTGCCTTCCCTCTGAGGGTATGTCTACACTACAGAGTTTTGTTGGAAAAAAGGCCATTTTTCCGACAAACCTTCAATTACATCCACACTGCAAATGTGTTCTTTTGGGAAAAAAAAAAATCGAAAGAACAGAGGGGTTTTTCCAACATTGGTAATCCTCTTTCTACAAGGAAGAAGCCTTTTTCTGAAAGAGCTATTTCGGAAAAAGGCATATGTGGACAGGGAAGAGGGTTTTCTTTCGAAAGAAGAGGCCTCCAGAAAAAAGCACAGGTGCCCTGGTGGCCACTCCGTCCAAAGTAACCACAACTTTATAGTTCCCATCTCCTGGACCCTCTTAAAGCTGCAGTCACCCTGTACAAGCCTGAGGCAGGAAGCCAGCCCTGGGGGCAGCACCTGAGCACGTGGCTCACCCTGCTACCCAGAAAAAAAAAAATCAGCAATGGCCGAGCCACAAGCCCGCCGCAACCCCTCTGACCCTCCCAGGGAGCAGCCGCAGGGCTCCCAGAACCCACCCAAGGGGACTAAAAGGCAGGCACCCTCCTGGTCCGGAGTGGAGATCCTGTCCCTCCTCAAGCTGTGGGTCAACGAGAAGACATTGCAGGATCTCCGCTCCAAGGGGCGTAACGCCGATATTTTTGAGCACCTGGCCAAGTCCCTGGTGGAGTGCAGACATCCACCCCGGATTTTGGAACAGGTCAGGAGTAAGGTGAAAGAGCTCTACCAAGGGGACATGAAGGTGAGAGAGCACAGCTTGCACTCTGGGGCAGGACCCCACACCTGCCCCTACTACCAGGAGCTGCACGAAATCCTGGGGGGCAGGGAAGCCGTTTCCCCACACATCGTTGTGGACTCCAGCCCCGACATGCCTGTCATCACCCAGCAGGAAGTCATGGCAGAGGTGGAGGATGACGACCAGGGACAGCACAGAAGGAGGAGGCGGCAGCCGATACAGCCACCGTCACGCTCTCCTTAGAGCTGGTTCCTGTCAGACTGGACATCCCCCAAGTCTCCTTTGATGCCGGGAAGGGATCTTCAGGTGAGTGCTCTCAGTTTGTCACACACAGAGGGCAGGGGCAAGTATTGCTTGGCCTGTTCGGGCTGGACATCATGCTGCAGTCCGTGCACGTGGAATCATGCGTAGCATTAGTGTGCACCACGCAGACTCAGCAGGCAGCCCCCGAGCACGGCTGCAATCCTGTTCCCAGGCTCAGGGGAGGCCACACACACGTCTGGCCCCGGTGTGGGAAGGGACGGGGGGGGTGAAGAGACGGCCACCCACCCCCTGCCATGGCTGGAACCACAAGGGCTCAGGTACAACCCCAGACACACCAAGGAGTGCTGCACACAGCACATGGGCATGCCTGCATGTGTGAGGCAGCACCTGCTCCCGTGGACAGCACTGCCAGGCACAGGTGTGTGTGTGGGCCCCAGGGAGGTCCAGGCTGCTCCCAGCTCCTCTGCTGCCCATGGGGGGATCCTACTGTGGCCGGACACTTCCTTGCCCAGGGGCAGGGAGGAAGCAGCCAGCATGGTTCCCTGGGCACCTTGGGGCCCTTGTGAGGCATGGCCTGCTGTGCAGGCTACACGTGGCCTTCCTCTTGGGACATCCCCCCCCCCCCCTTTTTCCCCCAAGGACAGTTGGTCGCTGCTCACAGAGGAGGGCACAGCCTCAGGGACAGTGTCTGCATGAATGACTGACCACCTCTCCCTCTTTGTGTTCTCCACAGCCGGACCAGTCGGGACGGAGAGGCAACCGAGCCAGCCGCCAGAGCCCGGGGGGACCCAAAAGCGTGCCAGGGTCCATGAAGACCTGATGCGGCAGCATGTCAGTGTCCTGTGCAACATGCCAGCAGATTCTGGTGCAGAAGATCCAGGAGGATGCAAAGTGGCAGTACCGTGCCTGGGACCAGCTCATGCAGTAGTGCGATAGTATGTGCCATCATGAGGGAAATGAGGCACACCCGGCTGCTGTCGCTGCTCCCACCTATCACCCTCCTGCCCTCCCTGCTATGCCCATGCCCCCTCCCTCTATCCCCAAGCACTGCCCATGCCCCCGCCCCAAGCGATGCCCATGCCCCTTCCCCAAGCAATGCCCATGCCATCCCTGACCCCGCTCCAGCCCCAACTCCTGCCCCATTCCCTGTGGTCCCAGGACCCACCCAACCCCAGTCTGCCAAGGTCCCCACACCCAAGGTGGCACATTCAGCTGGCCCCAACACCACTCTGAGCCTCCCTCCCACTCCAGGTTATGAGCCCCCCACCCTCTCTCCCTTTTTTTTCCTAATATACAAATACAAAGATCGTTTTCTTCTAAAACAAACAGGTGTGTTTATTGAGAGTTCAGGGAAGGGGCAAAGGGAGGGGTTGTGGTGGAAAAGGGATAGTGCAACAAGCCAGAGGCCCCTAGTGGGAAGGCCCTGGGGATAGTTACTGGGGTCCTTGAGAGAAACTCTCCCTCAGGGCGTCCCAGGTGCACACTCCAGCCTGATGGGCCTGTAGGATGGCAGCTGTCCATGGCTATTTGAAGGGTCTCCCCTTGCAGCTAGCATCTGCCCCCAACCCCAGCAGGAAGGCTTCCCTCTTCCTCTCCACAATGTTGTGGAGGACACAACGTGCCGACACCACCTCAGGGATGTTGTGCTCCTCCACATCCAGGCGGGTCAGGAGGCACCTGAACCGCGCCTTGAGGCAGCTGAAGGCACACTCCACTGGATCCTGGCCCAGTTCAGGTGGGCATTAAATTAGTCCCTGCTGGGGTCCAGGTGACCAGTATAAGGCTTCATGAGCCAGAGCATGAAGGGGAAGGCCATGTCCCCCATGATGCACAGTAGCATCTGCATATCCCCAACCGCAAAGTCCCAGCGGGGGAAGAATGTGCCCGCCTCCAGCTTCCTGTACCCGCTGGAGTTTCAAAAAATCTGGGCATCATGTGCCCTGCCTGACCAACCAACAAAAATGTCTGTGAATTGTCCATGGTGGTCAACCAGGGCCTGCAGCACCATAGACTAGTAGCCCTTGTGATTTATGTATTGGGTCGCTCGATGTTGAGGTGTGCAGATCAGAATGTGGTTCCATCAATCGCTTCCCCGCAGTTCGGGAACCCCAGGGCAGCAAATCCGGCCACGGTCGGGTCCAGGCCTCCCAGGCGGATGACCCTCCACAGCAGGATGCAATTGATGGCTCTCACAACCTGCAGAAGGAGACAAACAAATGCACAAAACAGAGAAAGAGAGGGAGTGCCTGAGCCCTTGGGAGGTGCCCACTCCCCTTCCATTCCCTCCCCCAGTCAAACACCCCAGGAGCCACCCTCCATGAGACCACCCACCCCCCAGCAGGGCTGTGTGAGGGTGGGAAAGCAGAACCGCCCCCCAGGGATGGGGCTTCCCCCAACCCCCACTCCACCTTCTACACCTCCCAACCCCCCTTTCCCAAGGGTCCCCCTTTTTCAGGACTTCCCCCCGCAGGGAGTGCAGCCTGAGAGTGCTTTACCTCCATGAGAAGTGCCCCGATGGTGGACTTCCCCATGCCAAATTTGTAGCCCACCAACCGGTAACCGTCTGGGGTGGCAAGCTTCCAGATGGCAATAGCGACCCGCTTCTCCAGGGGGGTGGCAGGCCGCAGGTGGGTGTCGCGTCATCAGAGGGCAGGGGCAAGCCAGGCACACAGCTCCAAAAAAGTGGCCTTCCACATGCTGAAGTTTTGAGCCATTGCTAGTCATCCCACCGCTCCATGGCCAGCCCGTCCCACCTCCAGAAACACCTCTCCACTGAGGGTTGCAGCGGCAAGGGTGTTGCTCTTGCACTCAGGGAGAGGGTTCCCAGAATGAGCTTGGGGTCAAGCTCGGTCAGGACCAGGAAGGCAGCCGGCACAAAGTGCTGCAGAAACTGCAGCATGCCCATGTGGGGCCATCGCATGCCCAGAGGCAGCTCCAGCTCCATGCCACAAAGGAAAAAGCTGTGGCATCCAAAAAAGCTGGATAACCACAGCATGCACTGCTAGAGCTTTGCTGTCCCTCGAAGAGGTAGGCCAGCGTGCAGCAGCAGCAGAGAAATGGCTGTCCGGGAGGCAGTGTGGGGGGGGTCCCTTTAAGCGCGTGTCTCTGCTAGGCTCTGGCACCAGCACTCGGAAGCAACTGGTGACTTAAAGCCCTGCCTGAAGTGGTTCCGGGTGGCTTTTTATGCGAGATAGCAACCAATCAGTCTGGATGTATCTTTTGAAAAAGCAGATTGCCAAAGCACATCGAAAAAGCATTGTGGACGTACTCTTTTAGAAGATGTTTTTTCAGAAGATCTCTTCCAGAAATGCTTCTTCCAAAAGAAGCCTGCAATCTAGATGTAGCCTGAGTAGATGTGAGAGAGGGAAAGAAGAATACAGAAGTAAGATCAGTGAAGTGAACTTCCTGAGAGTTCTTCCTAATTTTCCCTGCTAAATCAAAATTCAAGTCTATTTGCAGACCTTTCATATGGACAAGTATAGTTTTCTAAGGTGCAGAGATAACATGGGGAAGTACAACTTTACAAACTTGTAGGAATAGCAGTCATTTCTGCCCCCCAAAAAGTCACAATTTAAACCGCACAGATCTAATACATACAAATATAAATGTCAGGTACTTTAAAGTTCTTATTTTGGTTTGTGATTTTCAGCAGTAGTTTATTTTGCCTTTGAAAGAAAAGGGGTAATAGAAACTTGGCACTGTCAAAATTAAAGTGCCAACATTTTCAGTGTAAAAATCACCTTTTGCTTTTGTGATTATGCGTATAACTTCATTAACAACTTCTTGACACTGAAAGGACACAAGAAATACTGTAATTCTTCTGCTCTGCTCTGTGCTGTTTCAGGAGAGTTGTGGACAAATTGGAAAAAGTCCAGAAAAGAGCAACAAAAATGATTGAAGATGTAGAAAACATGGCCAAAGAGTGAAGATTAAACAAATCCAGTTTTTTCAGTTTGGAGAAGAGAAGACTAAAGAAAACTTGTTTAGACTGGAAAAGATAGGAGACATAATTTTGAAGTACCTAAAATTTTGGTTGTTACAAGGAGGGAGGAAATATTTTCTCCTTAACCTCTGATGATAGGACAAGAAGCAATGGGCTTAAATTGCAGCAAGGGAGGTTTAGGCTGGATATTGGAAAAACTTCCTAACTGTGAGGATGGTTAACCACTGGAATAAATTGCCTAGGGAGGTTATGGAATCTCCAACATTGGAGATTTTAAATAGCAGTTTAGACAAAGACCCACCAGGGATGGTCTAAATAGTTCTTGATCCTGCCATGAGTGTAAAGGACTAGACTTGATCACCTGTCAAGGCTCCGTCCAGTTCTATGAATCATCTGAAATCTGGTCCCTGAAACTTTCATTTTTTCAGTAAATATGCGTAGGGAGCAATAACTGTCACCCAACTGCTTAGTAAATCAGTCTCTGATGTAACTGGGAGCAAAGCACTATTTAAACTCATGGCCTGGCTGATATTGGAAGCAAGACAGACAGAAGTGGTAGGTCAGATCCACACATCTGGAAAAAATTTTTACATCTTTAATTATTCAGAATTCTGATGCAGGAATAATGCAGACTTTTTATTTTTTTGAAACTTTTTCTATACTAATATATTTTATTATATAAATTTATTTCCTTTTTCAGATAACAATAAGACTAACATAAAATAAAAACTTAGAAATAAAACCCTGATGGCAATCAGTAACAGATTTGTACAAATAAGTGGGCTTACGGAATACAGCATTATTGGCTAATGAAGATTCCAACATGGAACAGCCACTGTGCTTCTGGTCTCTTTGGAATTCTAGCTGTACATTGCTGGAAAAATTTAATTAAAGGCTAAGTTTCACTAGTTGCAACTACTAGAAAGAAGACTGAGCCCTCTCGTCCCATTCACATGGGCAACCAAATAGGCCTCTGATCACAATCCTCACAGTGAGGAAATCCCTCCAAGGGAGGAGACCCCAGTTACTAGGAAAAGACAGGTAATAGTAGCAGGGGGCTTGATTATTAGAAAGATAGATAATTGGGTTTGTGAAGACCCAGAGGCATTTATAATTAATTACCTACAGGATGCACAGTTTACAGACTTTTTAACAGAGGTGTGTGCAGTGCTGGGGTGGAGCTAGTAGTCGTGATACATGTAGGTACAGATAACACAGGGAGAGATAGGAGAGAGGTCTTGCAAGACAAATTTAGACTTCTATAGAAGAGATTAAAGTCCAGGACCTCCATGATAGCAGTTAAATGCTTCTTCTTCTGCGCTCAGGGCCAGTTAGACAGGCACAACTACAGGATCTCAATGGTGTCCAGAGGAAGGAATTAGTTTTATTAGGAACTGGAGAACCTTTTGGGAAAGGAGGAGCCTAAACAAATTCCCACAATGGAACCCGATTTCTAGTATGTAAAATTAAAAAGGTCAGAGAGGAGTTTTAAACGAAGGGTTGGAGAAAAGCCAACAGTTGAAGAGGAGCACATGATTCAGGCAGAAACTTTCCTTAGAGGAGGATTTATTAAAGGGAATCTCTATATCCTAGTGAAAAGAGAGGATAGATATTAATACAATAGAAGAAGGAACTGAAGAGAAATAGTCAAATGAAAAAGTCTCATTCAATTACATCACATGAAGGCAGACAACTAATATTGACGTATTTTGTAATTGCTTGTTCAGAAATGCTGGAAGTCTAAAAGCTGAGATAGCTAAACTTGAGTTCTTGGAATTAAATGAGGATATTAATATAATAAGCATACAGAAATTAGAAGGGACAATGGTAATCAACGGGACACAATAATACCAAGTAAAAAATTGTGGAGGAATGACAATAGATTGCATTACTAGGGGAATAGCACAATATGCGCAAGAAAGCACAGAAACAAAACAAACTGTACTATAGAATCCTTATGCATTAAAATTCCATGCTTGAATAATGAGAGTATAGCAGTAGGACCGCCTGACCAGGTTGATGACAATGATTGTGACACGCTCACAAGATTAATGAGGCTACAAAAACAGAAAACTTAATAATGGAGGATTTCAACTATCCTCATATGTACCCAGTCAATGTCACATTAGGATGATGCAGAGATAAAATTTCTAGATACCATTACTGACTGCTCCTTGGACCAGCTAGTCCTGGAATCCTCAAGGGGAGAGGCAATACATAATAGAGGCTCAAACTAAAAGTATATCCCATATTTTAAAATGAGAAGAGGACAAAAAAAACGTTACCCTGGCTAAAGAACAGAGTTAAAGCAACAGTTAGAGCCAAAAAGACATCCTTTAAAAATTGAAAGAAAATCCTGCTGAGGAAACTAACTAGTATAAATTCGGGCATGTTGTGAAGACTGGGGTGTACACTGTTACTGTTCATTTCTTGCTCCCTGAACTAAGTGTTCCAGGTCCTACTCTAGTTTGTATATGTATGTAACATGGGGTATATGCAATTACTGAGGGCCTGCTACTCCACATCTCTCATTTGGATTGCTATGTTTTGTTCAGACTGTTGCTGTCTCATCTGGTTCAGGTTATTACATGTTTTGATTCACCACTTACCTGTGTGTCTTGCTTTGATTTCCTCGTGTTCCGAAGCCTATAAAAAAACATAACAAAAGTCAAGTGTCAAAGTATAATTAGGCAGGATCAAAAATAACTTGAAGAGCACCTAGCAAACACAAAAACTAAGAGCAAATAAGAAGCCTGCCAAGTGATGCAGGGGGCCACTGGATGATCAAAGTAGTAAAGAAGCGCTCAAGATAAAGCAGTTGTGGAGAAGCTAAATGAATTTTTGGCATTAGTCTAGATTGCTGAGGATGCAAGGGGGATTATGTGATGGAATCTGAAGGAACTGTCCCAGACAAAGGTGTCAATAGAAGTAATTTTGGAACAAACTGATTGAAGAAAACAGTAATAAGTTACCATGCATCTCATGCATCTGACGAAGTGTGTCTTTGGCCACGAAAGCTTATGCGCCAATAAATCTGTTAGTCTATAAGGTGCCACAGGACTCCTCGTCACTTTTGCAGGACCAGATGGTTTTCACCCAAAAGTTCTTAAGGCACTCCAATATGAAACTGCAGAACTATGAAATGCAGCATATACTTTATTGCTGAAATCTTTTTCTGCCCCAGGTAACTGGAGGAAGCTAATAAAATGCCTATTTTTTTAAGGTTCTATAGGTGATCCTGGCAATTACAGGCTTGTAAACCTAACTTCAGTACCAGGCAAATTTGTGGAAACTATAGCAAAGAAGAGAGTTATCAGACACATAAATTAACATGATGTAGTGGGAAAGAGTTAACATGGCTTTTGTAAAGGGAAATCATGCATCTATCACCAGTTTATTAGAATTCTTTGGGCAAGGGTGGTCCAGCGGATATAATGTACTTGGACTTTCAGAAGGCACTTGAGAAGACTTCTCACCAGAGGCTCTTAAGCAAAGTAAGCAGTCATATGATAAGAGGAAAGTCTTCTCATGGATCAGTGACTGGCTAAAAGATAAGAAACAAAGGATAGGATTAAATGGTTGGTTTTCACAGGAAAGAGAGATAAGTAGCTGGGCTCCCAAGGGGCTGTGCTGCTCAACATAATAAATGAACTTGAAAATAGGGGTAAACAATGCAGTGGCAAAATGTGTAGACAGTACAAAATTACTCAGAATAGATAAATCCAAAGCTAAATCCAAAATGTTATGGAAGGATCTCAAAAAACTGGGGGCATGGGCTATAGATTGGCAGATGAAATTAAATGTTGATGAACACATTATTTGCATATTGGACATAACCCAACTATACATACAAAGTGATGGAGTCTAACTTAGCACACCTTGAATACCGAATACAGTTCTGGCCACCCCATCTCAAAAAAGGTATTAGAGTTAGCAAAAGTATAGAGAAGGACAATACAAATGATAAGGAGTCTGAAATGGCTTTCATGTGAAAAGATATTTAAAAGACTGGGACTGTTCTTAAAAGAATTAGTTAAGGGGGATATGATAGAGGTCAATAAAAAGCAAGAATGTTGTGTATATAGTGAACCAGGAAGTGTTATTTACCCCCTTCACATAACACAAGAACTAAGGGTCACCCAATGAAATTAATAGGCATCACATTTAAAACAAATACAAGGAAATACTTCTTCACAAAATGCACAGTCAACCTGTGAAACTCATTGCTAGGGGATGTTGTAAAGAACAAAAAGTTTGCCAACCCTCCAGGCTTATCCTGGAATCACCAAGAATTAAAAATTAATCTCTATTAAAGATTATGTCATATGATGAAATCTCCAAGAATACATTCAACTAATATAGACAACCCTGAGTATAACTGGTTTCAAAAAATAACTAAATATTTCAAGGAGGTTAGGTCCATAAATGGCTGAGAACCAGGTTGGTCAAAGATGCAAGGCAACTCCATGCTCTGGGTATCCCTAAACCTCTGACTCCCAGAAGCTGGAACTGGACAACAGAGGACAGATCACTCAAAAATTGCCCTGTTCTGTTCATTCCCTCTAAAGCATTTGTCACTGTCTACTGTTAGAAGACAAGATACTGGGCTAGATTGACCATTAATCTGACCCAGTATGGCCATTCTTATAATACTTCAGATACAGTTTAGCCTGGATGGGGATTAGTACTCCTGTGATGAAAGGCCTTGTTTGCCATCAGTAATTCCCTGAACCATTCTCTCCCCTCTTCTTTACTTCATACCAACTTTTGATGGATGAAGAGCTTTCAACTCAGGATATTTGCAATGTGTTGGAAGAATTTAATTTTGTACCAAGTTTCACAGAAGATAAGGCTACTCCCCTGTAACCTATAGAATGATTAAAGAGGAGCTTTTCAATAGGGGTGTGTCTACACAAAAGGGCTTAATTCAAAATAAACTATGCAAATTGAGCTACATCAATTGCATAGTTTATTTTTAAAATAGCTTATTTTGAAATTGGGAGCGTCTACATAACACTTATTTTGAAATAGAGCACTCTTCCTCTGACTTCCCTTACTCCTTGTACAATGAGGGTCACAGGAGTCAGAGTAAGAAGTCCTCCAGCTTGACAGTATTTTGACGTTATTTTGAAATAACTGCCTGCTGTGTAGACACGGACTAAGTTATTTCGAAATAACGCTAGTTATTTCGAAACAATGTTGTGTGGATGTACCCTTGGTCTCTACTCTGCCCACCTCAGAGAGAGGTACAAGGCCAACCATGTTATTTGCTTTAGCAAGGGAACCACATGGTATGTGCATAGAATCATAGAATCATAGAATACTAGGACTGGAAGGGACCTCGAGAGGTCATCAAGTCCAGTCCCCTGCCCCCATGGCAGGACCAAATACTGTCTAGACCATCCCTGATAGACATTTATCTAACCTACTCTTAAATATCTCCAGAGATGGAGATTCCACAACCTCCCTGGGCAATTTATTCCAGTGTTTGACTACCCTGACAGTTAGGAACTTTTTCCTAATGTCCAACCTAAACCTCCCTTGCTGCAGTTTAAGCCCATTGCTTCTTGTTCTATCCTCAGAGGCCAAGATGAACAAGTTTTCTCCCTCCTCCTTATGACACCCTTTTAGATACCTGAAAACTGCTATCATGTCCCCCCCTCAGTCTTCTCTTTTCTAAACTAAACAAACCCAATTCTTTCAGCAACAGAAAAGATCTTTTAATTACAAGGAGTAACATGCTAACAGATTGGAACTATACATTAGCACACAACAGACCTCTCTCTCTCAAACATCTGAACTCCTAACATAGCTGTTGATTTTAAACTATAACCACTAAAGGGCTTAGAGATTACCTTTGGTGTGTGAGATACAGAGACATTTGAGATCAGGTTTATAAGGAATTAAGGTAAATAATAAAATTAGAGACAGTTGAAGGTATGCATTGGCAATAGTCTACTAAATTCATCTAATCCCTGAAATAAGTTTTAGGAGTTATTCATATTAGAAGTATGTTTGGATACTTTTTTCATTAAAAACAACTTTGTGCAAATCTAACATTCCATCCCACATTCCCCTTCTGTAGATCCTAATAACAGAGAGTCTGATTCTGCAAGCTTTTCCACATGTGGAACTCCCACTGGCAATGGGAGTCCCATGAATAAAGTTTACAGGACTATCAAAGGACGCATAGTGCACTCTGCTCAGAACAGATTTCCAAAACCAAACATATTAAATTCAATACTTCCCTCCCCAAACCTGGTTATAAAACAGGAAGAAACTGTTTATAAAGGTCTCTTTCTAATCCTTTGTGGATACTATTAATATTAACTTGCTTAGGGCTCCAAGGAGCTCCAGGGGACCCCCTATTAATTATTAATAAGTGTTGTGTGGGGGTCCCCAAAATATTCCCACTTAGCCTTCCCAAAGGGCTAGCAGTGAAGCTTGTGTTGCAATTCATGTTATCTATTGTAGCATGAGCACAGTCATGGCCACTGCTGATGGAGAGCCTATTACAAACTGTTTTGGAAATCTGCTCTATAAAAACATGGGCATGGTCTTAAAAGCTAGATTTCCCTTTCTGAAGCCATTTAATCATCAGAACTTTCCCTTCCGTTCACATAAACAGGATGGAGGTTTGACTGTGGTCTGATTAAATCTGTATGTTTGTAACAGGCAAATTCTAATGGTTGTGAAGAAGTGATGTTGTGAAAGAATATGAGGTGCTGCCTTGTTACCATCAAAAGAGAGCTGGAATAGAAACAAAAAACAAGTCCACTTCCAAAGCACAGATACTTGCACAACACTCACAATATACTTTTGTAACCATTGAATAGACCAGTGGTGTCCAACCTGTGGTTGGTGGACCCCTGGTGATCCAC
Source organism: Rafetus swinhoei (assembly GCA_019425775.1). Lineage (NCBI taxonomy): Eukaryota > Metazoa > Chordata > Testudines > Trionychidae > Rafetus > Rafetus swinhoei. The sequence continues at coordinate 88,316,007 of CM033427.1, forward strand.
AACGGTCCTATAGGGGGTCCGCAAAAACTTTAAAAGTTAAGATTGGGCCCATCACAGGACTGGGACTTTCAGCCAGGCAATTCTTGTGCGGGGCTCGCGATCATGACCATTCATCCTCCCACCACCAGCTGCACGGCCGTTTATGCTCCAGCCCTCTCCTCCCTCCCAGCCTTGCAGTGGGCCTGATCCTTACTTTTCTTTACATTTTCTTCCCCAGGGCTCCATGCCTGGCCAAGGGCAGAGTGCCGGGGCAGGAGCTGCTGTTGGCCATGAGAGCCCCCTTGCTGCATCCTCTGTGGATTGGCAGGGGATGGAAGGGGTGGGAGCTGAGGAAGCAGCACAGGCCAAGAAACATGCTGGCTGCCGCATTATCAAGTAATGGAATGTTTGAAAACAGCTATATTGTTTGGGAGGGGACGTAAAATTTTAATAGAAAATTTGAAAAGGGGTCCATATGCTCGAAAAGGTTGGGAATCACTGGAATAGACCGAAGGCCTGATTTTTTCAGAGCTTATCCATCAATTATTGTACTGAAATTTGATTTTATAATTGTATAATATACATCATAGATTCCAACAGATATGAATCACTAAAAGTGAGTCTGTCTTGCGGAACAACAGTTTAAAATGGCAATGCCCTTTGTTTGTTAACCAGCCAAGGAATTTCAAAGCTTCATTTCCTGAATTCTGGATCACACCACAAATATTAAGTTTGGTAAAGCAGACCAGATGATGAAAAACAACAAAAGCAAAAACACCAAAGAAAAAGTAGCCCGATTCCTGGGGTCAGAGATCGTTTTGAGTGTACAGTAGCTCACTTGTTAATGTATGCAGAAAGAGCCAGTAAATAAGAGACCTGCTTCATTATGGCTGTCCCACAGTTACTCTAAACCTTATTTTGCAACAGCATGGAGAGAATAAAAACTTCTTAAGCTAGTTGTCCCTCACTCTGAGACAGGATAATCTCAGAGAAACATTTTACGGTGCATCTTTTGAAGACAAGTGCATTAGTCTTTACTGAAAAAACATTTGGTTGACCTTGAAAATAAAAGCATTCATGAGAAGTATGAGCAGAAGTTTTCATTATTCCTTAAGCCCTCCCGTCAGAGAGACAAAAAATTCCACCCTTCATTGCAGCTCCACAATACCAAGTTGCCAGGCAACTGATCTTTTATGGTGGATCGCCATGGCGACTGATGTAAACAAAATCATAAATCCCATTACCTAGCTAAAGACTAAGGCTGTGTGTTATAAAGAGAGAGAGTCACTGAAGTTTAAAGAGATAATATAAAATAGAGAGTGACAAGATTTGAGAAAAAGTAAAATTGCTACAGATGCTACTGTAGTTAATCTGGTTCTTCTTATTGACATTAAAATCTTTTCCACTCCTCATCAGATTTAATGTTAAAAAATACATTTTCAGCATAGTCAAGTCATCTGAGGAATCTGCCATAGTGCATCAGGCACTCATAAAGCCAACCTGTGCATAGGAAAGCATCAGTGTGGTGGTTTGAAAAGCCATTCAGGAAGATGAATTACAGCTAAAAAGTTGTTAGTACAATATGATTGCTACACAGCCGTGTTCTGTGACTTTCTATGTCGTGGGAAGCCACAGGATTAGGCTTTGAGTTCCCTTGCATGTCTCTTTCACCTACTGGTTTCCTCTCTCTCACACAGGACAAATCCTCAGATATCCACTTTGTGGATGCAGCTATCTGCAGACCCTTCAAGGCCAACAGCCAGCTATGGCTGGGTGGCAGGCTGGAGTTGGGGGTATCCAGCACTTGCTTACCTTGACACTTCCAGGCCAGCAGCTCGGGCCACTCTGCACCAGTGTCCCCATCATGGCCAAACCCAGCAGCACAGGCCACACTCCCAGCCCCAGGCACAGCCCACCTCTGTCCACAGGGATTGGAGTGGGCAGAGCCCTGGCACCCCACCCCTCTGCCCCACCATGATACAAAACACACTGCTACTGCCATTTGCCATCACTTGCAAGACCCCAGGAACATCACACAATGCAATGTCCTTCCCCCCACCAACTCCCCTCTGTGCTGCTCTCTCCTCCCAAGACCCTGCCCCCCATGCTGCCCCTACCCTCATGTTGCCTCTTCCCTGCAAGTCTTCACCCTCCAAAAATTGTTCACACATCTCTCTCCCCCTTCCACTCACCACTGCACCCCCATCACTAGCCCTTTGAGAGGGCTTGATGCTGCAGGTGCAGATACAGGTAAAAGATGGCAGCAGATCGCGGGTTGATCTTGATGGAAGCAAATTCACATTTGTGCATCTATGCAGGCCACTACCAATAACCACCAAGGTCTCTGTCCAAGTCAGAAACCATGACCCTTTAAAATGAATTCTGTTCTCATAACTATCTCATCTTAATCTCTTTGTCTCCAGTACTCTTTGTCTCCAGCAAGACAGCCTCACAAATCTTAAAAAAGACAGCCTTAAAGTCTACCAGAAGCAGCAGTGCAGGGGGTGGCCAGGGGAGGCTGCTTCAGCAGCAGGTCCTAGCCATGGCAGCCGGGACTGGCCACAAACAGGAGCTGCTGCTGGAGCAGCAAGCTGGACCTAGAGCAAGCCAGGATTGAGCAAGCCCAGCTCAGTCCCAGCTCACGCTGGATCCAGGAGCCACCCCCGCTCCAGCGCAGCAGTTTAAATGTAGTAGAAGCTGGGGTGCCTGCATGCCTCCTTTTGAGCGCCTTCCCTTATCGACTAATCGTGTAGTCAATACAAATTGTAACAACTACACAATTACTCAATTACTTGCCTCTTAACATCCTTAATTTGCATTTCATATCCATCTTTGAATCAATTTTCAATCAGGGGAACAACGTTCATACACAATTAATTTGAGTTTAATATCAATGAAATATTGTATTAACTGCTTCACTTGAAGCCTAGATATATAGCATTACTATTAATGCATTCCTTTCAGTCACCAATTTTGTGATTAGATTAAAAATCAAGGTTTTCCAATCAAGATTACTTATCCCTTAAAAAAAATCACAGTATTATCTATTATAATTCTTTTTATTTTGTATGGTGCTTTTAATCTCTAAATTCTTTGTTTTATTTGGGGAGAGGGGAGGTTTCATTATGGATTGAAATGAGAAGCAGTTAATACCAGATAATTAGATTCATATTAAGATTGGCTTTCCCTACCATGCACTCGATCACGACATACTGTATTTAATGGTCTCTTATTTTTGTTGTTCTGAAAGAGACCTTTGAAAGAAAAGCTATTAAATGTGAATTGTCCAAATGCAGTAAACTTGTTTGAATTTCAAAAATATAGCCAGGACGATATATCAGAACAAAGCCTTTTGCATTTATAACATACCTACCGCTCCTTCCCATCTTCAAGCATATCTGGTCTCACTAACATAAGTAAGGGCTACTCAAGCAAAGAAAAACAGCAGGGTTGGGTCCTGCTGTAGTAACAGGAGAAGAGAAGAATTCTGTGTTTACCCTCACAAAGTTCTAACCGCACTGAAATGTAGAACTAGATGCTTTTACAAATGAAAAACTTGGTGTCCATGAAACTTGGAAATATTGGGCTGAAATGAACATGACAGAAAAACCACTCCAGATATTGCACTGTGGCAATTATTTTCATTTTTCCCCTCTTACAGAAACTGGATGATAATCAAATCTGTCTTGTAGATTTGCACCCAAAGTGCTTTGCTGAATCCAGCTGACCTTCTACCCACAGCATTAATGACCATAGTTTATTCTGGCATAATGCATAGATCCTCCCAACTTTGTAAATCAGGCAGAGATGATAAAAAATAGAGTGATGGGCTGTGTAAGGGAAATATGAGCATGCCAGAAAAATAAGAGTAACCAAATACTTAAACTTCTTACATGCCTAAACGTTGTTTGGATAAGAAAAAAGGGCTATAGCGCTAACTAGCATTTGTCCACATCACAAAACCACCACAGAAGTTGGCACAATTCTGCACAATTTCTGTTCATGAGAGGCCCAGAACTGGAAATATATTGATGTTAGAGGTCAGAAATGAATTATCAGAGTCAGGTAGGAAAGTTTATGCAGCGCTTGTTGGGACTTTAGCAGGCTGACACTGAAAGGAGGAACTACCTTTTTAAATAATATTATGGTTTGCACTCTTCAGATATCAATGAGGGAGTCTTAGCCCATTCATTGTAAGCTTTGTCTAGAAAATATGGTGTAAAACACTTCCCCTCTCCTGACACTGAGATGTTTGATCAGGCAATAAGAATATGATTTGCATTTAACTTACCTTCTTTTTCTCTCTGCTGCTATCTGCCTTTCTATCCCACTCCTGAGTTCAATAAAAAGCAACCTATCACTTCACTATAAGCTAAAGAGGGAACCTAATATGCTAAATAAGCAAGTGAAGGGGTATTTTTTTTCTCTTTTTCTCTATTAAAATAACAGATGTTTTACAAGAAAGCAACAGTGGCTTATTTTTCCCACTTGCAACCAAGTCTAAATGCATGAAGCAGTCACCCATTAACTGACATTTTGTGCCAGAGATACAGCCCAGGCCAGCTGAAGCTAATTTACAGAACTGCAGGTGTATCAGTGAGCAGCTAATAGGAAATGAGGGGTGATAAAGGTATTGCTGCTGTATGAGAGACTTAAAGGAGCTCACAGGTAGGGGGACTTTTCTTTAGAGGTCTGAGCTGAAGGAGAAATGGTGTGTGTGTGTGTGTGTGTGTGAGAGAGAGAGAGAGAGAGATTGAGTGAGTTTGAAGTTGAGGAATGTCCCCATTGTCAGAACCTTGTGTGGTGTGGAGAAAGGGGTAAGCAGTGAGGTGGTAAAGTTTGTGGATGATACCAAACTGTTTAGGATAGTCAAGACAGAAGCAGACTGTGAGGGACTCCAAAAAGATCTCACCAGACTGAGTGATTAGGCAACAAAATGGCAAATAAAATTTAATGTGGATAAGTGTAAAGTAATGCACAATGGGGAAAAATAACCCCAACTATACATACGGTATGATGGGGGCTAATTTGGCTATGACAAATCAGGGAAGAGATCTTGGAGTTATCGTGGATAGTTCTCTGAAAACTTCCACACAGTGTGCAGCGGCGGTCAAAAAGGCAAATAGGATGCTAGGAATTATTAAGAAAGGGATAGAAAATAAGACACAGAATATCTTACTGCCCCTGTATAAAACTATGGTACGCCCACATCTTGAATACTGTGTACAGATGTGGTCTCCTCACCTCAAAAAAAGATATTTTGGCCTTGGAAAGGGTTCAGAAAAGGGCAACTAAAATGAGTAGGGGTTTGGAACGGGTCCCATATGAAGAGAGGTTAAAATGACTGGGACTTTTCAGTTTAGAAAAGAGGAGACTGAGGGGGGATATGATAGAGGTATATAAAATCATGAGTGGTGTGGAGAGGGCGAATAAAGAAAAGTTATTTATTAGTTCCCTAAATAGAAGAACTAGAGGATACCAAATGAAATTAATGGGTAGCAGGTTTAAAACTAATAAAAGAAAATTCTTCTTCACACAGCGTGTAGTCAACTTGCGGAACTCCTTGCCAGAGGAGGCTGTGAAGGCTAGGACTATAACAGAGTTTAAAGAGAAGCTAGATAATTTCATGGAGGTTAGGTCCTGTGACCGGGTTCCTGCTCGGGGGGTCCCCACCTAGACCCCGGGGGGGGGGGTTAGCGCCCCACCTGTAACCTCTTTCCTACCCCAAGTCCGAGCCCCGGCCTCTAGTCCTCCCGCGTCCCGCGGTGTCGGTCTCAGGGCGGGCGTCGCCTCGCCCCCACCTCGATGGCCGCCTGCGTCCCGGTGGTCCCGGCTCGGCGTCTGGCGCCGTCCCGGTGGTTCGGCTCCGGCGTCTGCGCCTCCGGCTCGCTCGGCTCCGGCCTCGGCCTCGGCTGAGGCCCGGGTCGCCTTGCCGCCTCCTACGAGAAGGAAGGGAACTGCCGCAGCCACAGCCCTTCCCCCTTTCTCCCCTGCCCGCGCTTTTAAACCCCGCCCGGCGGGCTTCCGGCTTCCTCCCGGCGGCGTCAAACCCGCTCCTCTGGGTCCTACCGCCCGGCCGGGTTGCCTCCTGCCTCCCGCTGCCCGCGCGCGCGCGTGGTGGCGGCGTTCCCAGCTCCCCTAGCCGGCGGGGCCGCTGGCCCAGTTTCCCCGTCCCAAGGGCTGGTCACCCCTCCCGGCGGCGGGGTAAGTGCGGTCGGCTTCCCGTCACACACCTCCACCCGGTCTCTTGCACCCTCCCGGTCTCTGTACACCTGGACAGAAAATCCGCGTTCGCGTGGTCTCGCCGCCGGTGTACCACTCTAAAGTGTATTGCTGCAGGAATAAGTACCACCTCATTATGCGGGGTTAGCCTCCCGCATGTTGTGCATCCACGTCAGGGCGCGTGGTCGTGACTAAGATAAAGGTCCCCCAGCAGGTAGTATCTCAACGTTTCCACTGCCCATCTAATAGCCAGCGCCTCCTTCTCAATTGTGGAGTAGTGCTGTTACGTGGTAAGCTTACGACTCAGATATAAAATAGGCTGGTCCCTGTTGGCTGCTCTTGCGCCAGTACCGCCCCAATGCCAACATTAGACGCGTCCGTCTGTACTATGAATGGCTTACTGAAGTCCGGCTGTGCCAGCAGCGGTGCGGTGGTGAGCCGTTGCTTCAATTGTTGGAAGGCTTGCTCGCACCGCGCCGTCCACCGTACCTGCTGTGGACTCCCTTTCTTTGTCAGGTCCGTCAAAGGTGCCTCAATCGTCGCGAACCGGGGGATGAACCTCCGGTAATATCCGGCAAGGCCCAGGAATTGCCGCACCTGCTTCTTTGTGGTGGGGGCCCGGTGGTTTCGCACCACCTCCACTTTGGCCACCTGCGGCTGAAGGCGTCCCCTCCCCACCACGTAGCCCAAATATGCTACTTCTGTTTTGCCAAATGCGCATTTTTCCGGGTTGGCTGTCAGTCGTGCTTCCTCCAGGGCACGTAGTATCGCCCTCACATGGGTCAGATGGTCCTCCCAGCACACGCTAAAGATGACGATGTCATCAATGTGACGCATACTCCTGATGGTCCCGTAGCATCCTGTCCATGACCCTCTGGAAGGTGGCTGCTGCCCGTTGAGGCCAAAGGGCATCGTTAGGAAGTGGTACAAGCCGAAGGGGTGGCAAAGGCCGTCTTTTCTTGTGGCGCCCGGTGTCAAGTTTGCCAATACCCGTGAGGTCTATCGTTGATAGGTATTGGGCCCGCCCAGTCTTCCTAACAGTTCCTCCACCGGGGCGCCAGTGCAGCGTCGGCGAGAAAGCGCGTTGACCTTTCTAAAGTCAATACAGAACCACAGGGTTCCGTCATGCTTGGACGAGGACAATGGGGCTCCTCCACCCGCTCCTGGACTCCCGGATCACCCCCATCTGCAGCATCTTGTGTATCTCCTCCTTCACCGGGCCCCACATCTTCCGTGGCAGGGGCCGGAGGGGTTCCCGCACCTTCTGTCCTGGAGTTGTATGGATATGATGCTGGCCCAGCGTCGTCCTCCCCGGCCGTGCTGACAACACCGGTGCAAATTCCTGCAGCAAGGCTTCCATTTCCTGCCTCTGTGCCATCGTCAGTTCTGTCCCCAGGGTCGCCCTTCCTGGCGTCTCCTCTAGGTCGCCTCCCCAGGGGCCTAGTTCTGGTTCAGCCGGGCGGACCGTGGCCATCAGTCCCTCACGGGTCTTCCATTTCTTCAATAAGTTTATATGGTAAATCTGTGTGCCCTTTCTGCGGCCTGGCATTCTGATCTCGTAATCGACTGGGCCCACCTGCCGGAGGACCTCATAGGGTCCCTGCCACTTGGCCAACAAGCCCGACTCGGCGGAGGGTAATAACAGCAGCACGCGATCTCCGGGCGCAAGGTCCTTACCGGGCGCCCGGTCGTAATACGCTTGTTTCGCAGGCCTTCACCAGGTTCTCCTTTGCCAACTCCCCCACCACCTTCAGTTTCCCCCGCAGTTCCAAGATGTAGGGGACAGTCCCTTGCGCTTGTGAGCTCTGCTCTTCCCACTCCTCCTTGATTAGGTCAAGTATGCCCCTCGGCTGCCTCCCGTAGAGCAGCTCAAACGGGGAGAAGCCCGTGGATGCCTGTGGTACCTCTCTTATGGCAAACAGGAGCGCGGCAGAACTGGTCCCAGTCCGCGGGTCCACTTCCACGAACTTCCGCAGCATCGTTTTCAATGTTCTGTTAAAAGCGTTCTACCAACCCATCTGTTTGTGGGTGGTATACCGAGGTATGGAGTTTCTTGACTTTTAGCAGGCGACATAGCTCCGTCATGACTCGCCCCGTCAGGTTGGTTCCTTGGTCGGTCAATATTTCCTGCGGCAGGCCTACCCTCGAGAACACTTTGACTAGCTCTGCGGCTATCACCGGGGCCTTAGTGGTCCGGAGTGGGACCGCCTCCGGGTACCGAGTCGCGTAATCTATCACAACCAGAATATGTTGGTTGCCTCTGCGGGATCTATCCAGGGGTCCCACCAGGTCGAGGCGATCCTTGAAGGGGCGTCCACTACCGGCAGGGGTACCAGGGGGGCCCGGGGAATGTTCCTCCCAGCCGCCCGCTGACACTCGGGGCAGGATTCGCAGAAGTCCTTGACTGCTTTGTGCACCCCGGGCCAATAGAAGCGCAGCAGTACCCTCTGTAGTGTCTTTTCCGCGCTAAATGTCCCGCCCAGGGGTTTGCATGCGCGGCCTCCAACACCCTCCACCGGCAACGGGCCGGCACCAAGAGCTGCCAGACCTCCCCCTCTTGCCCCGGCCGCGGGGTTACTCTATATAACCGATCCGCTCTTACCTCGAATCGGGGTCCCTGCTCCCCTTGCGCTGGGGTGTGGTCGCCCGTCGAGACCTGCTCCCATGCGTGTTTCAGGGAGTCGTCTTCCCGCTGTTCCCGCACAAAGTCCGTGCTGCCTTCTGCGAGTTCGCCTGCCGACCTGTCCCTCGGGGTGCCCCCCGCCTGGGCCTCCCGGGGGGCCCTTTCCATCCGCCGTGACGGTGATCCCCCTTCTTCCCTGTCGTGCCGTCTCCTCCCCCATTCCTCGACCAGTCTTTGGAAGCCTGGCCAATCCCGTCCCAGCACTACGGGGTATGCCAGGTTCGGGGCCACCGACCGGCATCGTTCAGCCGAGAGCCCTCTCGTATAAGCAGCCACCGGGTGGGGTACCGCTTAATGTCTCCATGGATGCACTGCATCTCTATGCGAGGCCCTCCGGCTCCGCTGCGACACCAAGTCTCTCCGGACCACGGTCTGGTTACACCGGAGTCTACTAGCGCCCACACATTTTCCTTCCAGTCCTACCTGTACTGTGATCTTGGTGTAAATCACGCCCTCTCGCCCGTCGGGATGCTGCCAAGGCTCTGCCCGTCTGAACAGTCCATAAAGGGCACTCTCGCGGTAATGGCCCTCCTGTCCGCCTCGAAGCACGCCCCTCGCTTTCCGGGCTCCGGTGTGCCCGGCCCCCTTCTTGCTCCTGGGAGGAGCTTCCCTTCGGAGTCTCAGGGGTCTTTGGCCGGGGGCTCTCTCCCCACCTTTTCCAGGGGATAGGCGGCGCACCCCCGGTGCCTCGGGCTCTAGTTGTTCGGGCCCTGCCGCGTTCCCCTCTTGCCCCGGAGCCGGCCGTGTTACCGCCGGTTCCGTCTTCTTCCCCTGCTGCCGCCATATAGTTCTCCAGGATTGACGTGGCCTCGCCCAGGGTCGTGGGTTGATGTCGCCGCACCCACAGGCGACTTTCAGGCGGCATAATCTGCAAAAACTGGTCCAGGACTATCATCTCCACTACCTGGGTGGCCGTTTTTTTCTCTGGCTCCAGCCAGCGGTTAGCTGCCTCCCTAAGCCTTTGCACTACCGCCCGCGGGCGTTCCCCGGGGTGATACTTTTCCGCCCGAAACCTCTGACGATGCGTTTCGGGATTAATGCCCGCCTGGTCTAAGATGGCCTCTTTCACTTTTCGATAATGCAGGGCCTCTCGGGCGGGCAGGCCCCTATACGCGACTTCTGCGCGGGACCGGTAAGGTAGGGGGCTAATAAAGTCGCCCAGCTTTCCTCGGGCCATCGGGCCGCAGTAGCGACTCTCTCAAAAGTCACGAGGAAAGCCTCGGGGTCGTCACTGGCGTCATCTTCACCAGGCGTAGGGGTAGCGCCAAGGCCGGGCCTACCCCCGCCCCGGGCGGGTTTTGCGCTGCCCCCGCCCCCTGCTGCAGCCATTGTTCCATCTGCCTCTGCTGCTGCTCTAGCATGTCCTTTACTAGTTTTTGTTGCTCCCTCTGTTGCTCCGTCAACTGCTGTAGGAGCTGGGTTTGCTGTTGCTGCTGTTGCCGCTGGCTTTCCGCCAGCCACTCCAGTAGCTTCCCTACATCCATTCCCTCTCTCTGCAGAAAGGCCCCTCTTTACCGATGGCTCAACCACTGGGCGTCCTCCCGGCCCCCCACCTGAGCCTCCCGGGGGGGGGGGTCTCTCTCTCTCCCTCCCCCTTTTTTTTTTTTTTTTTTTGGGGTGGCCTCCCCACCCTAGGGGTTCATACCCACATTCTCCACCAGTGTGACCGGGTTCCTGCTCGGGGGGTCCCCACCTAGACCCCGGGGTTAGCGCCCCACCTGTAACCCCTTTCCTACCCCAAGTCCGAGCCCCGGCCTCTAGTCCTCCCGCGTCCCGCGGTGTCCGTCTCGGGGCGGGCGTCGCCTCGCCCCCACCTCGATGGCCGCCTGCGTCCCGGTGGTCCCCGGCTCCGGCGTCTGGCCTTCGTCCCGGTGGTTCCCGGCTCCGGCGTCTGCGCCTCCGGCTCGCTCCGGCTCCGGCCTCGGCCTCGGCTGGGGCTCTCCCGGGGTCGCCTTGCCGCCGCCTCCTACGAGGGGGAAGGGAACTGCCGGCAGCCACAGCCCTTCCCCCCTTTCTCCCCTGCCCGCCGCTTTTTAAACCCCCGCCCGGCGGGGCTTCCGGCTTCCTCCCGGCCGGCGTCAAACCCCGCTCCTCTGGGTCCTACCGCCGGCCGGGTTGCCTCCCTGCCTCCCGCTGCCCGCGCGCCGCGGCAGGCGGCGTTCCCCGGCTCCCCTAGCCTGGCGGGGGCCGCTGGCCCGGTTTCCCCCGTCCCGAGGGGCTGGTCACCCCTCCCGGCGGCCGGGGTAAGTGCGGGGTCGGCTTCCCCGTCACAGGTCCATAAAAGGCTATTAGCCAGGGGATAGAAATGGTGTCTCTGGCCTCTGTTTGTCAGAGGCTGGAGAGGGATGGCAGGAGACAAATTGCTTGATCATTGTCTTCGGTCCACCCTCTCTGGGGCACCTGGTGCTGGCCACTGTTGGCAGACAGGCTACTGGGCTAGATGGACCTTTGGTCTGACCCAGTACGGCCGTTCTTATGTTCTTATGTGTTTCAGTTAATTTTGTAGAGAGTGGTGTTTTATACCAATTCTTATAAAGTACTGCAGTGAGGTCATATTAAGGAGGTGACAAATATGGTCATGTGTCTGTCATTATCTACCTCAAGGAGCATTCTTTTTAATTAAGTCTGTCATATTGGGAATCTCTCATTTCTCTTCCTATCAAAGCTTTCTAGCACACCTTTACATGCATCAAGGCTACACAAGTCATAAGGCCAGTTCTTCCTTGAAAGAAAGTCATTTCAGTATATCTCTCTGCCAAAAGGATGTTTTGTCCTCATCTTCCACCTCAGCAAGTGTTGGAGAGTTTGAAACCCCTCTCTTAGTTTTATATCTTCAGTTGAGTTTTCTGAGCTAAGTCATTTATCTAGCAGCCAATCCCTTCCATAAAGTTGAAAATTCACTCTGTTCTGATGAATAGAAGTCATGAAGGTTTCACTCTTCTAAGGCTCACTGAACAAAAATGACCATTTTAAAAACTAGTTTGCAGAGATATTTGCAAGTTTGCCTCTCAAATGTAGTTTGCTAATATTTATAGGATTATACATTTTACTAGTCACAAATTTTCCTCCATCTGCCAGTGTTTGTTTAAATGTTTGCAAGTGTGGAGAGTTTCACAGCTGTATAACAGAAGTACTCTCACATTATCTAGCATTTATCGTTGTCCTATTCCAAAGCTTCACTCATCCATTAAAGATCAGAAAATACTCCATGGGACCACTCATGCTCCTTGAAATAAAGAGTGAATAGTGATAAGTGGGGTTCAATGCTTGCAGGCCTGCCAACAATGGGGGCCAAGGGGGCAGTTGCCCCACAGGGCTTGGCAATTCAAAGGGGGATGGGGATGCCAGCTGCTGCCGATGCTACTGCAACAGCAGGGATGGCCAGGGTCCTGTGCCCTTTCAGTTGCACCATGCCATGCGCTCTATGGCTGTGTCTAGACTGGCAAGTTTTTCCGCAAAATCAGCTGCTTTTGCGGAAAAACTTGCCAGCTGTCTACACTGGCCGCTTGAATTTCCGCAAAAGCACTGACTTCCTACTGTAAGAAATCAGTGCTTTTTGCGGAAATACTATGCTGCTCCCATTTGGGCAAAAGTCCCTTTTGCGCAAAACTTTTGCACAAAAGGGCCAGTGTAGACAGCTGAGATTTGTTTTCCGCAAAAAAGCCCCGATCGCGAAAATGGCGATCGGGGCTTTTTATGAAAGAGCGTCTAGATTGGCACGGACGCTTTTCCGCAAACAGTGCTTTTGCGGAAAAGCGTCCGTGCCAATCTAGACACTCTTTTCCGAAAATGCTTTAACGGAAAACTTTTCCATTAAAAGCATTTCTGGAAAATCATGCCAGTGTAGACACAGCCTATGCAGCTCTGAGGTCTAGGGGAGGGGACACATTGCACTCTGAGTGGTGCCAAGGGCTGGCTATCAGCTCTGTCCCTTCTGCCAGAGGGTCCTTCCCTACCTTGATTAGGAACCCACAGAAGCTATCAGCTTCCCTGAATGCTCACCTAAGGTGTGGATTTGCTATGTGACTTTGGGCTAAGTAACTTCATCTACTTTGTTCCTCAGTTTCCCCATCTATGAAATAGGGATATTTCCCTACTTCAAGCAGGAAATGTAAGATTAAAATCCACTAATCATTGGGAGGTGATCAAATACTATAGTGAAATGGGCCATGAAAGTACCTTGCTCTATAGCAGCGTTTCCTAAAGTGTGGTCCGTGGCCCAGTACCGGTCCTTAGAAAAAAAATACCGGTCCTTAGAAAAATTATTGCGCGCAATCCTATTAATTTGTGTGATGGGGTAGCAGCACCCTGCACTTCCAAGCGCGGCAACACGGCCCTCTTGGGAGAGAGCCCGCTGCGGCAGCGTCTCTACAGGGCATGCTCCCGGGCAGCGGGTCTAGATCTGGCGGGCGCTAGGACCCAGGGAGAAGGCCAGGCGCTGTGTGCACTGACACAGAATGCCTGGCACTGGACACAGCTGGGGGAGCTGGTGCCGGCCAATAAAGCAGCCGGGACTGGGGCCAGGAGGGGGGGGCAGAACAACCTGCCGGACAGGTAGGGCCAGAGACATGATTTATTTGCATATTCATCATTTTCTTAATGAATATGCAAATATGCAAATAAATGTTACTGGTCCTCCAAAAGTTTGTGAATGTGTTTACTGGTCCCCAGTATCAAAAAGATTGGGAACCACTGCTCTATAGAATGGAAAATAGTTGAAGTGTGTTCATTAAAAGAGAAAGGGGCTTGAAAGGCAAGATATCAATGCAAGGAAATTCAGATTCAGCACATATGTCATCAATATGGCAGATATGGAGCATTTCTTATCTGAATGGTTTCTGACAAAAGGTCAGTGTAAGATCCTGAGAGGTTCAGAGAGGTGGATGTGAATAACACATGGTCTCAAAATTATGAGTTTGAATCTTCAAGTAATATTTTCCTTATGAGCTGAAGCTCTTCACAATTTTAGTTCAACCACCACTACTGATTAATCTGGCATGTCATCTCTCTGCAGTGACCTCTTCATTGTTACTAATATTTCCATTCAAGTGAACTCTGAATTCTTGGCCTGCTCTTTGAAAGGAATGACCTTCAAATGTATCATGGTGAGCAGTCCCATGAACATCATTTTTTAAATATATATATATAGAGAGAGAGAGAGAGATGGAGATATACATATCTCATAGAGCTGGAGGGGACCTCAAGGGATCATCAAGGCTAGTCCCCTGCCCTCATGGCAGAACCAAGTACCATTGCCCCAGATCCCTAAATGCCCTCCAAGGGTTGAACTCACAGTCCTCTATTTAGCAGGCCAATGCGCAAACCACTGAGCTACCCCTCTCCCCAAATGTTTATTATGCTATATGGAAAATAGAGAAAGTGGCAGCTAGAACCTCCAAAATTACTAGCTGTGGTACCATTAGTTTGAATGGCATTTGCCAACAAATATTTACTAGTGCAAAATCACATGGACTTGCTACAAGAAACTACAGAACAATGAATATATAGCAAATAGTTTACCTAATTCAATACATATGTAGTATTGGGAAGCTAGTTTCCTTTCAATTACTCATCTTACATAAGAGTATCTTTTTCTAGCCTTGCTTGAGACTAGGAGATGCAAGCACAAAGCCAGCTAAGCCTCTCTCGCCTGGAACTTCCGTAACAGCACATGAGATACCCAGCTGCAAGACACAATGTCATGTTCATTTAGGTTCAAACTACTGTACAGAAGCAGATGCAGGTGTATGTTATGCAAGCTGCTCCTTAATTTCCAAGGTAGCAACACTTGATATATTGACTACAGATGGTATCTTGTTTTCAGTAAAGGCTAGAGTGAAAAACTAATATATATAATATATGTGCAAGATGACCCTTACTCCACTTGAAACTGGTTTGCCTATGAATCCACTCAAAATCTAAGTCGCTAACATGGTTAACCTGACACCTTTTCAAAAGGAAAAAAAATAGTCAGTTTAGAATCACAGTTATATATAGCAAATATAATGAGAAAAAAATCAGGTAGGATACATAAGAAATTACTAGGCAAGACTTTTCAGTCTATGTAATTCAGGAGGTCAGACTACATTATCATAATGGCCCTGTTATGGCAAAATAATCTATAGTAGTATATTATTAAGCCACCACACTCAAGACAATTTGAAAGAGTCCAAATGTCTGTGGGGCAGGTGGGTAAGGGTTACAGTCTATTTTATCCTTACCATCTGCCTGACGCAGTCTGTTCTGTGGGGTTAAGAGACTGCACGTAACCCAGACAACACAAAATGGTTGCCTTTTAGCCTGCATTTATTAGATCATCTTAATAATGGAATGGGGATACTTTAAGTCAGTCCCCTTTGTCCCAGCCTATATTCAGTCTCTTTGGGGAAATAGAAAGCAGGAAATAACCATAGTTCCCCTCTAAGGTGAGTGCCAGCACGGGTGCTCACCAAAAATTCAAATCCTACCCACCTCCTCAGCACAGCCGCAGAGTGGCTGCTCAGCTGTTCCTGGGTGGGGCTGTGGAGCAGGTGGCTGCCCCTCCCCAGGAGCAGCAGGTAGCTACCGTGTGGCCCTGGCCCTAGCTTCAGCCCTTCGCCAGGGCTGGAGCTGCAGCCAGAGCAGGCCGTGTGGCCACTGCCAGAGTCGGGGGCCGTGGTGTTGCTGCTCCTGGGGCTGTGGCCCTAGTCCAGGAGCAGCTGCACCCCAGTCCCAGCTCCAGTCCCCGGTTCCAGTCTCAGCACATGAGGAAGCTGCCTGCCACGTGGTCCCACCCCCAGGATAGGAGCCAGGCCATAGTGCTATTTTTAGTACTGCAGCCCCGGCCCTAGCAGCCACCATGCAGTCCTGGCCGCAGCTGCGCCCAGGAGGGGGCCACATGGCGGGCGACTGCCACATGTGCTACAGCTGGCGCCAGGGCCACAGTGAGGCCATCCTTACTGGGACAGCCTTGCTGCGACCCCAATTCCAGCTCCGGCAGATGCCACGCCACTGCTCAGCTCTGGACAGGGCCACGTGGCAAGGATGGCTGCCCTAGCAGTGGCCGGAGCTGCGTGGTGGTGGCAGCTCCGGTGGTGACCCACAATACTGCAACTTTGCAGGGATATCAAAAGGATAGGTTGATTTTATTTATTCCAGGTTTTCATGCAGAATAACATTTCTATAACCATGTTCAAAATCTTTATGAAAATTAGAAGCCAAAGTGTCCTATTTAGATTTCAGATTACACACCGGTGCTAAACACACAACCTCACATAGGATCCTGTTCTGTGTTACACAGGTGGCTCTGTAGCACACATCCGAACAAGCACACATGACCTCAATATTGGTGCACAAGACACAACTCACTCTGCTCATGAACTGAAAATCTTAGAGGGAACACTGCAAGTAATTCCCTGACGTCTTTGGCAGTCTTTTCAGTAGGAAGGAGGGGAAACTGCTAAACTACCCCATCCAAAAAAAACCCACCAAAGAAAGATCACTGAGAAACTATACATCTGTAATAGTAGGAAAATACATCAGGTGGGTCCAGTTCTGATGCACATTCCACCTCTTTCTACTTTTTGTCTTTTATGAGTGGTCATGGGCTCTAGATGCACTATGATTTGAGATCAATAAACTATTTCTTATGTTCTTTCTCTCTATATAATATCTATGTATATACCTTTCTCCCCATCTACTAGAAGATCAGCACACAATACCAATGTCGTTATAATGAAATGCTTATATTTAATACAGATTTGCAGCCAAATTAGCAAATGGATACTGCTTTCATGCGTCATAATTTTGGGGAGTAGAAGCTGAAACACCTGATTTTCAGAAATGCTGAGCACTCAGAAGTCCCACTGATTTCCTCTGGACCTGGTGTTCATTTTGATGCTCCCATTCCAGCCTTGCACTAGATCAAACTCTAATGAAAAATGTCTTGCTCTCCCTGTTTCTTCTGAACACCAAATAACTCTAGCTCTGTTTACCACACAGTGTTTAGATTTTTTTAAAACAGGGAGGAATGGGATTCTCAGGTGTCTGTGTACACAGCAATCAAAAGGTGATGCCTGAGTGGTTTAATCTGTCCCTGCTGGTTTAGTCATGCCCCTGACATCCTAAACCTAGCTATTCCTCTAAATACTTTGAAAAAAGCCTATTTCAGCAGCCAGCCTTTAACCAGGCCTCTGATTCTCTGGGAATGGTCAACCTTAAAAAAGTCCTACATAACTCCCCGAATGACCAGTATGTACCTCTTGAGTCTAAAAAACAGGTTTTTTTTTAAACTATGGCATAAATGCAAAAGATTATCCAGCTCCTGTCTTGCTGTAATATTGGCTTAAAATTAGAAGAACTTCTAGGATTTCTTTTGAATTGCCTTACACTTTTAGTGCTCTCAGTTTTACACCTGGCATTAATTATAGGCAAAATTAATTGTAGCTGTAAATAATGGCAGTTAGAGATCTTACAACTTGATTTGGGAGTGCATGCAGTTGGAGACTCAGAAATGGGAGACTTGGTTGGAGAATTTTGGGTTTTTTAATCTAGCCCTTCATACTTATACAATGCCCATTCTTATGTATTGGAGCTGAGTTACAACTTCCTAGTGTACATAGAATCTCTCAGATTAACATAATAGCTATCAACAGCAGAAACAAGTTCTAGTGACAGTTTAATTTAAAATCCTTATTCAATAGGTTACCATTTATCCATGGTCAAAGCTCTCATCTTGTTCTTCCAGATTGTTTCTTTTTACCCAGAATAGTTCCACTTTATTTTAAGGCCAATTTAAGAAAAAAAAGTAAAGGACTACAGCACAATTGTTGATCCTATACCACTCCAGCTGTGCTGGTCCTGAACCATTCACATACCATTAAAATCAAGAAAAAGGAAGGGGGTATCTGGTACTTTCAGCAGCACAGCAGGTGTGTTCTACCTGGCACATCCAGCAGCAGCCCAGCAGATAACTTGAGAAAGTTGGAGAGAAGTTGCTGGTGACCAGCTGTTCATACCAATGTTTTAGTCCCTCAGTCCTTTTTATCAACAGCTGCCATGGTTCATTGTTTGGATTTGATCAGTGTGTGTTTTGGTATACATTTTGAACTTGAGCTGTACAGCTGCACATGAAACTGTAACCGGATGTTTCAGTCCGTTTTTCAGAACTTTTTCATTCTGCTTTCTGACAGTAAATAAATGATCTATGCTTGAATGGGAAGGTCCCTGAAATGTCCATATTATCTTTTAAGCAAATCTCCTTCAATACCTCTTTTTGTGCTTTGGTAAATACATAACTCTGTGCAGATTTCTGGTAGACTGATATGAGTTTGTCCCAGCATGTAGGCAGTAGTCTTGCAACAGTTATTGGAAGAGGGGAATTTTTAAGTTGCAATGTAAGACAGACCAATCTCCGCCTTAGATGTTGAGGATTTGATCTAGAGAAAAAATTCCTATCATACCTTTTAATGGCTCAACTTGGGACATTCTGCTTCTCTTGAAGTCACTGGCAAGAGTCCCATTGTCTTCACAGAAAAGTGGATTAAGCCTAAACATGATTACAGGCAACTTCAGCAACATCTGTGTTTTTAACACAAAGAAAAATCTTCTCCCCCTCTTTCCCATTTTTTATAGCTCTGGGGATACAGTCACCCAGAATTACAAACTTTTTGCTCTGCTAAGATGCCCTGGCATGTGGTCTTCTATTTAACATACATACTATAGTACAACAAATGGATCAGCACTGGAGCATTAGGAGCAGCTGTCGGGGCTCAGCATTTCTGAAATCAATCCCTTACCATCTCTGTGCCTCACCTTTATTATTAATTGGGAATAGTAATACTCCACTTCCTCACTGGGGAATTATCATACTTACTGGCTGTAAAGCATTTTAAGACCCACACATGGAATGCACTATAGACATGTAAAAATAATACTACTATTTATATTTACCGAATCCCATTGAAGAACCTTTTTAAGGTACCCTCAAATCCTGGTCCTCCCATAACCCCCAAGATGCACCTAACCCCCAAACGCTCCTTCCCCACTGCCTTTCTCCACCTCCCAAGAGAATCTTCCTCTTCCCAGCAGGGTCCTAGAACTCTCTTCTTTTAGAAACACTCCTGGTCATCCTCTGCCCTATGAGGCTGCCCTTCCATTTACTTACAATATAATGGAGAGCACAGCTACCGAGCTTAGAGTCGGCTCGTGCATTCATATTTCTAGCGCTTTGTGGTTTCAGCAGCCAGGGGTGCTCAGATTTCCTGTCATTGCACTGACCAAGAAAGCCCCCACGGTGCACAGTATTTGCACAGAGCCTGAGCTGCTGTAATGGGAATGATATAAGCAAAGGTATCAGGGCAAGGGAAGCAGAAAGAGAGCAAATTTGTCTATGGAAACAACAGGAAAGGATGGTCAGGATGAGTCACTTGCGTAAGAGATTTGGTGTCAAAGAAAGGAAAGAAATAGGTGAATGGGTTAGGAAGAGAAAAGGAAAGATGTATTCAGATTATTAGTATCCCGATCAAACCTTTCCAATTTCATCCATTTCTAGAAATCGTGTGTAGTGATCGGATGTTATTGTACTCTATATGCTGCTGCTAGTCTTATATGAAATGAAGGAGTTTTCTGGATTATTGATGTGGAATAGCATACAATTGACTACAGCTAACTGTAATCATATGCTGTTTACCCCAAGATTTTAAAAATGTTTATACATTACAGTGAGAATTAAGCAAATGACTAGTTTCAATCAATTGCTTCTCTTTATTTGTGATCAGATTATTTATTTCTGATTCAGATTCTTTTAAGGGGGCACAGCTGCCTGCTTCTCCATCTCTCCTGCATAACTGCAAAGCTCCCTGGTGATGTGAGCAATGTTTTGATATGGCAGAATCCCAATTGTGTGTGAGGCCAAGAGCTTAGTAGAATTCAAGAAAGAAGTAGACGTTTATATGGATAATGAGAAGATCCACTGTTACAGTGGATAGGATAAAAAAATTAAAAGAACAAAGCCTTATTCTTCAGAACTGAAAACAACTAGGCCCTGGCTGAATGGAGGTTAGAAAGAAACTTCCCTTGTAAGTAGGTTACACTAGGGCTGCGTCTAGACTGGCAAGTTTTTCCGCAAAAGCAGCCGCTTTTGCGGAAAAACTTGCCAGCTATCTACACTGGCCGCTTGAATTTGCGCAAGAACACTGACGATCTAATGTATGATTGTCAGTGTTCTTCAAATACTATGCTGCTCCGTTGGGAAAAAGCCTCTTGCGCAAATGTATTTGCGCAAGAGGCCAGTGTAGACAGCTCAGGACTGTTTTGCGCAAAAAGCCCCAATGGTGAAAATGGCGATCGGGGCTTTCTTGCAAAATCAGCGTCTAGATTGGCACAGACGCTTTTCCGCAAAAAGTGCTTTTGCGCAAAGCGTCGTGCCAATCTAGACGCTCTTTTCCGCAAATGCTTTTAACGGAAAAACTTTTCCATTAAAAGCATTTGCGGAAAATCATGCCAGTCTAGACGTAGCCTAGGAGTTTTCTTACATCTTCCTATGAGGCTTCAAGTGTTAACCAATATCAGAGACAGTATTCAGTGGACAACTAGTCTAATGCAGCATGGCAATGCCTGTCTTTCTGTGTTACTGATTAATCTAAGGAGTTCTACAAAGCATCTCTGCACTGATGTTTGAGGCAGTTTGTTCACTTTCAGCAGAATGGAGCAAACTGTAACTGGGAATATTCTCTTAATGTAGGTCAATTAAGACAATCAAGTCCTTGTGAAGAGAAAAAGCCTGAGAATTAATGTGATGAAAGGGGAAAAAACCACCATATTTACAGTGTGGACAACAATCTGTTGTCTACAAAGGCAAACCAGTCCTTTGAGGTTTGTTTTGCATGCTTGCTGTTAAAGAAGTCCCAAGACTATCCTGCTCTCCATTATAAACAACTGGGGATTAGAAACAATATAGATGACAAAGCCAATAACACAGCTTTTAGTTGAAGCTCAGCTTGGACATGAACTAGTTTATTTTTCAATTTTAAATATAAATGAAAGTCGTTCTTTTTTAAGTTTTTCCTGTGATTTCTAATAATTGTAATGAAATGAAGTTACAATTTTTTTTCTCCTCTCTAAAGAAGAGCGAACCACAAGACTCATATAGCTCCAGGAAGTGCTTGCATAAGGCTTATTTATCTTTTAACTAACATTTGTTAACCATGGATTAGTGGAACAGCCTCTTGTAATTATGGTTGCTGTTCAATTTGTGGCTATCTGCATGAGGCCAGTGAATCTTTAAATTGCAGGCTGACCACCCCGGAGCACAAAGATTGAATCAGCCACATCTCCATAGGCACCACATTTGGATGATTATCCCAAAAGATGACATTCTAACACACACACAACAAAGAAGATTTATGCTCACAGCTTCAGAGTCACTTTTTGTCCCGGTAGTGGTTTCAAGGTCAATAAAACCAGGGTGGCCTCAGACATAACGCTTTCCATTTTAGTAGAGTGGGAAGTGGCTGGCTAGGACTGTCCTTGTTAACCGTCTATTATGCTGATGCCCATCTTAGATTTCTTTAGTTAGACTGCAGTAGAGAAATTAGGAAAGTGGCTCAGAGAAAAGTGTTCCTTGAACAGTTTTAAGTGTTTTTTAAATGCTGAAATATGTAAAACAATAATGCTTTCTTATGAACATAGAAAGGAACAAGAACTTAATACAAAGTTTGGCAAGAGGAGAAAAAAAGTGTATGAGCATACCTGCATATTGGCAGGTAGGGAAAAATACTATGTTCGTGCCTCAGCCTGTATAAATATGCATAATTCCATTAACTACCCCACACAACAACACTTCTGCATTATATGGGCAGATCAGGCCCAGCAGTTGCAAAAGAGTTTTTTTTAACAATCACATTTGAACTCAATACAATTTTAATTTTTCATGTATAGTTCTCAACTTGCTTTCTTTTAAAAAAGCAAACACATGGAATTCATGTGCTTGGAGTAAACTAAATTGCTCTTGCTGTGGTCTGTTCTCTTGAAATCATGGTACAATTGAAACTTGCAATCTTTAATATACTGTAATACAAAATTCACACTTTGTAATGGCTAATAATCTTAAAGGAATTTTCAACTTCTGACTAGGATTAAGAGACAAAAGCACATTTCCATGATTTCCTATATTCTTTCTCAAGACTTTATTCAAATAAGAAGTTTATACTGTATATTAACCTTAATTATCAGACAGTTAAGGAATTATAAATCTAATCACCCCTTCTGTTGTAATACCCATGGGAAAGGAAAATATCCTTCTACAGTTTCCCTCACCTCTTTAATAGAATACTGCATAGATCCAAAAAAAGTGTCTTCTCTGGGTCCCAGCTCTATGCTCCGACCCACGTGGTAGCTGCTGTCCACCCATGTACTATCAATTATAGAATCGTGACCTAATTGTTTGCATGTGTAATAAATAAATATAACCAAATAAACATATAAACTCACAAGAAACTAATGGAAAATTCCCCCATGTGCATTGTGGACAAGCTGTGATTGCAGTGGTAACCATTAGAACGTTGAAGTGCCTGATTTTTGCGGTATGTATATTTTTTAATATAAAGATCCTCAAAGCAACATCTCCCCAAAGTGTGTGTCTAAGGTATGTCTACATTTGAGCGGATTGTGTAAAGACATAAACTCACTAGCTTTGATCAAGTCAATGCACTAAAAACAGAAGTAAAGCAGTGGCAGCAGGAAGGGCTTGTCACTTGAGTAAGTACATGAGGTTCCAGTTGGCACTGAACTTGCAGTGTCTAGTTCATGCCAACGCCCACATTGAACTAGCAGGCTAAAATAGCAAAGCTACTTGGCATGAATCTACACTTCCAACTCAAGTGTAGACATACCCTAAATAATGCCTCAGGGCAAACATTAAACTTTTTAAAAGAAATATTGAACCAGATCCTCAGAGGGTGTAAATCAGGATAACCTCGTTGAAGTCTGAATATTTGCCCCCATTTATATAATATCTACATTCTGTATTTCCCTTGTCACTTTTTTTATTTGCAGATAAAAAGCATCATTATGCTGAATTTGAATTGGAATTGTCCTTTGTTGTTTGATGGATTGTGGCCATGTTTTATTTTGTTCGTAGTACATATCCAGGGACTTGAAAAATCTCCTCTCTACTGACAAGGAACAGGTTTCTCTGGTGTGTTGGGGTACTAAAACAGAATCTAGGAATCTAGAGAACGTAAGTATTCCTGGCAGTGCAGAGCTCTCAAGAGAACTGCTATATCTGGAGTTTGACAGATCTTTCCATAAGTCAAACCTACATCTACCACTCGTGTGTCATATAGGGGAGTGGAAGATATGGTTGGTCACATCCTCAGATAAGATGCACTTTTTCTTTACCATCTGGGCCAAAAGAGGAGATGTAAGAGGTGTCTTTCACATCTTCTTAGCTAGCTTGTCAAAATATGATGCAAGGATGCTGAAGTCCAACATAATGTACAGTTGGAGCACTAAAACATGCTTCCTCCTACTAGTGTGGTTAAGTGACCCACTGTTGTCAATGTGTGGGCTTAGGATTTTATGGTAGTTCACACGCACCCTTTCAGGATAAAATCAAATTTTACAAGACATAACTGGGGACAATAATTTAAAACAGCCCGTTAAAGAAACAGAATGACAGCTATTTCTTCTTGAAATACATCAGCTCTTTTGAAGATACCATAAATGCTCGTGACTGACACATTTCCAATAGATCCAGACTTTGAGTCTCAACAAAAAAATTAGCTCAGTTCCTTGAAATCAAATCATTAATATTATTTTCAATTTCTAGCTTTGTAAGAACTTCCTCAGTTTCTTTTATAGTCTCAGTGTATCCGTGTCTTGAGTAATCCAGTTCTTCAGACTTCCAAGTTCATGAAGTTCATAGTCCCAGCACCCTCCAGTTCCTGACTCCTCTAGTTCTTCTCATTTCCAAATTCTGGATGACTTGTGACATCTGGATTCAAATGAAGGAATACTTTGCTGGTGAGTGTGGCTGGCTGATGAACAGTACTCTTTCAATTCCTCTTTTCCATTCATGCAGTATTTCCTTCCCCTTCAATAGCACAGAAAATCCTTTGTTTTTTAGGCTTGTGTTATGCAAAGCTTTAAACAAAGAGAGAGAGTTAATAAGTGAGCTATTTTGATTTATCTAAATGATAAGAACTAAATCATAAATATTAAAACTGTGGAAAGCATTTCAAATGCTACATTTTCTCTAAATCAGACTGAAATCATTGGGCTGCATTATCTAGTGATGTTGACAGGTGCACATTAGAAGCAAACTTGCAGAGCTTTTGCAATTCTTCTTTTACAGTATATTATCTTAAGAGTACAACATACATAATCAACAATGCTAGACACTGTGGAGTTTCACTGTAATCAGCAAACAAACGACTTGTGTTCTGCATTTGGAAGGTATACAGACAGCTTGCAGATTACTATATAAAACATAGGACATGAGAAGAACATTGTTTTCTGACCATGAAAAGACCACCCACACGGCCCCATGTGGAATGCATACTGGACCATCTTCAAAAACAGAAGTTGCATTCTCTGTTATTCTCACTGACTAGTTTAATTAAATATAGGTGCTAGGCACTAAATGCGTTGGCAGTTTCACACTGAAATGCTGTTGTTCTACTAGCAAGCTCCTTGTTGTAGTCTATTCTTTTAAAATAGTATCAGATTATTTGCAAAGTTCTGGTTATCCAGGTTTTATAGAGCCTCACAAAAGAAGCTTCTAATATAAAGAAGAAACTTGAATAACATAAATGACACAATTACAGCACAAAAAGATCTTCACAAGACTTATATTTCTTAGGGTGCATCTACACTGCACCGTTTTTCCGGAATAACAGCCATTATTCCAGAAAAACAATACTAGCATCTACACAGCAACTGTGTGATTTCAAAAGAAAATCAATATAATGGAGGGCTTTTTCTGACATTGGTAAACTTCATTCCATGAGAAATAAAGCCTCTTCTGAAAAAGCTCTTTCGGAAGAGGGGGTGTGTGGACGCTCCACTGCTGCTATGTTGAAATAGCTCCTCACCAGGGCCATTCTAAAGTTGGTCCTCCCTAGTGCCTCCTGGGGCTCTAAATTGAGATAGCACATCCACATTAGGGGAGCCTGCCTTGGACTAATTTTGAGGCTTCCCTGTAGTGTGGACACTCTATTTCGAAATAAGCTATTCCGAAGATATCTTCTGGAATTGCTTTTTCTGAAAAAACTTGCAGTGTAGACACACCCTTAATCTCAACTAGGTCTAGGCGAAATGATTAGTAGGTAACTGAGTGGTCATTGCTGCATTAGCAGTTTTTTGTTTACAGTCTCATATATTAATGACCACCATAAGCACAAGTAGATAGATGCTCACTATGACACTACAGTGGACATTCATCATCTTGGCTTTGCTTAACCCAACAAGCTGTCTCTGACTCCTTCCTTCAGAAGACTTTTTTCTTCCCTGCTTCTGAAAATAATCTGACCAGGGATCCCCAACCCCCAATTCCTTTTTGGGGTTACCACTTTTTAGTCCATCCTTAAGCAGAAATCCCAGACACTCATCTTTGAACAGGGCTGTATTAATCAGTTTGGGTACATCTACACAGCAGTGTTATTTAGGAATAACTGATATTATTCCAAAATAATAAAATGTGCCATCTACACTACAAGCCTTTATTCCGAAATAATGTCGAGCTGGAGGACTTCTTATTCCGACTCATGGTAACCCTCATATCATGAGGAGTAAGGGAAGTCGAAGGAAGAGTGTTCTTCTTTTGACTTCCTGCTATGCAGACAGCTGAATTAAGCTATTCTGACTTCAGCTACGCAAGTGATGTAGCTGAAGTTGCATAGCTTAATTCAACTTTAGCCCTCTGTGTAGATGTACCCTTCAACAATTTCACTTTACCCTGGACTCTCCCCACTCCTTGAGTCAGATTTTCTAAACCTTTCTAAGCACGAGTTCTCAGCTCTCCTCTCTGGAGACTGTGACACTCTGGGTTCAGACACCCTAAGGAGCAAGAGTCTGAACTCCAAAGAATACGCACTTAAATCAACTGATTGTAAGCAAACTTGTTGTACTATTAAATAGGTTAAGGTCTTTTATGCAATCTTGTAATGTTCTAAACTTAATGCCCATTATGTGCTATATATACCGATAGTGGTTATGACTGTATGTACTTGTCTATACAGAAAATTGTGCTTATAATTTGTGGTGCGATCAGGCAGGAAAGCAATTGGATAAAACTTGTTCCAAGCATCTAGCATCATACAACCCAGGAAAAGACAAATGTTGGGCCATTCGAACTATTAAAAAGACGTTGAAACATTCTTATTAGAACTTCCCCACCCTGAATAATCATGAGTCACCATTTCGGGTGGCAGCGGAGGAAAAAAGCCCAGTTTAAAAATGAGGCTCAAAACTGATGTCTTCATCCAGAAACTGAGGGACAGCCACTTGGTGATCGCTGTCTATGAAAATGCTGGATCCCTCTCTAAGGTAGTGGTTATGCTGGGAAGCTATTCAGAGGCAATAGGTAACTTGGATTAGAAAACAGATTAGATCTAAATTGAAAATGCGAAGCCTGATGTTTTTATTCTCTGTTGCCTTCCCTGAATAATTCATCTTTGAAACCGATTTTCCTATTAAACAAACACTTTGTTTATTTTTACCCCAAGCAAATCTCTGTTGTGCAAACTGAGTGGAGTAAGCTGGCATCTGGGGCTGGTTCCATACCTTTGAAGGTGATGAACCAGAGGGGGAAAGACCAAGTGTCTGGTAGTTAAGAACTTTGGAAGGGCAGATGTAGGACTTAAAAGGATTCTTCATGTCACCCAGCAACGAATAATTATTCTGATGGAAGCCAGAGTGAGACCTGGTATTTGTGAGCAAGCCATTAACATCAAAACTCTGAACCAAAGTTGCACAGTACAAAGGGGCCCAAAGTTATAGGGCAAGAAGTGACAAAAGTCCTTACTTGTCTGCACAATCACCAAAACATCACAGAACAAAACTGTGGATTATTGAGCTGTGGGTTTACCAACCTCTTCCCCGACAGGCCCTTTATTCTTAACTAGACTTCAGGCTTCTTAGCAAGCTACCATGTACTAGCTGGCATCTTCTGGTGTCTGCTCTGCTATAAAAGAAGACAGAAGACAGCCTTCATGTTTACCCATCTCCTAGCTCTTAGATGTCAAGGGATCATTGTGATAATCTCATCTGACCTCCTGTATAATACAACCCATAAAATTTACCCAAATAATTTCTAGAGCAGAGTTTTAAGGAAAACCTCCAATCTTGATTTTGAAAATTTGTCAGTGATGGAGAATCCACCATGACCCTTGGCAAATTGTTCCATTGGTTAATTATACTCTCCTAAAAATGTATATCTTATTTTCCATCTAAATTTGTCTAGCTTCGACTTCCAGCCATTGGATTGTGTTATACTTCTATAGGCTAGATTGAAGAGCCTATTACCAAATATTCATTCCTCATATAGACACTAAGGGTATGTCTAGACTACATGCCTCTGCTGACAGAGGCATCTAAATTAGACATACCGACATAGTCAATGAAGCGGGGATTTAAATATCCCCCGTTTCATTAGAATAAAAATGGCCACCGCGTTGTGCCGGCTCAGCTGTTTGTCAGCACAAAGCAGCAGTCAAGACGGGGATCAGTCGGCAAAGAAAGCCTTTGCCAACCGATCCTGTAAACCTCATTGCACGAGGCATAAGGGATCGGTTGGCAAAGACTTTCCTTGCCGACCGATCCCCATCTTGACTGCCACTTTGTGCCAATAAACAGCTGAGCCGGCACAACGCGGTGGCCATTTTTATTCTAATGAAGCGGGGGATATTTAAATCCCCGCTTAATTGACTATATCGGTATGTCTAATTTACATGCCTCTGTTGGCAGAGGCATGTAGTCTAGACATACCTCTAGAAATTATAATCCAGTCTCTTTCTCTTTGTTAAAATAAATAGATTGAGGTTTTTTTATTCTATAACTATAAGGCATGTTTTCTAATTCTTCAGTCATTCTTGTGACTCTTCTCTGGACCCTTCTTCAATTTATCAACATCCTTCTTGAATTGGAGACACCAGAACTGGATACATTGTACTACAGGTTGAGCCTCTCTGGTCTGGCAAAAGCCATGATCTGGCATTATTTTAGTAAGGTGGATGTTCACTTAGCTTGGGTGTGGCCAAGTTTCCTGTAGTCCAATAAAGTTTGTTTACAGCCCCTAGACCTGCCTCTCAGTGTTCTGTGCTGTTATTTAGCTCTAATTTACCCCTAAATGTCTTCTAAGAACCCAGTAAGCAGTGAAAGTGTTGGTAATGCTGCTAAATAATATTGATCTCCTGTGGTTCAACAAATTCTCTGGTTCAGCACTGGTAAATTCCTGAGAGTGCCAAACTAAATAGGTTCAACTTGTAGTGACAAATTGTAGAGGTAAAATATCCTTTTTGGGTTGGGGTGATCTGAATGGCATACAGTATTAGAGGCTTAGCTGTATCATGAATTTATATAGAGGCATTGTGATGTTTTCTGTCTTACCTCATTCCTTATGGTTCCTTACATTCTGACTGTGTCAAACTATCTGTGAGCCTAGTGGTAGTTATTCTGGTCTTTGTACATTCCTAGTAATTAGGCCCGGCATGTATTCAGCTTATGGACTCTCACTTGTGTAACATCAATCCATTGGACATGACTTTCCACAGACTTTCTGAGGTGCAAGGAGAGAATTGCACTGTCTGTTGGGTGAGTAGCTGCTTGTTCCAACTTGACAATACATGCGCAAGCACTTATTCTCTTTTATAAGTGTGCATCCCTACACATACCATGTCAGAATTTGGTACTGAAAATATATGTTGTGTTAGTCTGCTTTATGTCTTTCATCACTGGTAACAGCAGCATCACCAACAGTGTATTGAACCTGAATGAAAGAAGCCAAAAGCCACTGTTTAATGATTTTACATTCCTGCTGTTTATATCATTATCATGCCCATTAACTGGAGGCTGTTAGTAAAACAATACTGTGTACATTATTTAGGAACCATGTTTAAAAAGGACTTGTTAGCTGACAAATTGTTACAGAGAAAAATGTGGTGGCTAAAATAAAGAAAAAGGAAAATGTAGTTTGGTACAGTGTTCTGTAGTTGGCACTAATAGGAACACTGCCATTTTGTAAGAGGCCTTCCATGTGGGAGAATGAGCTCACTTCCTAAGGAAATTACTGCCAGGGGTATTGGCAAGAGAATCAGGCATTGCCTTGTACATCTACAACTGCAACCAGAGTAATCCTGAATTAAGATTGAGTCATGCAAATTATGCATATTTACATTCATATTTACTATATCTATGCATACTCATAAATATGTAACCACCTTGAACAGCTGCCTTTGATAACAGTTAGCAGGAGGCACAACACTTAGTTCTAGGTACAGAGCTTTGTACATTCAAGTTTTACTTTAAAATATCTGCTTTACAATACAATTTTAAAAAAACCTGGAAAGGGAATGCTTCATAGTACATTGCTAACGGTAGTGAATGAGCAGCAAATACGGAAAGATTGATTTAATCAAAAGCCTTACAGCTTGATTCTTATTAACATTGAGGCTCCTTTACACTTCTCTGGCAGTGCAAAGGGGGCAAAATTCACATGTATTTTAATACCTCTTTCTCCTGCCAAAAGGTAAAAAGAAGCCTATTTGTACATGAGAAGCTGACCCTTTGAGAATATTGGGTTTTGTCTTCATGGCCTTTTTTGAAATTGGCTAGTGACTTAACATTTTGTTTTGATATTTTGAATTTTGCCATAATCAAGCTGCTAGCCAAGATTAACATACATTTATTGAAGCCAGAAGATATTTTAAAAGTGGTTAAAACATGATAGTAACTGAATAAACATAAAATAGTTTTACATTAATGTTTTTGTTGGTTAGCTGGTCAATCTGATAAGACTGCAGCTACCAAACTTTTTATAGGCGATTAGTTGTGAAAATACATTTTTTAAAGATGTCCCAGTGAATGGGTATGTTCACCAAGAACATACTCATTATATTGGAGAAAAGTGTCTTTCACAACCAATTCTTGCTTTCTATTTTGCAAATTGTCTTTACAAGGCTCTGACTTAACAATTTGCACACTCATCACATGCTGAGTGCACAGTCTGAATGACTCCTTACCATAGGAACAGAAATACATGTTGATTAAATTCTTTCAAACTCCTTTACATGAAAATGAGTGTTATAAAGGAATGCTGAAATGGAATTATTCCAGTAGTGTTACATTCACAATTTAATTCCTTGAGCCTGCCTATTTCCTCAAGACTTATTCACTTCTGAAATCCTTCAGTGCCTTGTAGGCCAGCAGAGAAAACAAATTAATTTGAGGACTGAAGTGAGCTGGTATTCAGGCACACCTGTAAATACTGGCTCAGGTAGTAAACCTACTGTGAAGTTCTATGGTCAGGAAAATAGGAGTCTGCAGGCAAACAGGAGATTGATCAGCATTGTGCCGCATTTCTGTAACCATTATGCAACATGAGTAACCAAGTGTAACAACATCCTGTGCCACTACTTAGGCACAATGCATTGGGTCCTTGTGGACTAGAGGGTCAGGGGCGGGAGCGGGAAGTCAGGGTATTGTCAGTTTCTGATTGTACTAAAACTTAAGACTCACATTCTGTGATAGAGGGGGAATGTGTAAAATTTGTCATTTCCTCTCCCATTATCTCTCTCAAGTTACAATAAAAATGTCATTTAATATTAATAAGAACAATGGTTCCATCAAAGGAATGTGGTGGTGAGGGGCTGTTTTGCTTTGGTTTTTGTAGGGATGTTTTATATTCTCAATCAAAAAACCCTCAGAGGAGTTTCAGAGAGATGTAGGGTTTAACCACATTTATAGTATGTAAATGCTCATATATGTCACAATGCTTTTGACATACTTCTTAACTCTACTTCCTGGTGGCAACAGTCCTTTTTCTTCCTGGGTGACGATCTAGCCACAATACTCATCACCTCTAGTCTGGTTTACTCTAACTCATTTTATGTGGGGCTGAAAATGGAAGCAACTAAGAAGCTACAATTTGTGCAGGGTGGGGAGTCCAGGCCCTCAACCAAGTGGGCCACTATGAACACAACACTCCGGGGCACCAATCTGTCCACCGACCTTGGTATTGATCTTTAAAGTGATTGATACTCTTTCCTTCCAGGACTCACAAAGTCATACATACCCTTCTGCAATTATACAGCTCACAAAGCTAAATATCACCATGAAGTTGAAATAAATATTCTCCATCAAGACAGCTTGGCTGTGCAGTGAGCTCCCAGAGCAAATCAGAATAATCCAAAGCCTTTCCACCTTTAAAACAAGCTACAGCATCCTTTTATTTAATATTAAGCTTTTTTCAGCATAACTAGAATGTTATTTAAAATATGAATAGATATATAGAAAATATGCCAACATTTTCAAAAATAATATATTATTTGAAGCTCTGCTGGGGAGATTTTTTTTAAGTATGTGTGTACCTACTCCTCAAGGGCATACAAGATAAATGAGGATTGCTAGATCTAGAGGGTAGAGGTATGCAATCCTATATCAATCATTAACTTGCTACTAGGCTGTACAATGATATTGAAAATGTATGGTGAAGATTCAAACAAATACCATAGCAACAATGAGATACGATCCAAAGACTCTTGAAACCAAAATCACTGCCAGCTCCTAATATGTTGGTCCTCCCCCATCTATTCAGTGCCACTTCAAGTGGAATTCCCATTGACACATTTAAAAACACCTCTGACCTTTCAGTATAATAAATCTGCATTTGATCTTAACATTATTTATTATTAGTGTCAGGAACTCTATATTACTGATGCAGGTACTGCTGGTTGGCATCTATGAAACCAGAGATAATAGTACTGTAGATGTGCAACCATGTTCCTAATTAGTTGCGTAAGAACATATGACCACTCCCAAATAGGCCATTGGAAAGTAGTGGATATAGGATATTGCATGTGGAGTCAAGTGAATAAGGCAAAATGTAAATAAGTAACTTCATGTAAATGAGTGTTCTGCAAATTAGACAATGACAGAAAATGAATTACACAATAATTAATGCCTTACATGCACAATGCTCTTTGAGATCCTAATTGTGTTTCAATGCACTTGACTATGTTTTATTAGTTTTAGTATCAGTGAGTAAGTATTAAAGCTAGTCTGTTCAAATGGCAATGAATGTGGGACTAGAGGACACAATGGATTATTAATGGCATACAGAGACTTCCATATCTATGTCACAAGATTGAGGTTGGTAGCCGACTGTACCTATTCTGTTGGCAGAAGACTTTCACCACCATTGAATTCAGTTTTGTGAAAGTAGATAATATAAGCACATATCTGACTGGTGTCTGTCCTTCCATAGACCCAGTGCTGTCTAGGGCAACAAGGTGCTACAGTAATACAAAAAAATAATAATTTATAAAAAACAATTTCTTGTTCATTTTTCTATGCCACTTGAATTGCTTGCCTGTGAGGGAAAATACTTTGGCCTATCTTTCTATGGGCTCATTTTCCTCTTCTTTTTTTTCTAATTTTGTTTCTATGTGCTTGTATGGTTAATAGAACCATGCCAACCAGGAATTAAAACTCAGCAGAAGAGTCCTTTTAACCCTGTAAATGCTACTACATCTGGGGTGCATAGTGGGACAGTGTCAAATTTAAAGACTTATTTTTTTCTCCTCTTGACCTACTACAGAAATCCTTTTGATATGAATAAGCAGAGTACAGATATTCTGCATTAGCACATGGATGTCCTTCAAAGCACCACTACCAATATTAATGAATAATTCATCATGAATCTCAGTGATGGGATGATTCAACCGTAGGCTACATCTGGATTGCTGGCAGTTCCATTAAAACATGTGAGACAGTTGATTAAGAAATATTGAAGGATGCTAAAGATTATAAGTACCAAACTGAGGAACTGGAAAATTGGGAATCACAATATAAAAATTATTGGATTTAAGGTTAAGTTCCCAGGTCAGGCATCAGAGAGGGTCATGTATTGCTGGTGTTTAAAACTTTACAGCATTTTGGATAGCTAAAGAACCTGACCACTTCTGGAAGCAATCTACATCCTTCCCAGCAAAATGTCCAGTATGGTGGAAGGTCATGGAGGAATGCTCTATGCTGCAGGGCAGCAACGTGATTTTAAAGGCAGCAGAAATGTCTGCCCTGTTTATTGTGTATGACAAGCTATGCAAATAACATGTAGAATTTTGCACAATTTTAAAATATTATACACAGAATTTTTAAATTTTGGGCACTGAACTCCCCCAGGAGTACCTCTTGATCCTATAGTTTAATCAGAGATTGTTTTGACCTCTACTGCAAGTTAGAGCAGCCTTGGGGCTGTTTTAACTGGTCCCATAGGACTGTTCTAGTCAGTAGAATTCTGCTTACTTCAAATCGGGAGAGCTCAATGTCTGTCTCATTCACTTGACTGGGAGGCCGGGGGAGCTGGGAGATGCTATTACTGAGCCAGCCACAGTGTGTAAGGAGAATCCCCAGCTGCCTCATTAAAGCAACTTTTCTGGTTGCTTTGCCCTGAGCAGCACAAAGAAATTAGAAGGGTGACCACAGATTAGTCCATTATGTGTAAATACTGGATATAAGGCACATGTGGCTTTTACTCTGCCTTGCATTTGTATTTTTTCTAGCAAAGTTAGCAGCATTTGTCTAATCTGTTTGAAAGGGTATCTCCTTCAACTCTTTAGTTTTTAAATGCCTCTTTGTGATACAGTGAA
The DNA here is from genome assembly GCA_019425775.1 of Rafetus swinhoei. NCBI lineage: Eukaryota > Metazoa > Chordata > Testudines > Trionychidae > Rafetus > Rafetus swinhoei. The sequence goes on from CM033427.1 coordinate 88,349,736, forward strand.
ATAACTTTTCCCCAGGTTATCATCAGTTGAGACTATGGGATGAGACTGGTGGCAAGCAGGTGTGCTAACAAGTTTGTCTCTGTTTAGCTTTGCTTATACCTCATTCAGAGTGTTATTTCTTAGAATATAGTGTCATGCAGGAGGATAACGAGTTCATACTGCAGCAGGTCCATTCTTAATTTGCTTTTGGAGTTCTGATTTCTCCAAATAGATCTACTCATCAAATAGAGAACTGTAACATGTGCTGTTATATGCAACTGCACATAATTTTGTTTAAAAAGCAAGTACATTGAGATCATTAAGGATGCATTATTAAGCAGTCTAAAGATAGGAAATATCCAAATTAAGTTTATAATTGTTACTTTAACTCTGGGCCCTTATGTATATGTATTCACAGGCTTTAATGAAATGATCACACAGTTTCAAATAATATAATGCAATATCTTACAGTGTTTTCTAAGGGCTTGGATACACATTTTGAAACACTGGATACGATGGTACTTGCATGCTCCAGAAGACAGAAACAACTGAATTCATTCACAGTAAATAAGTGTAAACATTTTACACATCATAATACAAATTAAGGGCCACACTCTTCTCACTCATGAACATGTGACTCCAATGACATCTAAATAAGCAGAATTTAGTAGAGGGAGATAAGTTGCTAATAGGCTGAGTGACCTATCGATTTATGATTAATTAACTGATTAAAATAAAGTGATTGTTTTATTGAAGAAAATGCAAATATAATCCTCAGAAGAAAGTCCAGATAGGTTCAAGCATTCAATTTTAACTACAAAGGCCTGTTGGGAATATAGGGAAAGTATTATATTCAAACTCTTTATAATTCTGCTTCTACCACAAAATCTCAAGCACTGTCCATAAGTCTGCAGGCCATGATTTTCAGAAACCAGGAGCATAAAGTGATGCTTATATACCATATTTAGGGCTGTAAATGACTGGCTAGATTTTCAAAAGTGCTGTTCACCACAATCACTGACAGCAATGACAGAGCACCCATTGACTTCTGTGGTGACATACCAGGGTCTCAGTAAGTGGAAGCTGCAGTGTGCAGCACTTTTGAAAATGTAGCCCCTTAGGGCACCTAACTAACTATTGATTTAGGTGCCTAACTTTAAGCACCCCCATTTAAAAATCTAAACTGCAGATAGGGTTGCCAGGTGTTCAGTTCTGAACCTGACAGCCCAGTATTTGAGCTTTCTGTTCGGGAAACAAATTGAGAAAATATAAATGAGAAAATATAAATGTCCGGTATTTTCTAAATAAGATGTAATGTAGATTGTATTGTAATGTCAAGTATGTCCGGTATTTTTGTTGAAACGATCTGGCAACCTTAACTGTAGATGATAATGGACACATTTTAGTTGTTGATGTTGTTTTACCAGAACTTTTCAGGGTTTATGCCTGAGACATTTCATTTAGCACACTCTAAGGAAAGGCATTTCAACATTTCTGGTGAATTTTTGGTATATTCTTGCATTAAGGTGACTGATATAGAGTATATAGCATTTTTTCATTTAATTTTTCTTTGTGACGTGCAATAAAACACCTTTACTATATTGTATGTTCCTTATAATTTTCCATATGTAAGGAGTAAACTCTTCCATACATGAGCTTGTGGAGCACAAAGGAATTCTTTCTACTTCTTCAAAGATAAACCTTTAAAAAAATTCTTAAACTAATTCCAATAGTGTTCTGAGTCCCAAATTCATTCCAAAGCACCCTTCATTTCTGTAGAGCTTTATGCCTACTGACTGTTAAAAAGCAGCCTTTACATTACAAAGCTGCAGCTTAGTTTCATGAAGCACTAAGCTGAGGCAACTATTGAAAATCACTCAACCAGTACTAGCCAAATATACCCATTAATCAGTGCTATTTGCCTCTTAAAGTTAGGACCTAATCCCTAATGTGATCCCTAAGAAGCCTCTGCTTTATTTTTGGTTTTTTGCCCTTGGCCCTTGGAGTCTTCTACTTCTTCACCATAGAAAACAATGCTCACCTCCCCCTGTTAGTTGTGTCACACCCGGAATTATTAGCAGAACTAGAGGGATCAGTTTAGATCAAATAAGAGCTCAACAGAGACCCAAAGCAGACCTTGTGGAGGTTTGAAAAAGTTTGATTGCTTTTTTTTTTTTTCATTTTTGCCTAGCTCCGTACATTGAGGTTCCTGCACAGACTAGAAGAGGAAATTTTGAAATACCATGAGGAAGGGAATTTAGGGTTTGCCATGAGAAAGGCAGGATTGTCAGTCTATCCAGAAGCAGGAAGTACTGAAAATCTCACAAGGTCTCTTGTACACATGAGCTTTTCAGTCCAGTTATGTAAACATAGGCTGAAGAATTTTGTAGAAGCGGCACCCAAACATTTATTAAGAGGGAGTGTTGATCTCTTTGGGCAGTTGTGCAAAAAGGCCACATCATGTATGCATAATGTAAAAGACAGTCTCTTTTGCAGGTCAGAAGTTCCAGAGAAACATTATAAATATTATATATTTGTATGTGGTAGCACAAAAACAACAACAACAACACCCCCCCAATCAGGACTCTATATTATACCCAGCCCAAAGCAACAGACAGCCTCTATCAAAAGACAAATTAACTCTCCTGTGGGCCTGCTACTATTAGATTTTGTGGGGCTCCTGGGAGCTTGAAGTGTGGGAGTGGACTCAGGGCTGGTGAAGGAGACTGACGTGCGGGAGGTGGTGCAGCTCTGGCTAGAGGTGGGCTCTGGGGTAGGGCCAGGGATGGGACAAAGATGGGGTGCAGCAAGAGATTTGGGTGTGGGTTCTGAGTGAGAGTTTGGGAGTAGGAGTGAGCTCAGGGCTGGGACAGGGTGCAGGTGGAGGTGAGGGGTCCAGCAGGGATCCAGGAGATTGGGGTAACAGATAGTAGTGTAGGAGGATGTAAACTTCAGCCAGGAGGCGCTTACCTCAGGCTGCTCCTTGTCAGCAGGGCTCAAGCCAGGATCCCTGCTTGCCTTGGCTTCACGCTGCTTGGCTCCGCAGGGTGCTGGCACATCCGACCCCTTGGCAGAGGAGCCAGGCTGCTTTGAGTAGGGTATGCTGCCCATGCCTGCAGGTGCCATCCTCCCAGCTCCCATTGGCTATGATTCCTGGCCTTTGGGATCTGTGGAGCCGGCACGGGAGGCAGGGGCAGCGTGCAGAGATTCCCAGAATACCATTCAGCTAGGAGAAGCTGGGGTGCCCTTAACCCAAGTCACTGGACTGCAGCCCCTATAGCCCCTGGATTAATCCAGCCCTATTCCTATCCCATCCATGAGGCTTCAAATTAGCAACCAATAGGAAGGTGTTACCCCAAAGCAGCCCCTGAAACACTTGTGGTTTTCCCATATTTAATTCTTATCCACCCCTTCCTCCACCATAGCAACTACTGACACTCCAGGACTGTGAAGACTTTCCCAGACTATAGGCTCTGTTTCACTGCTGTGATCTGATATTTAATTTGGGCCAAATCCTGCATTGATTTATACCCTGTGCAATTTCATTGACTTTACTGAGTTGTCTAGGATATAAAGCAGCAAAGAATTTAGTCCTTTTTCTGCAGTCATTTAAAAATACATATAATCTTATAGAAGGAGTTTATTCTTTAAGATTAATTAAACCTTTTGTTAAAGGTAGTTGAAGTTTTTGAATAAAAATTGGTTATTTTGAAAACAAAAATTCCTTAAAGTTGTTTTTCAAATATGTCTATTTGTGTCCTGCTGAAAACAAAAAAGCAAAATTAACAATGTTGTTTTGGGATCTTGGGGTAAGTTGTTTGTTCCTCTCCTTCTGATCCTGTTTTTTTTGGGGAGGTGGGGGAGCTCTTCATTTTTTCAATGACAGATGGGAAGGGGAGAAAAAATTGGGGGATAGGAAGAAATAGGGAAAGAATGGGAGAAAAAACCTCAAACTGAATGTTTTCTAAACCAAAACTTTTTGGTTAAAAACTTCACAATACTTTTTAAGGGGGAAAAATCGGTTCTTTTTGAAAATTGTGTAACCTTTTAAAATGTTTGTGATTCTCTCCCCTAGCTCCTCTTTTCCCCACTTTTTTCAACCGGCTATATCGCCTATGTTGATCAGCACCCTCAGTGCCTCAGCCAGCAAGTATGTTATTAAAAATATAATGGGCCTAATTCTGTTCTCTTACAGTTGGGCAAACAAATCACTTCAATGTGTTGTAACCAAGAACAAAATCTGAACTATTATTTTATGAGGGCCACATCCTGTCACCTTTCATTACATTCAGTAGCGCCTTTCTGCATAAGTGGTTCCTTTGGTTTCAATGGGACTACTGTACATGCAATGTGAGGTTCTACTCAGCATCAGTAGGAGTAACAGAATCTGCGGAAGTAGGCCTATATGGCCCTGAATCTATGATACTTGCATAAGAGGGAATGAAAAGCATCATTAAATTTACCTCCTAATGATTGTGTCTGTGTATTATGGTACTCAAGGTAACTTTTCTTCTTTATGGATTTTTATTATTTGAGAAAATGTAATACACAGAATATTATACAAATAGCTTTTTGCTTTTAAAAAGTAACTTAAAAGCATATGTTCAATACAGTTTTCACTTGGTTTTATATGAATATTGTAGTATGCTAACCTGCAACGGAAGTTTCTACTTTCTGCAATAATTTAAACTGAGGTAAAAGGAATTCTAGTTATGACGGCTTTCTTATTCACTGTACTTTATGCCTTTCCTTCCACTTAAAAGAGCCAGCTCCAGAAAGACATTTATTAAGGAGCAAGAGTTAAAAATGACTCCCCTGGTGGTACATATATAACTTCCGTGTCAGTTTGCTCAGTTTATAGGTCAAGTTTATTTCATAATGAAAGGGGGGGAAATGGGGCTGTTACAGCACAGGTGCTGAAATCTCAGTCACTGTTCCAGAGCAATGTGAAACTCATAAATCATGACTCCCTCACCAACCAGTCAGCATGGAAGATTCCCCCCAATATTCTGAATCTCTTATTTTGCTAAGAGTGTCATCTTGTGGAATTCTTGGAACACTGTTGCGTCCTGATTGGCAGGTGAAGAGAAGATTCTGGTGGAATAATCCATTACAGTAGGGGGTGATTGATCTTAAAAAAAATCAAAACAATAGCACTGAACACTAGATCACAATTCCATGACACATACCATTAAAGAGACAATTACTTAGTCTTAAGAGAGATTTTCTAATTACAAGTTTTCACTTGTGACAGATGTACAGAAGCTTTTGATATTAAGCTTAAAAAGTGGTGGCATATAACTATTCATATCCTCCCTATTTATATAGTTTCCTGGCTATAAATGGGTATTTTTTTCACGGGGTAGAGCTCTCTGTCTCTTTCAAGCTAACTCTGAGTTAGCATCAACAGTGAGCAAACAGCAACACAAACCAAAAATGTTTATTCTGAGGGCTGAATTTGTTTTCTATACCCAAAGCTATACTCAATGTCAATATGCCAAAAGGGAATTTACATTTTGTGCAGATGATTTTGATGGCTCATATGTGCAGCTGGATCTTGGCATAAATTATCTTAATAAATCAAAATAACATCAAAATAAATGCTTTGAACTTAAACTGTTATTAAATAGTAATTAAACCATGAAGTGATCCTTAAATGGGTAATTTCACTAATAGTGAAAATAGCAACATAATACTTTTAATTTCCTCAGCTGATAAGAGCCCACTCAGAGGGATGACTGCTACCTACTGACTCATCTCAGAAATATCTCCCATAAGACTCGGTAGTTCCCACTGAAGCAAATGAGAATTAGAGTTTAGGTCCATAGTACTGAGACGTTTTTTTTACAGCCAGGTCTTCTGTCAAAACAGACCTACCTTGATGCGGCTTAGCTTGTGAAAACTGATAGGATCAATGCACAAAGTGACATGCCTGCAGGTGTTTTCTGAACAGATGGTTTTAGTTAGATAAAAATCATCACTTTTAGTTACCTTTGGGCCTGATATTGTGAGGTGCTAATCTCTTTCAACTGCCGCTGAAATCAATGGAAGCTGAATGAACTCAACATTTCAAAAGAATAGGCCCAGAACTATATCTGTATGTTTCCAGAGATTTCTAGAACACCAGATATTTAACATGTACAAAACGTAAGTCCTTCCAGGAATCAATAACTAGGCATTAGACACTAATATGAACATATTCTACTAGCAAGCCAGAGAAGTGATGGCTTATATGGGCCCACAAAAAAAACACTTTTAAATTAAGCATAGGAAGGAGCACATGTACAATATACTCCAAAATATAGCACATTTTCATTTTCCAGCTTCATTTTTAAAAATTCTTTTTCTTTCTTTAGAGACCTCTGTCTCACAATGAAGAACGCCCCCCTCCCCCCCCCCAAAAAAGTTCTAACATAATGACCCTTCCTTTGAAATTCTGAGATTCAGCAAGGGGGGTAGCATGTCTCTCTCTAAGTTGCTGGCCAAATGAAAGAGTGGTGGCCCACATTGGCCAGTGAGACCAAGAAGCATAAGGAGCAGAAGGTGCTAATCCTGGATACAGTTGAATGCAAGACATGGAGGAGACTCAGGCAGAAAAGACATAAGATCTAACGGACCCCAGAGGCTCCTATATAGAACTTGTACCAGGCCCATTGTCCCTAGATGATCCTATAACAGAAGTCCTGTCTCCAAGGACCCTCAAAATTACCTTCAGACTGTACCCAGATAACAGTGAGAACTGTTGTGAAAGCCTGAGATCTGGAAAGATCATCTTCTCTTCAACTAGCAAGCCTGGAAGGAGAATGAGTGAAATAAAACAACTCAGAATAACAGAAAACCAGAGAGAACTCCCCATGCATGAGAACCAAGTTTCAAATCCTAATGGCTCTGAAAAATTAACATGGAACTGACAGAACAGTGCCAAAGGAGTAGGCCAAATAGAAACTGATATAATCTTCCCTGAGGTATCCTCTGCACTAATCTTTGCCTGCTCCATGCCATCGCTCTGGACCAAGGTAATATCAGATCCATAGTGAGTCTATATTTTGGGGGTTCCAACAACCTCTCAGATCCACAATTATATTTCTCTTTCTTCTTTCAGGACCGAGCCAAGTAATCAGAGCTTCATGAGCAGCATGCTTCAAAGCTTTGCACCAAAAAATATAGGCCTGTCAATGGAACGATTCTTCATACACACACAAAATCCACTATAAAGCTACACATTACAGAGCCACTGTGGGAGGTGGAGAGTTCATACAAAGAGATGCCCTTCTCTTGCATTTCACTACTCCAAATACTCCCTGTTCTCACACTTGCTATGATCAGCATGCCTCTGTTAAATTCAATTAAGCTATGCCAATTTCTAGTGTCTTAGCATCAGGCCCTTTTTAATGGAGGTGGGGACAGCTTGGAAAGTAGCTGCTACAAACACAACTCCAACAACAACAGTCAGCTCTTTTTAATCATCAGAGTACCCTTAAACTAAAACTCTGATGTTAGCGCTGCCTTTAAATTAGGTCATGGCCTGGGTCTTGTAGATCCCTTAAGAGATTAACAAAGCTTTGGTTCTAATGGGGCCCTACAGAAAGAGACTTAAAAACTTAAAATGTCTCTTTCTGAATTACTTGATCTAATGATGGCTGAAGGCAAGTTTCCCCCAAAGCCTTATTAACTTTACAGTGCAAGATGCTGCCAGTTAGAATCAATGAGAAAGTTATAAGATTTTACAGCAGTTGAATACTGCAAAAGATGGAGAATTATTGTCTACTCTTTTTCCCAAAAGCACCTAGAGGTGCTTTAAAATTACAGCTGTACCTTACAGAGATTATAAGGGCTCCCCCATACTTCTTTGTGATTAAAAGTTTTTTCCACTTAGCTCAGATGATGGTAAGAGCTTATTTTTTCAGAGACAAAAGGCCATGGTTCCAATTCTGCTTTGTGTGATTTATCTACCAGTGTGTAACAATGTATTTCTTGTGGGATAGCTTTTATTCATGTGTTTGTTTGTTCTGCAAAGTAGATGTACCAGGGTGATGGTGCAAGTGCACCTAACTAGCCCCTGCCCTGTCAGTGCTAATCAAGGGGAACAGATTGGGGCTGTTGAAAAGGCCTGATGCTGGCCTGAAGACTGGCAGTACCTGCTAGCCTGAAGAGCCAAAGGCTATAAAGGCTGAGAAGGAGGAGAGGTATTGGTCAGTCAGGAAGAAAGTTGGAAACCTCCTAGCTGAAGACATATGCGCTCTCTAAGAAGAGAAAATCCTGTAAACACTGCATATAGTTCAGCACTGGTGGTGGGACAAGCTTAGGCAAGTAAAGACATGTGGGAGGGTGTCCAGGAAGAGGGGCTGGTTGTGCACCCTGTTGCAGTAGGAAAAATAGGCATTTTGGCTTGAGTTTAGATACCATTATCCTGAATGGAGGCACTCAATAGCACTTGCATGGTTAAGGTTGCAGTTAGAACTCTGTTACAGCATGTATTTTATAACTGTGTGCAGGAAAAATGCCATTGTGATCACTTCATGAGTACACTAGAATTGTTTTTGAAAGCATGAAGACCTCTTTTCTTGGTCAAGACCATATACTCATTTGGAAATGGATGGGATCTGTTGCCAGTGCCAAAACACCCTAATTTATGGAGACAGCAACCTAATCTGCATTCTGAGAGAGGGGGCGAGAGAGGGCTGGGGAGAGAGAAAGAGAGATCTCATGTATCCCTAAAACCTTCATGTCCAAGGCCTCAGCTCGCCTTTTGATAGCCCAAGGAGCTTTTAAGAGTTGTTGGGAAGGCTAAGATATGGAAAAAGAGCACGCAGATTAATTTGTTAGACTGACAAATTATGTAGTTATTTCAAGGACATCCCCATCAATACCCTCTTCATTTGCTTCTTACTCCTCTGCAAGGATAAATAGTGGAGCATAAGTAAAATAAAGAATTAAAAAATAGCAAATATCTTGCCATGTTAGCTGATAACAAAAAGCTGATAAGAAAATACTTGAGAAAATATACCACATCCAAGTGCTAGGCAAATTAGACTTTCCAGGAGATAAATTAATGAATGTAATCCATTGACAATCAACTTTAGACATGATAGAGAACATGATGGGCACGAGGAAAAATAATCATGGTCATGTTCCTTTGAAAAGAATGAAAGGGGAAATGGCTTCTTGAAGACTGCTTTATGGATCCCCCATTCAAAGGAGATGGTTATCGCTAAAATGCAAACTAGAAAACTTCTACTCAGCAGTATCTCTTGCGGGGGCCTCTCCAGCACCATCTCTATTGGCATATTTTTGAGAAACTGGCCCTAGCCACAGAGCCATTCAGTTTCTAAGATGTTTGTCTAACTCCTTCCAACCATAACATACATCTTTCTATGTCTCTTCCACAAACACATTGAACTATTCTACATTCCCCCTTTTCTTCTTTCTTAACATGATAGTTGCCCAATTCATTTTTTTTCTCTCAATAACTATTCTCTTGTTCTGCCTCTTATCTATGCATGTAACTTCTACAGCAAGGTTGTGTAGGTGGCAATATAGCCTGAAAGTAAAAATAATTTAACCACTAAAATGATTTTCCAGGGGTTGTAGTGGATTCTGGACAAAGATTGAACTAGAAGCATATCTTTTAGGGGAAAAATCAAACAGGAATTAAGTCATCATCTGTGTTATACAGGTCAGACAAGATGATAGTAATTGTCCCTTCTGGCATCATAATCTATGAGGTTATGCCTACACTGCAGAGTTTTTTCAGAAAAACGGCCATTTTTCTGAAAAAACTTCACTTACGTCCACACTGCAATTGTGTTCTTTTGAAAAAAGAAATCAAAAGAACAGAGGGGTTTTTCCAACATTGGTAAACCTCTTTCTATGAGGAAGAAGCCTTTTTCCAAAGGAGCTCTTTCAGAAAAAGGTGTGTGGGGATGGGGAAGAAGAAGTTCTTTTGAAAGAAGAGGAAAGAGGAAAAAGCACAAGTGCCCTGATGGCCACTCCATCCATAATAATCACAGCTTAAATGCGAGATAGCGTCCATTCATTGTGGACGCTATCTTTCCAAAAAGCAGACTGCTTTTTTGATGTGCTTTGGCAATGTAGACTGTCTCTTTCAGAAGAAGTTTTTTTGGAAGATCTCTTCTGGAAAAGCTTCTTCCGAAAGAAGCCTGTAGTCTAGACATAGCCTCAGTCAGTGAGTTACATCGTGTTGTCTTCTGCTTTGGTCATCTAACTCCATTGTTTATCTTGGTGGTGAGGCTATGGTGGTGTTTATCTTGGTGGTGAGGCTATGGTGTATTAATGATGTATACTTTGCAACCACTTATTTAAAAAATACTATTATACTTTTTCTTCCATGCCCTTCCCCCTCTTGGTTCCCAATAAGACTATAAATGTGGATGCCTTCTTTCATGACAAAAATACTATTTGTCTGTGTTGCTCATTATTTGTGTGACCTGTCTCATTTTATGTAAATGAAGATCTGTCCAGAACTGTTATTCAAATCCTTTTGATACAAAGATATTTCCTACTAGATTGTTGTTTAGAACTCCAAAATAGTTAATACTACACACTTGGTACTAACCCTAAAATACAAATTAACCTAAAATAATGGCATTTTATAATAGATGTGGTACAGACTGCTAGACTAAAAGAACATTATTTGTAGCTCCAAAAATCTCTTTTTGAATTACTGGATATAATGAAAAGAATTAAATGTATTTTCTAACATATATAAAGAAATTCTCACAGTTGGATCTGAAGGTTCCGTGTATCTGGGGTGTCCATGTATAAAACCTTTAGATAACTTATTTTATATGAGCACACTGCTCATGTTGAGCAAATTCACTGTACAATGTGGTCACTGGTCAAAATAAACAGATCTTACATCTCATAACCAAAACTTCAATATCTTCCATGCAATACCCTGCAGCACTGCGGAGATATTCAAAATATGGAAGTTATTTTAAGTATTACAAAAGATTTGAATGTTTTTATCAATCCTCAGTTAATAGCTACAGTGCTTATATAAGGAAATGGACAAGACAATTTACTTTTTAAAACATCACTGGGTGTGTTCTGTTCTGATAAAAGTAATAATCAGATACATTTCTCTTGGGTTAACCATCTGGCTTTATGCTATTTTACCACCTTGGAGACATAACTTCCTAATGACCCCTAGCAAAAATGTCAAGGATTGGCATAAATCTTGCATGACCAAACATTTTTAAACCCAGTGCAGTGCGGAATGGTAAACATTTAACCAGAGGAAAACTCTCATTCTCTTTTCTCTTCATATACATTAAACCATGTATTTATTTTAACAAGAGGGACTGCATTCCAACACCTGGCACCTCACACATCTTGGCTTTTCTCCTTCTCAACTGGAAACCTTGAGGATGAGGAGGAAACTAACTCGGGCTAGTTACTAAGTTAAATAAGATCTCTATGATCTGTAAGATCTGAACTGGTGTAAAGGGAACACAGAGAGAGGACCCCGGGTCTTCTTTGTCTGTTTCAGGCATGGGAAGTGACCGTCTCCCGAGTTTGCATCAGAGAGCTAAACTGGTCTGGAGCAGGGAGCTGCCTGTTTACCCAGGAGGGCTCTGCTGATAGCACGTTACTTTAGTTTACTTTGCTTTGCTTGAGTTTATTGTAAAGGGGTAAAGTTTTCGGATTCATCACGTGACCCTGACAGGTCCTGCCTATTGAGAGCCAGACCACCCACATGGAGGACGATGGAGCTGCTTAATAGAAACAGGCATGTAATTGTGAGCCTTTCCAGCACTCTGCAGAATGCCTGCAACCTAGGAGGATTATTTTTTTACACTTTCAGTTCCTTTTGGAGGAAAAAAAAGGAACAAGGAAGCGAAAAGAAAGAAGGGGGGAAAAACTGATGTAACCTCAAAGTCTGCCTGTGCTCTGAATGAAATTTAAAAAACCCACCAGATCACCAATTCCCACCGAGGTGCTCCACATGAGAAGGGGGAAGATGCTGGTAAGCAAAAGCTGATCTTTCCAGTTTAAACGGAAAAAAAAATAGCAATAACGTGTCTGCTTCTCCGGAGTAAGCTCGTGGCAGATGGCAAAAATCTGACGGAGATGGGGTCTGCTTCGCTGGGGAAGCAGAAAGAGGACCGGGGGTCGAGGAGGGAGCAACCTGGCTTGTGTAAAAAGCAGGAAGGGAGCAGAGGAGTCTGTATGGCTGACTATTACACTGCTCGAGATAGGAGGGTCCCTCGAATAGTTCCTCTCCCTGAGCCGGATGGTGGTGATGGAATTGATCAGTGATTTTTCACGCGAAGGGGGGGACTCTCGGATCCCATTTTCACGCTTGGAAGGGTCGCCACCCTGGCTTCCGTTTATCAGTCCCCTCTGGGCTCCTGAATCCAGGCGAAGGGCAGATTCTTTTCCTTCTGCGACTGATAATTGCTGGGCACCACGTTTGAATAAAAGAGCTTTTCTATAAACTAATATGTCTCTACAGTCTTGTCATATGCTCAGATCAAATGTCCTTAAAGGTCTAGTGTAAAACATACGAGAAACAAGGAGATCCTAGCTAGTGAGGCTCTCACCTAATGTGGTGCCTAGTGAATGCAGCTCATAAGACCAGATCCTGTAGAGCCTGTGCTTCATGGCCAGGGGAAAGCCAATGGGAGTCTTGACTGGGCGAGGACTGAGAGTGGAACTGCAGAAAGGGTGAAGTTGAGACACTGAATTTATTTTGCAGGTGTTGGGGGAATTTAAGTCATATCTTGTTAGTGGACTCGTTCCAGGTCTTTACTCCTGATATACATTCAGAGCACACATCAACATTTTTGAGCTTTTGTGATGTCAAGTCTATTCTGTGGAATCAGGAAGCCGTTTGTTGTGTATTAATCTTGCTACTCCTTTGAAGTAAAGATGCGTACTAAGAGCACTTTGGGAAAGTCACTCCTGTAGTGGCATAATCTGTCAGTTCAAATCTCAGCCTCTTGCATATTTTCACATTTTGTTACTGAAACAGCCTGCCCCCACAGAATGCAAACTTGCATTTTAAACTAGGAAGCCAATCTTTGTTGAACAACACAACATCTGTGGCCAAAAGAACACCCTCTGGTTGTTTGCATTTATTTTACTTAATGAAGGCAAAGTAGATACTTTTAAAATACTTATAGCCATGAGACTTTGTATTTTATCGTTACAGTTCAGAATAAATGTCCGTAATCAATTCACAAAATGCTGAAAAGTAGGACTATACAGTAGGGACTGACTGCCCCTATGACTACGGTGTTGGAACCAGTTATGTGTCGTGTGTGTATATATAATATATCAAAAAAGCAACAACAAGGTTATAAGATAGCTCTAGCGACAATAAAATGGACCCAATCGCTGATGCCAGTATAACATATACTCCTTGTGGCTATGTGTGCCAGGTTGTAACTGACATAAGACAGTGATAGCAATCAAGGATAGCATTCAAAACGAACAGCTCATTATAGCATATCCAGGTTTTACATCATCTGGTATATTCAATAATATACCTATGTTCTAAATACACTGAATCAGTAGAAGATTGTACCCGAGAGTGCACTGCAGAATATAGTCCCATTTCTGGGAAATGGATTGCAAAATGTGTGGCGTTGTAGAAAAATGACAAATTAAAACTTGAAGCTAATGTGGATATCTACCACCCTTCAGTCTAACAGCATTTACCAGTTCTAGATCGGAGGTCTTTCACATCATTTCAACACCAGTCTGATAGGTGTATCTAATTTCTGGTTAGGGCTATTAGAGTCATTGTGTAGCTAGATTATAATCTGACAATATATCTGAACAGGAGTCAGCATTTGGGGGAGGGTCCTTTAAAAATCTATTTGCTTTCCAGAGCCGGTAGATGGAAAACTGACAAGGCAGCCCACTCTGAATTAAAATGTCTTGGTTTCCCCGTTTTATCTTTATTTCTCTCTCTCTTCCTCTCTCGCTCTCTCTCACACACACACCTTTTATTTTCTTTTGCCTTTGCCACAGTGTATAAAGCCCTATTGAGACATGTAGGCGTGATGTGTAAACCGGATTAGCAGTATGAAAGAAAGACACACAATGAGCCTGAATTGTTTTACTTCCTTTTCATTTCTCACGCCTATATCTCTAATAAATTTGTTGCTCCAGCAGTGGGTCAAAGGGATCGTGTAGCTCAGCTTTTTTCCTGCAAGACCCGATGGCAGAGATCATGAAAATGAATGGCCCTGCCTTCTGCCGAATGCAAAAGCCTGGGAGATATAGTTACAGAGCCATGATGTTGTCCAGAATGGCTACAAGCTCTTCACTGTAACTTCCCCCTTCTGTGCCCATTAAAGTAATGCAAGAGACGGGACATTTTGCCAGAAAAAGAATCCGTTTTGAAAACGATTCGGGTTTATAAAGCTTAAAAAGCCCTCAGCAGAGAGGATGGCAAGGGTTGGGATCTCCTCCAGACTTTAGAGCCAGAGAACTGTTGCTACCCTACAGCTGCTGGTGTGGTTCCCAGCTTCCAGGGCCGCTCACCCTGCTGAACTTGCTTGTGCCTCGTGCTGAATGCAGAGGTCTGTGGGATTCTGGTGGCACATTACCCCGCAGCTCTGTGCGGATGGAATGCCTGCGCTCCTGGGCTTATGCTGTAGATCCCTCATTTGCTCTTTGTGGCGTGCGGAGCAGCTTTCCATTAAAGGAGATCAGGGGTAATTAGCCGCATTGTTTTGACAAGTTGGCTCGAGCAGTTCCCTTTCTTGCAGTCCTGAGGAAGGGGTGGGGGTGGGGATGGGGGAAGAACAGTGTTTGATTCATGCTGCCTGGTCCTTTCCCAAGCCCTGCGCACTTTTTTAGAATGTCTCCCTACAGAATGCCTTTCCCCTGCATGTTTCAGCCACTCGCCTGGAAAAACAAATAGATGTAGAAGTTGTGAAAACGAAGAGTTTATTTAAAGGGGGGGAGTGATCAGATGAAAATTAAAATATAGGCTCTGTGATGTAAAATGTGGTCTGATTCATGGCAGCAGCCAGCCTATCACATGAGATTTCAGACCAGAAACAGACCTCCAGTCTAGCACGATTGTGTCTGAGAGGCAAAACCCAATAAAATCTACAAAACCAAAGGCAATTTAGTTTATTACAAGTCGGTTTTATTCTGCCGCAGTCCAATGCTCCGCTGTCTCATAACATCCGAACAAACAATCTGTACTGCAGGTGTTTTATTTCAGTGTCGTTTCTGTGTAAATGTAACCGGATGCTACAGTGAGTGCAGTGTTCTTTATGGTGTGGCCCACAAGAGGTTGAAAAGCTGGAAAACTCACAAAAATCGATTTAATTTATCTCCTAGCCATTATTAACACATATTAGATCTGATGCTCACTTTATTTGGGGAAATGTGAAGCTCTGACTTCTTAGAATTTGTACTGAAAAATTCAGCTCTTTGAACGGAAGATTATATAAAATGTAGAGCATCCTAAAACCGTCCAGATGGAGGTTATGGGTGTTTGTCCAAATTCCTGAGGTTTTGCCACACAAGTTTCCAGTGAACATGCACAGGGAAAGGCAAGGTGTAAAGGATTTCAGTCAAGAAGTGCCTCCCCACCAGCCACCTTAGCAGGCAGGCCTTCATCCCTAAAGCCAGCTCTATATGAAATCTGTGGGATCCTTGTGATTTGTGGAAATTAAAAAAAAACTGGTGTCGAGCCACAGTTACATGCACAGGGCATGCATATTAAAGCCAACAATGCTTACAAATGTAAATAAGGGCAGATTGATTAGGAACAACATTATCGCTGGGAATGTAGCACTCGCATGCATCAGCAATGAGGCAAATTGGGGGCAGCCACTTCTCTGACCACCCAAGTTGAGACAGACTTTTTACACTGACACTTCTTCCTTTAAAAAAAATTGCAGAAACAAGGCCAATTAGATCCCCGCAGTAATTCATCTCCTATGTATGAAAAAAAACAGACCACAGGGAGAGAGGGGAGATTAAGATAGTGCTTGTTAAATCTGAGTCTTCAAATTGAGTTTTGGAACCAGTAGCAAGAATTTATGAGCATGGAGCTATTGTGTGAAATGCTGAAAAGTTAGCCTATCACACAGGAGGAAACCTGAGGATTTGAGGTATTTAAACTTTAAAGAATGACGTTCAACTGGGTTAAAATTTAAGTGAAACTAAGCTAAAATGCTTGCACGCCAACGTTTCTCCCCCACTCCCCATTAAAACTAGAGGCTTGAATGATAGCAACAGTATCGATTTCTAATTAGATGGGGAGCAGTTAACGTTCTCAATCAGTATATATGGAACAACAGTTTAATCTACTACATAATGGAGATATCAGTTTCCATCTGAAAAGGGTTGTTTTTAGTTTATGCGCTCCTGCCCCCTGTGAAGCTGGGGATGTACAAACAAGCCAGTGTGTAAGATAAGATAGTCGTGGTCGCATTTTTAAAAGTTCTAAGCACCTCCAGACCTGAGGCCAACAACAGAGTAGTAAAAGTTGTGAACAAAATGTCGGTGATATCACCAAATGACTGTTAGGACTTGGGATCTCTGGTCAACTAACTGCGATGACTTAACTTTACTAGAAATACCTACATTCACTAGACTAACTAACGGGTTTTCCATACGCTGCCCATGTCCTCGGGTTTATAATTGAGTTAGGTGTCTAGCCAATCCGGTTGCCACGTTATTTAGCTCTATTGCTTTTGTTTTGTTCACTTGTTTGTGTTTCTGCCACCAAACACGGTTCTCCTCCTTACCCCCCGTCCCCTTCTCTATTTATATCTCGCAGGCGGTTACACTTAACGCGTTTTCCACTTAGATCTCTCCCGGGTCCGCACTCTGTAAAATACTGTACCGTCCCCGCCGTGTGCTTGGTGAATTCTTCTTTAGAAAACTGGCATGCATTTTGCAGGGGCATCACCCCACCCCTGCTAACATCTGTGCGGCAGGCAAGACCCCCACGAGCGGAAGCCCCGGGGTAAAATTTTTGCCGCGTAGGAGAACCCCCCTTGGTCCCCGATGTGCGAGCTGTGCCCATAAGTCAATGGGGTCTGTCTCCGCCAGCAGTCCGTGACTATCCCCACGATGTTGTGCAGACTTGAATGGAAAAGTCTCCTTTCCCTCTCGCTATTGGCCGGTAGCAACCAGCCCGGCATGGTATTGGCTAACGTAAAGGGGGAGACCTCCTTTAGGAATGTACTATGGCTTGCCTGGCATGTCTCGGTGCAGCAGCAGCTCAGAACGAGAGGAAGAGCCCGGATTCCCCTTCCCCGCCTAACAGAGCTGCTCCCGCCCCCGACCTGACTGGCTCGTCACAGCGTAGCCTCGTACCTGCTTTTAGCATTCGCTTCCAGCCTCTGAGTACTGCGGCTGCACAGCAGCGGCTGCCCATACTCACCGAACCGGGAGGGGAAGGAACGCCTCGCCATGCGCGCCCGGGGCCCGCCTATCACGTGAAAGATCGGGGCCCGCCTCCCCGCCCTTCCCCCTTTCTTTCAAAGTAGAGGGTTTTTTTCAATGAACACACACCGTGTGCACCTTAAAGCAACACTCCTCATTTCACAGTCAAACAACAAACTCCCGCTACTTTCACGCCTGAAGTCACTGAAAACAGTCTGTTGTTGAACCAACTATAATTAAATGTAGTCTTTGCAAGGGGAAAGTGCTTTAAGCCTTTCAGGCTCGATCTTGTCCTCTTTACACAGGCAGGGCTCCCACTAACTTCAGTGGGAAGTCTGCGTGAGTAAAGAGTGAAAAGAAAAAGCCCTGAATCTGTGCGAGTTCAGAGGGGATGATCCTTTACTGCATCATAAAAATGACTCAATACTACTACGACTATACAAGATTTTTGTCTCTGTCACCAATCTAAGTGACATTAGCTAAAAGTAAAACATCGAGGTTTATTAGTATAAACAATTAAAAGACAACCAGATTGTGTTCGGCGAGTTCACCATCGAACCCTATATATTCTGTAGAGTTGGCATCGTACATATAACGTGTATAACTTAAAAAAAACACCTCAATGAATGGCTGATTTTAAATGAACAGAAACGTGGAAAGCGGGTGCCAAAAATTAAACAATCTAGCGATTCATTTAGTGTAAAAAAGCATTTAGCGGTTGCCAGCTTTACATTTTATTCATTTTACATTAAAATGTATTAAATTGAGTTTCCTAAGATTTCAGTGAAAGAGTGAATACTAAGTTAAAACAAACTGCACGGTTTAAAAACCCTTATTTAAGTGTTAAGCTTCCGTTGTGTTTTTCTTATTGTAAGTGGTTATTTTATAGCAAGGAACTAAGTCTTCTCTTTAGTTAAGAAAGAAAAGAGAAGTCTGGCACTTTCTACCGCAGTATCCACCACCCTGTCATTATCTGTGCAAGCCTGGGAATTCAACTTGGACCTCCCAGTATTTGTTGCAGATTGAGGCCAAGGTGCCTCTAAAAGGATTTTCTTTTTAAGGAACTTCAGAAATCCTGTGGTACTTTTTTTTTTAAAGGCAAAATATATTTTTGAATGTTGGTCGCAAGGAAATTCTGTGAGTGTGTCTGTAAAAAAAATAGCGTCTCTTAAAAAAATAAAAGCTTTCTTGAAAAGAAAAGAAACAAGAAAGGGGGAAGGCATTCCTTAATGGAAGTATTGCATGCAAAGAAGGCTGGATCTCTTTAAGGCTCCCCCTGAAGCTGGAGATGCACACACAAGGGTTGCCTGCCTGGGTGGTCTCTCTACTTTGGTGAGCTGTTGCTAAGCAGCTAATAATAGTCATGTTTGCTGAGTAATTTCTGCCCTCCTTGAGCCAATCGCATCCCAGAAACCCAAGCCATCTGACAGCCCCAGGGGCGGGATTTCAAGTCTTTTTCTCTCTCCTCTCTCTTTCTCTCCCCGTTTCACTCCTCCTCCTCTTTATCCAAATGGAGAGAGTTCTTTTTTTCTTCTTCATCTCATCTATTGAATCAAGGAGCTGCTGCTCGCTGCTGCACACACACAGAGGGAGAGAGAGACACACACACACGTACAGGGAGAGAGAGAGACTGGAGTCCCCAAAGCCCCGGGAGTCAGAGACAGCTCTGCCCTGAGACAGAATGGTACAGCGCGCCGAGACAGACCAACAGCAGCAGCACCACTGAGAGCAAGAAAAGCTCCAGCCCTCCCTTGCTTTGCTTTCACGGAGGAAGACAGAAGGGGAAAGGGGGCAGGGGGGGAGAGGCTGGTTTCTTTAAGCTGCAAAAGGAGCAGTAGAAAACTAAAGCCGGAGCAACGAAGGGGGGACGGCAAATCACTCACGCTCGCTCCACTCGCAGACGCACTGGATGTGGGAAGCGGTAGCGCCAGAAAGCTCCGGATCATCGCGAAATGTTGCAATGGAAGGCGCAGGGTCTGACTCGCCAGGAGCAGCCAGAGGAGCAGCAGCAAACGCGGTATGAAGAGGTGGTCTGTCACCAGCAGCCTGCGGAAAGAAGCGCCAGCAGCCCAGCCAGCCTCCCGTTCCCCTGGATCGCCCCAAAGCAGCAGCGCGCTGCGGGGAATCACAGAGGACCCAGCCCGTGGGTCGCCAAAACAACAGCAGCAGCAGAGGCAGCAGCCCCGTCCCGGCGGCGGCAACATGGCCTCGGCTGTTAACGTTTCGGAGCCGGAGAGCAGCGGCGGGGCTGGTGGCGGTGGCTGCTGCAGAGACCTCGATCGGCCGGGGAGAAGCTGTAGCAGAAGGCGGAGACTGACCGGAGGGAACAGGCGCGCCGCGGCGCTGGATCTGGAGTATCTGCAGCGGCCAAGCTACTGCGATGCAGCTTTTGCCTTGGAGCAGATTTCAAAGGTGCATGACTCTCTTTCCAGATTTGGGGGGCGGGAGAGGGCTGAGGTGAGGGTATTTTCCAAGGGGTGGAAGGAGGAGATGGAAAGGAAACAGCCACCAATAAATCGCTGTGAGGAAGGGGAAACAATTCCTGTGACTCCTTTGCCCTCTTTCCCTCCCTTCTTGTACACATTTTCCCCGGTGTGTGGTTGTGCTTTTGAATCCTCTCATTAAACTTACCCGGGGCAGTTTCACGGTGTTTTTGTGTCTGGGGAGTTACTCTGTCCTTTTTCTCTCCTCCTCTTGCCTCTTTCTATGTTTCCTTCGCTTCTCTCCATCCCTCGGTAGTTCCGCTCAACTTCTTTAACGCCAGGCTGCAATGGGAAAAGAGGTTTCAGTGATTCCCTTTTTTTTGGCTGAAGTTTTGCTTTGTTACGTTTTCCAATAAGTGTGGAGTCGCGACTTCCTTAAGAGAGAAATCCCGTAGTAGAAAGTTTGTGATGTTTACCCCCAGCGGCTGGAGGAAAAATGAAAGTTGTAAACAAATTGCCACCTTAAATCTGCCGTGCAAGTCAGATTGAGTTCCCCCGGATCGTTACTTTTATTGTTAATATTAAAATGCTCCAAGTGCAGGGATTTCTTGGAAACCTGCCTCTGGTGCACGCACGCACACACACAAGTCCCGCTTGTTACTTTGGCAAGGGAAAAATGTTCAAAGTAAACAACATCGAGCCATTGCCTTTCTTCAGAGAGCGTTTCATTCCATGGAGCAGATTTTTAGGCTTTGCAGTAAGGGGGAAAGGGAAAAAAAACCCCATGTGGCTGCCCTCTTCCGTTCACAAATATTGTCGTAGCTTACAGATGGCTGCTCTACTTCCTAATTCAGATCACACAGCGTCTCCAAACTCTATGGAAATGAATTACTATTAAGCTTATGATCTTACAGCATTGCTAACCACGTGGAACATTCATTTACTACAGAGTTGGTGCTGAGAGCTGGGAATCAGGGACACGGCAACAAATTGTTACACACAGTAGCGTTCCCCCCACCGTCAACCTCCGATCAGCCCTGTAGAGATATGTAACAAGAACAGGAAAGGGGATTTTTTTTCTTGGCATGCCTGTTGCGATTCATCTGCATTGATTATTTCTCCCCTAGTGTTGTAAATCTTGCTAGCATGAAAGAATTTTTGCAAATTGAATTGATAGCGGTGACTTCATTACAAGAAGGCGGTGATCAGTTGTTCAGATCAGTTGTCTCTCTCAGTTTTACGGATCTCAAGCAGTGATGTAATCGCAGAACTGTGCACTGATTTATGAATAGAATTACCAGCAAATGCACATTTTAATTCATCCGACTGCTCAGCAGGGTCATGGCAACAGTCTGTCGTATTATTATTCCCAATGAAATAGACACTCTGCTATGAGGCTATTTGCTTGTATGCATTGATAAACGCTTTGGTTCTGCTTGCCCTCCGGCCCCTAAAAGGTATATGCATTTGGATGTGCGGGGATGTTTCCAGCCGTTTAACTGCTAACCTTTTCTTGCCTTGCAGGGGAAGGCTACTGGGAGAAAAGCACCGTTGTGGCTAAGAGCGAAGTTTCAGAGACTATTATTTAAACTGGGCTGTTACATTCAAAAAAACTGCGGAAAGTTTTTGGTTGTTGGCCTCTTGATATTTGGGGCTTTCGCTGTAGGATTAAGGGCAGCTAATCTCGAAACCAACGTGGAGGAGCTCTGGGTAGAAGGTAAGACTTTCCCTGCTTGTGGCTTCGCTTCCCTTTACCCCTCCTGTCCTCCATCCCACCCCACTTCTTTCATTTCCAGGGACTGCCTGGTGCAAGTCTATGCACCTACACTCCCCCAGCCCCACCACCTTCCCTGCAGCGAGGGGAAATTGTGGCTTGCCTAGTGAGTGGCGTGGAAGCCCCTGGCAAAGAGTGCGCGGGTCGTGTTTGGCTAGATGGTTTTGGGCAGGAGGCTGGTTAAGGAGGCTGGGTGGAAGGACAAGGCGGTGGGATGTTCCGCCTCTCCGTCTGTCTGTCCGTCCGCAGGGAAGGGGGAGAGCCATGCTGGGGGTGTGTGCGTGTGTGTGTGTTGTGTTGTGCTGGGTGTGTTTGTTTGTGGCCGTGTCCCTTCCCCCCCAGCTGTAGCAGCATGAAAGGAAGGTCTGTGCGGAGAGCAGCCCTCCCCTCCGCCATTTTGGGAGTGCGTGCGCCCTCCCCGGCCGCAGAGGGACGCGAGCGGCGCAGCGCGGCGGGGCTGTGTGTGTGTGTGGTCCTGTTTTTTTGGACAGCTTTCAACTGCGGGGAAAAAAACATTTGTCTCAAGGTAAAAAAAAAAAAAAAAAAAAAAGGCCGCGAAGCCCAGACTGGAACGCATGCTGGATTGTTTGCAAAGCAGATTAATGTCTCCGAGCGGGTGGGGGCCCCGCTCTGCTGTGGAGAAGGGTCATTTTTTTTAGATTAAAACCAGGTTGTTGGTTGTTTTGTTTTTGTTTTGTTTTTTTAATGCAAGAGACTAAGCAAATTCAGCCAAGCGGGGCTTGTGCACCGGGCGCTAAGCTGCATCGCGCTAGCGTGGAATCAGCAGGGTAGAAATGCTGCCTTAGGTGAACTTGCTAAAGGTTAAGCCATTTTGCACGCTTTAGTGCATTTTTTTAAATGTAGGCTATAAAAAGGGACCCATCCTGCTGCCAGAGCTCCCATTGCAGCTCCTGGGGGCCCGAGTCATCTGTTAGGGTAGATGGATTTTACCATCCTGGCACTCCACTGATGCCAAGGGCACTACTCTGGATTTACACCACTATCAGGGAGGGAGAAAAAGCTCATTTATTCTCTTTTATAGAATAGTATTAGGTTAGGTTTCAATTCTACCTTCAGTTAGGTTGGTGTAAATCCTAACTAACCCGTTGACCATAATAATTACTCTGGATTTCAGTCAAAGCAGCTTACAGCAGTATCTGGCTCATAAAAATAACTCATAATATGGAGCAGTGCATAAAGTAACTACTACTGACTGGCCCTGTGTGTGGAGAACGCAGTACTGAGAGAAAGAACAGGGATCAACAGACCGTGGGTGTAGCCTGTCTTGCTTTATGGATGGAGCATGGCAATTCTGTTCCCAGTGACTCCAGTGGAAAAACCATTTTTCAACTTTTGAGTTTGTTTTTAAGATAAGAACTTGCTGATAACTGAACAGTCTTTGTACAGTAGAAGAGTAATTCTAATTGCAGTGGGACCATCCTGCAACTGCTCTTCAGACATGCTGAGTAGGAACACAGAAGGATTCTGTCCAAAATCAGAGATGTGCATTAGGAAGCTGTGGTAGGAATGTTGTCTTTTATGTGTAGTTTACTCTAATGACCACTTCCATGAATAGGATTTGAATAACTTTTCAACATTGTTTCATGTCTTAACTCTTTGCGAGATTCTCTTGTGGCATTTTAAATGAAGTGTTTTACAATCTTCTCTCCACTCCTTTGCTTCTGCCTCCTGATGTGAACTTAACCCAAAACTTCATTGGTAATGTTGGTTTGCAGTATTATGCTGTGATTTAGTATCTTAAACATGGTATAAACTAATAGCCAGCTATCTAGAACAGTGGTCTCATCTCATGCCACCTGTTTTTCCTGTCAGTTTAATACCAAGCAACTCCCTGCTTACTGCACTGGCAGTTCCTGTGTGACCAACAATGGAAATGTGGTTTTCTAGAAATATGTGATTTATAACATAACCATGTGGTTTAGTCACTATTTTGACCTCTTTTCACGTCTTTGGTGTTTCATGGAAAAAATATTTTCCCAAGTGCAAAAACTTAGTAGTCTTCAGAATTTGGATAACCAATATTAATTCATAATACAGTTGGCTGTACAGAGTTGACCTAATTTCACATTTATTGAGTTTACTTTTCATGTCAGTAAAATATTATTAAAACTCTGACTTTGGAAACGGCTGCACTCTTAGATTGCAGAAAAGGTTAGTTAATTAAGATGAAAGAGCATATTCTTTAATTTAAATTAAATTAACTCCCAATCCACCCAGACTGCCATTGTAAGGCCATCAATAGAAAAGTCTGACTAAATTGTGTGTTCAGTTGAGACTGTATAAATGTTCTGTTCACAAACATGGGTGTTATACAAATAAACCAAATGAATAGCAGTTGCATATATCTGTGGTTAAAAGTATAAACAGAAGAGAGTGCAGAGTGGGGAAAAGCACGAGGAGAGGTAGTTTGGAAAATGATGTTCCTTCTGCACATAAATGCTGGAAAGTGATGTCATACCAGTTTTGCTGTGTGTGTATATGCACGCACAGTCCAATTTTAACCTACTGTATTATTATTTATAGACTCCAGTGGGCTAGGTACTATACTCAAATAAGCAACGGGGCAATGTGTTGAGCCTAAGATATTAAAAAACTCTTTACAATAAGTTTTAAACTGATGTGTTCATTAATCTAAATATTTTATTCTGCTTTTTACACTTTGTTTAATAAGATTATTTAAATATACAGAGCAATATGGGTTCAACACAGCAAATTATGCAAAATTCATTTCCATTGCAGTTGCAATAAAAGGGTTTATTTTGTTCAAACTTTTAAAAATGATCACCTCTCAAGGAATTGTCAGTATTTACATAAAAGATCAACTTCTTGTATGTAATGAATACTGAGAACATGTAAGGTACTGCAACATAGAAACTTGGTAGGAATGAACTACGAATCTAAAAAATCCTAAATCAGAATTATTTAGAAGTACAGGTTGAACTTTTCTAGTCTGGCACCCTTGGGATCTGACCAGCTCTGAACCAGAGAATTTTCCAGACCATGGGAGATCAATATTGTCAAGTAGTATTACCAACACTTCCCCTGCTTACTGGGCTGTTAGAGGATATTTAGGGGTACATTAGAGCTAAATAACAGCACTGAACACTGAGAGCCAGGACTGGTGGTGGTAAACAAACTTTATGGGACCACAGGAAGCTTGGCCACACCCATGATAAGTGAACATCCAGCTAACTGAAATCATGCCAGACCACGGCTGTTGCCAGACCAGAGAGTTCTGGACTAGAGAGGTTCAATTTGTAGTGAGAATGAAGTTTGAATTAGTTCTAAGATCATCCAGAGTCCAAAATAAATTGCTAGAAGTGAATATTTAAAGCTATTACAATATTATATTACATGGAAATATTTATGTAAGAGCTGCAAAAACCCACCTGGTGGACAAGTTCAAGGAAGGATGGAAGAGAAAAAGTTCTTTAAGTTTTTCATTCTTGCAGCTTTCTCTTACTAGACTTCCTATTTCACAGTTTGTTCCAACATACTTGGTTTTTGGTGTGCATACTGGTAACAAAGTGTCTTTCCCCTGAATCGCTAATTGGCAACAATAGGGTTTTAGAGGAATATTTTTAATCCATCCCCCTTGCTTGTGCTGTCCAGAATATTTTAATTGTTCCTGCATGTCCTACAGTCTCACTGCCCTCAATTTGACCCCCAAACTCTCTTCTCCATCACTCCAACATTTCAGGTTCTTCCATGACTGAGGAGTGACTGGGTCTTTCCCTTGTTTCCCTCATCAGAAAGATTGACAGTCTCAGATTTATTATAATTAATTCTTGTTATAGAGACCTCAGAAAGATCAGTTTTAGCCTGTTTAGCAAACAAAAGCCACTGCATGAGATCTTGAAGAAACAGTTCTTTTGCAGGTGGTTCTGTGTGATCATGGACCTGTTGTCTGTGGCTGTGCGTGCTGGAAATGTGGTGATTTTTCTATGCGCTCCTTACACAATACCCACAAGTGCAGAAAGGGTTTTACATCCATTTCCTCTGTGGTTGAATCTTGTTGGTTATAAATAGGGTCTTAGATTCCACTGCAGGTTATTGTGATATACCTCTAGTAACTATGCACTATGTGGTCATAAACAGCAAGGTAGCTACATATGACTATGATTGGGCATCCTCAATGAGGAGATAGGTAGGAGAGGTGTGGCCTTTATATCCCATAGCTAATGTGTGAGACTGCTCCCCAAATAAAGGTTCTGATGCACGATAACCTGTAATATGGCTATTGGTGAGAGTTGCTGCAGATCACAAAGGGGAGAGCAGCTTTGTCTCATTTTTCCTGCCACCTATTTCTACTGTCCTCACACTGCTTTCTCATCTTTCTTCCTTCTGCTTGTCACTTGCCCCCTTTTTTATACCCTCTCCAATGACGAGATTAAGAAAAAGGCATCGCTATTCACTGCTAAGACTCCATGACAGAGATCCTGCCATTCGAGAAAGGAGGGGTAGTTCTTGCTGTCACATGGCAAGTGGTTATTTGCAGGAACAGGCCTTCCACAGGCTGACTGTATAAGCTAGGCAGAACTCCCTTTTCCCATGCAGGTTGAAAGCAAGGGGGGAGGAATGTCTCAACAGCCATGTGGAAAGCTCATCTTCAGTACCTGGATCAAATAAAGCACATGCTAACTTCAACTGAATCAATGTGCAGGATAGGTGAAGCTTGTAAGTTCCCAGCAGTAGTGTTAAATAAAACATATTAATTAAGATAAGTTATCTGTAAGTCCTAGAATGAGTTACCTCACTCTTTGATACTGTAAAGTAGTATGAAATTAATGTACCTATGCAGTTCAGGAGTTGGGAAGTGGTAATGGGAGGAAACAAAGTGAACGAAGCAGGCTAGTTTCCTTAAATAGGCATGGTTCCTTAAATGCTGCATAGGACAGTTAACTTTAAACTATGCTTTCTGGAGGGACAAAAGGAAGGCGATAATGTAATAGACTTCCACAAATCTGGTGCTGTTAAAGAACACGAATCTGCTACTGCTAAAGAACACATTCCTCTCAGTGGGCCAAATCAATGTATGTTGCTTGAATAAGGTTCAGCAGGAATTGGCCTAGTCAGAACTCCCTTTTTGCAACTTGTATATTTTTGCTTCACGTTTCTCCAGAATACCAAAGCCTCATCCAGTGTGCAGTTGAATAGTGCTGGGACCTCCCTTCATGGTCTTAGCTGTGCCTACTTTTGCAATACTGCATTGGCAAATGGTAGGTGAATGGCAGAGCAAAACTTACTTAATTGCTTAAACCCCATTGCCATGCTCTGACCCAAGGAATCTTTTCCAGGCACAATTTATGACCATTTGAACCCTTCCACACAGCAGAAGGAAGAGGGAGGGTTTAGCTAGAAGGGAGCACAAAAGACTCTTTTGGTAGTTCACTTTTATTTATTTGATAAATAACTAGATATTGGTTATAATTAGAACTTGTAACAAATATTTTAATTTAATTTAATTTGTTTGAGAAACAACAATGGTCCTGTAGCACCTTGGAGACTAACAAAAATATATAAATAGTTTCATGAGCTTTCATGGGCACAACCTGCTCCTTCAGATGACAAAGTTGTGGGTTGTGCCCACGAAAGCTCATGATACTATTCATATATTTTTGTTATTCTAAGCGTGCTACAGGACCATAGTTGGTTTTTTAAGTTTTTTAGAGGGTATATCTACACAGCAACAGTATTTCAAAATAACTAGCGCTATTTTGAAATAATGTAGTCCGTGTCTACACAGCAGGCAGTTATTTAGAAATAATGTCAAAATACTGTCAAGCTGGAGGACTTCTTTCTCCTACTCCTGTAACCCTCATTGTAGGAGGAGTAAGGGAAGTCGGCAGAAGAGTGCTGTATTTCAAAAAAAGTGCTGGGTAGGCACTCCCAATTTAGAAATAAGCTATTTCGAAATAAGGTGTGCAGTTGATGTAGCACAATTTGCATAGCTTATTTTGAATTAAGCCCTGCTGTGTAGACGCACCTGAAGTTGCAGACTAACACGGCTACCCCTCTAAGACCTTTAATTGATTTGGTAGCAGAGATGCACCAATCTAATAGAGTGGTAAGGCTTGGATGTCAGGAAAGGAAGTAATTCAGCATAGATGTTTACTTATTTGTTAACTTCTATTATCTAGCATTGGGATGAGTCCTGCAGCATGCATAGTGTGCAGTGAGAAGTCTTTTGCTTATCAGAATAATCTTCATGTCTCCTGCTTTGTTTGGATAAATGAGGTTTTACTGTTATGTCTAGCAAAAGTAGTAGTAGTAAAAGTATCATGTACTAGACCAGAGAATGGTTATTGGTCTGTTACATTAACGGACACAGAATTTTCTTCGTTTAAAAGTTAGCTGTCAGTCATATTGAAAATTTATTCAGTTTCTAGTTTGAAGGTTAAGAGCAATTTTTAATATGTGATATCAATTTAAGTGCTAAAATGAAGGGTGACTAACTTCTGTGGTTTTATTTAAACCAAGTGTTGTAAAATATTAAGCTGTTAAGTGAAAATGGGTAAAAAGGTTTTGGTCATTGAAAATATGCCTGTAGTCTCTTCTTAAAGCTCATACGTTAAATAAGAGATCATTGGTGGTCTCAGACTCAGTCCAGTTCTTGGTGGACAGGTGTCCATATTATTAAAACCACTGGCCCAGCTGGATCCATGTTAGACTCTTTAGCAGAGCAATCAGTGAGTAGATGAACATGGAGACTGAAGTACACTCTTCCTCTAGATATGGTAATTTGAGGCCAGGATTGATGCACAGTTGTGAGATGGGGGAAGCTTGTACTTCAAAAAATAATCTGGAAAATTAATTGTTTATGGGAATATTATAAATAGTGGTCACATTTGGTATTTTCATCATTTCTAAGATAAGGGTGAAATCCTGTTCCAATTGAAGTTGATGGCAAAATTCTCACTGCATCCAGGATTTCACCCAAGTGCAATGAGGGATTTCAGTGCACCAAGATTTTATCCAAGATTTATACAAAATTTTACCATACAGATACACACTGCATTGCCACTGCTTGTTCTGTAACTCTTCTGTGGATCCCAAAAGATCTGTTTCCAGAGCAATCAGATTTGTACCCTTTCTGAGTTCTAAATACATTGAAACATTAGAATGGTTTTGGTTGGTTTATTTAAAATATAAGTTCTTTCTATTGGTTTGAAGTCAGTGAAAATTTGCTTCATTATTATTTCCAGACACTGCACACTCCAATTAATCTCTGGAGCAGATTGTCCCCAGTGGATCTAGGCAGGGAAAGGGTCTCCCCTGTTTCCTCTTAGAAAGTAGCCTCACTGCACCACTTATCCCCTCTATACTCCTGTTCTCCAAGTGAATTCCTGTACCCTGTGGTGTTCTAGTGATGGTGAAAGGATGGGAGGGGATTTTCTGCAGCACTGTTCCTTATAGAGCCCAGGGATTTCAATGTAGAAACCCAGGTGTAAAGTAATATAGATCAAAGTTGTGTGCTTTCCTCTGGGTCCCCTTTGCAACTGCTGCTTAACAGAAACCTAGCTCTTGGACTTACAACTCTTGCTGGTGTTGCAGTGCCAGTCAGGAGGGTGTGAAAGGAGCAGAAGCTATACCTGTTAGATGGCTTCTGTCTCTTTGCAGACAGCTTTTTCCTTCCCTAGAGATCTTTGGAATCCACAGAGTTGGGAAAGGGAGAGGACTAAAATTCCTTGTTCCCCAAGTCCCTTTCAGCAAAAAGGGTGATTCAAAGAAAACTCTACAGCTCCTTGTGTGGTTTCCCTTCCCCCATGTTCTGCTTCATCCATTTCAATGAGTTTTTCAATGGCAGGAGAGAATCTAGTCTCTATTATGAAACAATGTCTGTGGTGGCATCCCAGAATGTAGTAATACTGCACTATGTGTGCATGTAACAATTTTGACCCTTCAACAGGTTTAAAAGCAAGCATATGCAACTGGATGTTTCAGTTATACATAACTTGTTAGGAGGCTCCAAAATATGACAGCTTCCAGATGTATGAACTGACTGATCCGTTTGTTTAGATTATGCTCCACAGCTGATGCCTAGATTAGTGCTGGCTGGATGAAGCTATGGGAGATTTGTCTGGTTTCCACAACGCCATGTTTATATTTCATTTGGATTTCTCCTTCAAAGCTGACCTTGCTGTGACCCGCTGGAGCTGCGTCCACTAGGATACTAGCTTTAACTTGTCTGCAACAGCTTTCAATTTAGTATCTATTGGGGTACATTCTCAACTTGACACTCCTGAGTTTATGTGCATGACTCCTGTTAACACAACTGTGAGTGATGCATTTAAATTACTACTTACCCAAATTAGATGATGCCCATCAGAGTGTCCTCTTCCTGGTGGGAAGACTTTGAGAAAATATGGTTTGTTAAAATGTTGATTTTGAAATAGACCTTGTAATACAATTGCTTGTTAGATTTCTCTTCACATAAATTCAGCAGAATTTGTCTTCTTCACCTTGTACAATAT